>OW388080.2:63904716-64335179 GCA_936449025.2 Sarcophaga subvicina
AATAATAATAATAATAATAATAATAATAATAATAATAATAATAATAATAATAATAATAATAATAATAATAATAATAATAATAATAATAATAATAATAATAATAATAATAATAATAATAATAATAATAATAATAATAATAATAATAATAATAATAATATAATAATAATAATAATAATAATAATAATAATAATAATAATAATAATAATAATAATAATAATAATAATAATAATAATAATAATAATAATAATAATAATAATAATAATAATAATAATAATAATAATAATAATAATAATAATAATAATAATAATAATAATAATAATAATAATAATAATAATAATAATAATAATAATAATAATAATAATAATAATAATAATAATAATAATAATAATAATAATAATAATAATAATTAATAATAATAATAATAATAATAATAATAATAATAATATAATAATAATAATAATAATAATAATAAAATAATAATAATAATAATAATAATAATAATAATAATAATAATAATAATAATAATAATAATAATAATAATAATAATAATAATAATAATAATAATAATAATAATAATAATAATAATAATAATAATAATAATAATAATAATAATAATAATAATAATAATAATAATAATAATAATAATAATAATAATAATAATAATAATAATAATAATAATAATAATAATAATAATAATAATAATAATAATAATAATAATAATAATAATATAATAATAATAATAATAATAATAATAATAATAATAATAATAATAATAATAATAGAATTGATAATGAGAATTGAATAATAGAGGGTAGAATACAACCAATTGGTTTTGCTCCATAAAACTGACTCCATCGCAGCAAAAAAAAATTGCGTATTACAGGGAACTCACAGCGATATATCAGGTTATCCAGCATTTCAAATACGCTTTGGAAGGAAGAGAGTTAATCGTTTCCACCGACCACAAACCGATAACTTTCGCCTGTAGACAAAAAAGTGATAAAGCATCACCTCGAAGAGTGCGTCAACTAGATGTCATCAGCCAATACTCTACAGACATGCGACACTTACCGGGAGCCGATAACAAAGGGGCTTACTTGTTGGCAAGCATAAACGCCGTTGAAAATCAAGAGATTAACTTTGAATAAATGTCTGAGCAGCGAACCAACGTAGCCAAACTTCATGTCTTGTTAAACAACAACACAGATGTCTCGTTAAAATTGTAAAAATTAACAATCCCACATTTGTCAAAAGAATTGTATTGCAACATTTCAAAAAATGTGGTAAGACCATACGTACCTAAGGATTATCCCCAAGCAGTCACGCAGAAACTCCATTCCCTGTCACACCTAGGCATTAAGTCACCGAAACATATGGGTGCTGGCCATTTCGTGTGGCATTCAATGTACAAAGATGTCGGTGTGTATTCGTGCATTCCGTGTCAAAGGGCAAAAGTCCATTGCCATACGTGGTCACCCTTGGGTGAGTACACCGCCACTGGTACCTGTTTCGGGCACATAAACATAGATATCGTCGGTCCGTTACCGTCTTCAAATGGTTTCCGATACTGCCTAACATGTATCGATCGTTTTAGCAGATGGCAGACAGCAGTACCTTTGATCGAACAGCTCCAAGTGTCGCAAGTGCTTCATCAGGACGACATGTAGTAATTCTTTTTAGGCATCTTTAAAGCCTTAACTAGGAGGAGGGTATGGTGGTGACTATGGTTTTGCAACACTTGTTACCAACTACCAGTTATATTTTTTTACGACTTCACTAGTTTTTAAAGACGTAGTAAACACACGTTTTTTCGTTCTTCTAGAACGTTCAACTGTCAATGCAAGGCTTTAAAATTGTTTCTTCTTTGTATAGTTTGTTTATGGCAAACCGATAAATAATAATATTTAATTTAGTTTTAAATTTAAACAAAATTGGTTCAATTGACCACACCCCTTACAAACCATTAACCAATAGGTAATATCCAACAAATTTTATTTTGAAACATTGTTTTTTATGATCAGAGTAAAACCTTCGACATTTGTTTCTTGAGAATTGCTCTGTAATAATTCTCAGTTTCCATTTTGGTTTTTTTCGGCTTTTGAAGTTCAGCAAACTACTAACTAGACCATCGGGGCACCCAATGTACGCATGCAGGTTTAGAAATATAAAAAGATGAATATAAAGCAGCAACAAAGGAAGACTCTACAAAATGAAAAACCATTCTTCCAGCTAGATACCTCCTAGAATATTAAATTGAATAGTATGTATCAAATTACACCAATTGTCTTCATGTAATAATAACTATTGACCGAAAAGTCGTTTGGCAGTAACTATATTAAGGTATATTTTTACAGCTGTTTCGATCGCCAAATTTTGATTTTAATAAAAACCATTCAATTCTCTAAATTATGCCAGCAATTGAATAAAAAAATATGTTTATCATTTATAGGTGCTGCTCTATAGACTAATTTAAATCAAATAAATTTTTAAACAACAAAATCTGTGTTATTTTATTCACTGAGATCACATTTATAAAAAGTCAGCAAATTAAATTTTCTATGGATTTTTAGACTTTGATTATTTTTGTTTATATGAACGCAAATTTTATCACTCAAATGAAATCAAAATGAATTATCAGTTCGTTACAATTTTTGAATTTGCGACTATATTATTAGAAAAGTGTAATACTATGTTCAGACATGAACTTAATATTTCATATAAAATATAAATTAATTATTGTTCAATAAATTCATAAATTGTTATAATATTGATTAAAGTACGTTCAGTGAGCATATTACAATTTTCCGAAGACTTTCTATTGATATTTGACAACTCTAATATCAAGAACGAAAAACAAAAAAACAACGAACATAACGAACATAACAAATACAATGTTGTTGAAACATGAAAGATGTTTTGTTTACCAGTTGTCAAATGAATATTGAATAAAGAGCTGAACTGCGTATATTGTTATGTTTAAACACTTAAAATATTGTAATCAATAAGCCGAATATTGACTCAATAAAAGTGCGTCTGTTAAAAATTGCAACGCAAAAAATTAATTTAAACGCTCGGACACAAATTGCTTGTCACATTTCTATTTGAAATTAAGGTTAGGTGAGGTTAGAGGATGTGTACCTGTCAGTCAAGACAGATACAGAACCCGGAGGTCAGATTGACCCGTCCTAAAGGAGGGAGGTATAGTATAGGGGGTAGGATGAAAGGAGGGTATATGGGAAAGGGGGGAGTGGGAAGCGGAGGAATCACACCGACCAGACACAACAAAAGGATGGGAGAGCGCGACTACACCGATGAAGTCCTAGCCTCTCAACCAGCCTAAGCCACTAATGAATCTGTGGAGAGCCTTGATGTCGGCTCTCGACACAGAATTCAAAATCTCAAAGAAGGGCCTACCAAGGGTCCTCAACCTCAATCTACCAAGGGCTGGGCACTTACAGAGGAGGTGTTCGATAGTCTGCAACTCCTCCTTATCGCAGCACGCAATTCAATAGTCCGGCTGGGATCTGTTCCAGATCCCCGTCAGTGACCTAATCTCGCAGTGCCCCGTGATAAAACCGATAAACAACCTTAAGCTGGCCTTATTCAAGCCCGGCAGCCAACCTGTTCTCTTACTGTCTACAGCAGGCCATAGACACCTAGAAAAAAAAACAACCCGATCCGTTCCCCCAACGCCTCTGCTCTTTCTCCATGACCCATCCATTGATGAGGCCATTGAGGTGATAGATTGGGGGGTCAGGACCAACCATCAAATCGCCTACTGAAAGCGAACCTAGCCTAGCGAGGGCATCCGCCGTCTCATTGCCCGGTATTCCGCTATGTCCCGGAACCCAGCACAGACGGATACGGTCCGGTCCAAAAGTCCTCAACGACTCCTTGCACTCGCTAACAAGCCGTGATTTGCACCAGACCGACGCAATGGCCCTAAGGGCAGCCTGACTGTCAACGAAGATCAGTAAGATTCGGAATCCGAAGCTGGGCCACCAGCTATGGCCCCAATAGCCTTCAAGATTGCGAAAATCTCCGCCTGAAAAACGCTGCAGTCATCATTCAACCTGAAGTGGAGTTCAAGACCGAGTTCCCTACAGAAAACCCCAGCACCTGTACGTCCACCTAACTTAGACCCATCTGTGAAGATGGGTATACCACTCTGCCCCTGGAGTATCCCACTATTATTCCATTGTGACCTATCCGGTATAAGTATTCTTAAACCAGGCAGGAACATAGCCTCAGGCACAATATAATCAGTGGCTTTTTCTGGAAGCGCATATCTTCTGGACTCTGGAGTGACCTATCGAATGCTGTTTCCAGCAGCCCGATTCCCTCAGGCGTATGGCACTACGCGCTGCACACCGTTTGAAATACAAGTCAAGTGGAGTCAGGCAGAGCACAGTGTCAAGAGCAGCCTGAGGGCAACTCTTCCTCACTCCAGTGATACTCAAGGAGGCAATCCGTTGAACCTTATCTAAGATTTTCCGTTGAAAACTCTTATCCAAGGCACTCCACCAGACAACGCAGCCATAAGTAATAACCGGTCTAACAATCGCCGTATATATCCAGCGAATGGCCCTAGGCGGAAGACCCCAGCTCTTACCTATGGAGTTCCTACACTGGTAGAAAGCATTCAGTCCCTTCTTCATTCTTTCCTCGGTGTTTCTTTTCCAGTTCAGCTTACTGTCCAGGACAACACCCAAGTACTTGACCTCAGAAGACAACGGAAGCTCCCTACCAGCTAACCTTGGCAATCTGAAGGTTTCAGTCTTGTACCGACGCGAGAACAAGACGAGGTCCGTCTTATTTGGATTTATACCCAGACCACATTTCGTAGCCCAAGAGGATAAAATTCCAAGAACAGACTCCATCAGTTCCCCGAGCGTCGCCAAAAATTTTCCACCCACCAGAATAGCCACATCATCGGCATATGCCACAACCCTAAAGCCTTTACTTTCCAAAAGCCTCAGACCAACATTAGCCACCAAGAGCCACAAGAGAGGGGATAGGACACCCCCTGCGGTGTACCCCTGGTCGCATGCTTGACGATAGAACATCCACCCAGATTCGATCGGATTAGCCTATTACCCAGCATGTGGGTGATAAACCGCACCAGAAAATCTGGGGCATGTATATCCCTTAGAGAATTCTCAATAGAGGAAGTGGTGACATTATTGACGGCCCCCTCTATATCAAGGAAAGCCGACAGTGTGTACTCACCCCTAGCCAAATTCGCCTCAACAAAACCTGTCACATCATGAAGAGCGCTCTCAATGGACTTACTCTTAGTGTAAGCATGTTGCGACCTACTCAACAGAGACCGGTCCATGTTTGACCTCAAATATAGATCGATAAGTCTCTCCAAAGCTTTCAAAAGAAAGGATGAGAGCGATATCGGTCTATAATCCTTAGGGCCGATGTGGCTGGGTTTACCAGATTTTGGTATAAAAACCACAAGCACATCTTTCCAACCATCACACAAGCGGTGACAGTCCCTATACACGTCCACAAGACATTCGTGCAATATATCACCAGCATGCTGAAGCAGAGCCGGATAGATACCATCCGGACCAGGCGACTTAAAGGGCCCAAAGTTACTTATAGCCCATTTTACCTTGTCTCTTGTAATGATATCCTCTAAGACGGGCATCATGCCAGCATCACAGAAGAGATCAGCTACGCCCAATGGATAGCTTACTGGATCCTCACAATTGGGAAAATGAGTGCTCAATAGGAGCTCTAGGGTTTCTTTTCTCGAGGATATCCACGTACCATCTTTCCTTTGGATGAAGCCTAGGACTTTGGGGTCCTTCGACAGCATCCTTCGGAAACGAGCCACGTCGGCAACATCCTCGATACTCATGCAGAAACTCATCCAGGCAGTTCTTTTTGAGCGCTTTATTTCCCTTTTATAATCATTAAAACTGGATCTATATGCAGACCAGTCGACATCCCTACCCGACCTCTTAGCCTTATTAAAGAGTCGCCTAGTACAGCAGCGGAGTCTCTGGAGTTCCGAATTCCACCAAGCTGGCTGGCTCCTCTCACCCGGGTAAGTGAGAGGACAAGCATCTCTATAACAAGACAAAAAAATATCCGTCAAAGATTCAAATCGATAATTGATGCCAGGAGGGGAACGACCCCTAAGGGCCCTAAGTTCCCCCTCCACAGCCTTCTCATATCTGATCCAGTCGGTTCTTCTTGGATTCCTAAAGGGCTCATTAAAGCCACCAGATAGATTAATACTGAAGGATATCAGTTGGTGATCAGAGAAAGAACACTCATCTGAAAAACTCCAGTCACTAATCATAGACCTATCCATATTAGAGAGTGTAATGTCAATTACCGCCTCCCTAACACGGTTTCTAAACGTTGGCGTATTACCAACGTTACAAATAGTAAGCCTATTAAGAATAATGAAATTCAAAATCGACTCACCCCTAGTATTTATGTCAGCACTTCCCCATTGTGTGTGATGAGCATTGGCATCACAACCCAAGACAAGGCGCGACATCTTTTCCTCTTCGCAGGCTCCACCAGTAATTCAATTAAGTCACCAGGAGGGGATGCAGCCTCATACGGTATGTACACAGATGACAGCATCAAATCGATCCCAGAGTCATCTCTGTACGCCACAGTTGTTACGACACCTGTACAAAAGGAAGGAGTAATTAACAAATCCAAATTACTTCTAGCTAAAATACAGGTTCTTACCTTCTCACTTGTTCTAGGAACAAGTAACCTATAATCAGGATTGCTCAGACCCAGAATCCTATCCCTAAGGATCCAAGGTTCCTGGATAAGAGCAATATCAACTTCAAGGTGGCGCAGGGTGGTTAGCAGGTTGTGTGAGGCGGCCTCCCAGTGATGCAGATTAATCTGCACCACTTTTAGCCTCCTCTGGGTCCTTGGCACCACTTATGTCCGGATGACGGAACTTTAAGCGTGCCAACCCACACAACACCACGCCACCCTTCGCACCCAACCACTGAAGTGAATCCTGATCAATAGCGATCCGAAGATCGCAGCCTTTCTTACCATCACCAGCCAGGGAGTTGACAACTACCCACAAGCTGGTGTTCAATCCGTCATTCTGCTTTCCAATAAGTTTGGGTATGACATTCACCTGCCTAAAGGTAGGCGGGACCCATACCGTCACTATTGGACGTAGAGGGAGGTCGGATTGAGGGACCACCTCCAAGCGAGCACCAGGCCAGAGTTCACCAAGGCGCTTCACTGATTCCACAAGGAACTTAACAGTTCCCTCGTTTTCACAGTTATGACGCTTGGAGCCGGAATAAGGCACCTCGTCGGATCTATTTCTCTTCATGTGATTTCCTTTACGAGAAACCTTAGAAGACCCATCCAAAGAGATGTCTTCCCCGCCTCCTTCACCTCCAACCTTACGTCCTTCTTCTGGGATAAAGGATTAGCGGTAGTTTCTACCTCCTTTCCTTCATCCATTGTAGAGGGAACACTATTACCCTTTCTCTTCGCCGGAGGCATGAAAACCTGTGTAGTCTTCTCTGCACCAGCTGGGAGCAGGGGTGTAAAACCTTCATGCCCCTTGCTTGCAGCTTGAGAGGTAGAAGCAATTGGTTCTACGCTCCCATCCGCACTCAAGGGTCCATCCTTCTTACCAGAATCAGAGCCTCGTGAGAGGACACTGCCCGGATATTTGGTTTCATACCGCGAAACAGTGCCTCTGTGTCGAGCCAGCATCTTCTTTGACAGAGAGGGAATCCACATCACGGCTTGGAAATCTATTTAAGACCGCCCACTTTTGCCCCCCTTGTCAGACAAGTCACCTTTACCCATGCAGTCCGAATCATCAGATGATTGTACTAGTGGGTCCGAGGCGTCCTGTCTGATAAGTGGGTTCCTTAAGGGGGAGGTCGCCACCTCATTGCTCCCAGCAGAAATTCGGATACGGGTGAAGGGGAGCCTTTCCATGACCGTATTGTCACTGTCTTCATCCGATAGTGGGGAGACAGAGTCTGACTCCACGCACATATCTTCTGTTGAAGTGGGGATTGCTAACGCAGTCTCCTCACTAAAGGACTCCTCCACAGTCGTAATCCTCATGCCAGCTGGGGCGAAGCTCATGACAATTTCGTTGTTATTGTCAACGATACTCGCCTGGATTCGCGCAATGAGCTGGGACGCGTCCTGTCCAATTTTCATAGCAATTTCGTCATCGTTAGTCACGTTCAGTTCTTCTGTATTATGTGTCTTTTCCATATAAGTCCCACGAGTGAGGGGGAAAGGAGGTCGATCATGCCATAGCCCCCGATAGCATGACAAGGACTTGCTAGAAACCTAATACTCACTGAAGCGCCCAGGTATCAGTGAGGCTCCGTTATAATTCAGTCTGGATTAGACCCCCGACTGCAAACCGTCCGATGAGCACGGGTCGCTTAACACTGCGGATTAGGGGTATAGAAGAAATATACGTGACAGGGCGAGTCGAAAAGATTGCACAGAGACGTCGATTCGAAGATTGTCCCCTCACGATATTAGGGTAACCTTTAGTCATGCACCACATCCCCAACGGGTTGGGGATAGGTACACTTAAGCCCCCACATCGCGACAAGATTGTTAACTACAGGATCAGGCAGGATCAACAGGAATAAAATTAAACTCTGCATCAATTTTCGATTTCGAAAAAAATACGCCAAGAAAACAATAACAAATTCTAGCGGCAGAATTTCTCGGAGACAGATATGTATATATCAGCTGTTAATCAAAAATAGTAACAGTCAATTGAAAGTAAATTGATTATCATTTTCAATACAATTTTTTATATCTTTAAAAAATCTTGTGGGAACGGTTGTTATGAATATTGACACCTCTTGTGTTGCAATAATGATTGCCACAATAAAAGAGGAAACGAGAACGAATTAAAAAAGAAAGCGTGTTTAGATTTATCAGTGACTAAAAATTAATAATAAACAAATACATTTTATGAAGTTTTTTCTATGAAAACGTTTCTGAAATCACTTAATTTCGCCTTTCATTATAACCTCGACATAATACCATCAGCAAAATATCAACCGTTTACAAACAAAGTGTACAATCACAAAAAGCCCATACATAACTCTACTGCCTGTCAAACACTTGAACGCGCATGCATGAAAAACGATTGAAATCCCAGGTAAACCAAGAACAAAATGTTATAGTGTGTTTCCATTATGAGCAAAACATCTTATTTTGCCCAAAACTGGTATATGTGTTTCTAACACAATATACACAGTGACGACATGGGAAGTTGACAGTTAACCGTGTATTGAGAAAGAGGCAGCAAATAGTACCAAAAAGTATAATAAATAATAAAAACAACTAATAGACGCCTTTTGCACGATGAAATTTGTTTCGAAACAAGTTTCAAAAATTTTTTTGCATTTTCTTTTAAAATTTCTTTCGCTTTTGCACGTAAAAAATTAATTTCAGAAATTTTGTTTTCTTTTATCGCGTCGTTCTGCTGTTTCTGACAGTTATAACTTTATTTGGCATTGTGATTTAGGTTCAAACAACGCCAGACAATTCTTTAAAAATGAACATTATATGAATATCATATTTTTTTATAATATTATAATATATTATACATATATTTATGAATGTATTATTATTTTTTAATATATTTACCTTATTTATTGATTTTTATAAATTAAAAAATTAAATTATATTCTTTTTGATTTTTATTTTTTCATTTTTATAATTAATTGTTTGGTACTAAAAAATTTCTTTTGCAAATGTTTTGATTTCAAACACAAAATAAACAAAAAGTAATGACTGCCCACTACGAGATAATTCATAGTTGGCTCCCTAGAACGGAACGCAATCTGCGAGTTATCTCGTACTCATTAAACCACTTTTTCTCCTAAAAAAAACATAATTTTTATTTTTGATGATACCTACGATCTAAAAATAGAGTTTTTTAAGTAATATAATGTAAAAAAAATCAAATTGTCACTTTTGGCCAGTTTTTTGAAAATTGCCGCGGCAGTCAGCATGTTAACTTCACTATGCGAAACAAAAAATAAAAGAAAATGTGAAATCAAATACAACTCTGTGTGTATACGAATAAAGAACAAAGCAAGTTTTGCGAGTACATGAAATTGTGAAATCACCCCCGCTCGTTTTTCCCCTCTCTCCTACAAACTCAAGAGTTTTGAAATTTGTTTCGAAACAAATTTCAACGTGTAAAAGGCGTCATAGCAATAACTTTCAAGAAATTAAAAAATATTGGCAACTTTAAGCAAGAAAATTTTTTATGAGCAGTACGTCTTATTTTGATCTTGTAATATTTAGCTTCCTCTTGCACAAGAAACTATATTCATTGTGTCCGAAAATCACCCACATTTCGATTAATAATTAAATATTTCAGAATCTTTATCATTGAAGAATCTTTTTATTGAAGAAATTAAAAAATATTCAAAATTTTCCCTTTTTTAACACATTTTTTTTGTACTTTATCCGCCAGTTTTCACTCTGTATATCTTTTACTTTTAACACATTTGCTTGTCAAAACTTTTAACATTTTCTTTCTACCTCCAAGAGAAAGGTTAAGGCAGCTTATTTTAGCGTTTTTCGAACGTCACAATTGTCATCATTGGTTACATTGTGGTTTCCACTATGTTTTAATGGTTTTTGTTTACGAATTTTCGAAATTAGTGTTACATTTCTGTTGTAAACAAACAAATAAGCAGAAAATGAATAGTGTTGTATAAAAAAATGTACAACAAAACAACTTTGTGGCCTAAAACAAGTATATGGAATCGCGGTATTGTTCTTTCGTATTTTTGCATTTGTTTAAGTCACGCGGCTACCTTGCTTATTACACCTACCTTGTTTTTATACCGAAATGAAAATCTGGTAACTCTGCAAAGTGTAATATGTTTTAGCACTTATTTGTGGGAATAAAATTTTTTCGGCAGGAAATTAATCAGACGATGCATATTAAACAAGTACAATAATATACGAATAAATTGATTAAAATAATATAATGTAACATTTTTTAGATAATTATACAAGGGTTTAAAAGTTATAAAGATCAAACAGTTGTAGAGCCATTCGATAAGAGGCATAATGTCGTAGTTGGAAGGAACGGATCTGGTAAAAGCAATTTCTTTTATGGTGAGTTTGTTTAAATTAGCAATCCAATGTAAAAAGTAAAAACAAATTGATATAGGAAAAATTGGTATATGTATACTTATGTAGTTTCGCAAATTGCTTGTAAATTATTGTATAGATATATTTATGTACACGAATAATATTAGTGTCAGACGAAAATTAGAAAGAAAAGCTAAAGGGCAAAACGAATGCCTCACATATCCCATTATTTGGATTTTAATTTCTTTTGCGAATATTGTGACTTTAACGGGGATATATGCAGTGGTGTTCGATAAAGTATGCCTATTTAATTCCAAATTTTTAAAACGATAAACGTCCAATTATATTGCAATTCCAAAAAAGTATACATATGACATACAATAAAATATCGAATTAAGGACAGAAACTTAAAATTTTCATTGTACCAAGCATATTTGAGTTTTTGATGATTCATATGGCATCAGTGATTAATCTTTGAAATCGATTCTGGTGCCATTAGGTTTTCTCAATATTTTAAGTTGGTAACACCTGCGCTTTTACATTGTATTATATAAAAGCTTCTACAATAAATTAATTTGTGGGCTTTTCAGGTTGAGCACTTATAAATGTGCAAACCGAAGATCCCAACAAAACAATGACGAGGTGTGAGACAGAAGAGCAGGTCTAGTTATATACGTACATTTGTTGTTATTCATCATTGTTTCAGCTGAAGTATTTGAGCCTGTTGATAACGTTTGGAACATGTATGTTTATAAATGCAACATATTTATGGAATTATGGATATAATCATATCGGAAGTATATATTAAATATCCCGTATTTTTAAATGAAACTCTCTATAGTGGAGTGAAATCTCTTTGTCGGATTATTCCATCATGTATGGATAGCAGAAATAATTACCAGTTTTTTACGAAATACGATTTTTCTCATTTTTAAATTAACCCATCTTCCTTGATGGATGACACCAATCATCTTAATTTTTAGGTCCAATACCATTGCTCCTAGGATCTATATTGAGATTGGTGTACAATATCTCATATAGTATTTCAGATATCCAAATGGCTTCTAAACTTCTAGACTTCTACTGTATCAATATGAAAGTTCATTCTTTTAACCCCATTCTTACTAACACGAGACTGGAGCTCACTTCAATATTTATATTGATGTAATAAAGGAAATGTCTATTAGATATTGGCGGACGGTCTGCATCGATGTTTTTAAAATAATCGATATAACTTAACGATACATCGAAACAATTAGGTGTTTTTCTTTTATTGATCGACATCGACGCTTTATGTTTGATGCATCGCAGTTAAAAACTTAATACAAATACAATACGTAGTATATAATCAACCAATAATAAAACATTTTGCAAATAAATTATTAAAAACAGCTCAGGTGATGTTAGATAAGATACTGAGCCACTGTTCCATAACCATGTTGCAGGGCACTACTTTAATGACTATTGCACTGAATACACACCTTTATTTGTGTCGCCCTATTTTATTATACAACGGGTATTTATCTATACATCTTTTTTTTTTTACTAAGCCTTGTTCTTGTCTTTTATGGCAACACCTTTTAAACTCAAAAGGGGCAATTACTACACCCCTTTCCAAGGCATTGGTGATGTTGATGATTGAGATCCAACGAGAAATTGGAAACTGAGGTTAACAACTTTGAAGAGCACATTCCTCTAATAAAAGTTTTGGTTCATAATGGAAAATTTATATACAAAATATTGGCGCACAAAAGTATTGTGAATTATAAACTAAAAAAATTATCTATTGGAACAAAAATATTTTATGACAGAATATCCTCATATGGTTTCGTTAAGACTGTATGTATTAAGTGCAAAAAAGTGTCAATATTTTTAACTTGATTTTAAAACTGATCGGCCGTTTAAAGCGATATTGTTTGGCCTTGCAAACAAAACAGAAGAAGTGAAAAGAGAATTATCTCCTCGTAATTTATCAATATAATTTATGTTGTATCTTTTATAAATCATTCTCTTAAATTAAATGATTTAGATGTATTTCTCCACAATTGTAAGATGAGAATACTAAAAAAAAATTAAAACAAAATTGTGCGTTGTCACAACTGGCAAATGTTTGGCAAGGCGAGAAAGGTAAAGGTTACCCTGTTAGAACTAAATGTTTAAACTGTACTCAAAAGTATAAAACAGATTATTGCGAAGCTAGAACTGCAAATTGTGCCTACTGTAATGAAAATAATAAAGCCTCTGATCTCTCCTGCCCAAACAGGGAGATGTGTTTTGATATAAGAATCAAGCATAACAACAGAAAATCAAACAACAATAATGTAGTTTTTGAAGTCTTTCTATTTGCGTTCCATTGCAGCATGTATAAATTATTGTTGAGCCAAATTCAAAACGTGGTTTAATCATAGTGTTGTATATATTAATAGCAGTAATTGTAGAGATTTTGTTCCGTATTCTCTTAAAGAAACCAATTTTTTTACATATATATTCGATATGCTCATTAAGTTTCAATTTTTTATCTATTATAAATCCAAGGTATTTAATTTGATTGACTGTCTCTATAACTTGATTATTTATTTTAAAAATTAGTTCATTGTTCATATTTACTTGCATTAGTTTTGTTTTATTTTCGTTTAATTTTAACTTGTTCATTTTTAACCATTCATTAACATTATTAATATCGTGTGTCATATTATCATAGCACTGATGATCCGTATCTCCTTCCGTAAATATTAGTGTATCATCTGCGTACAAAATTATTTTACATTTTTCTAGCACTTTAGGCATGTCATTTATATGTATATAATAAATAACAATGCACCTAATACCGATCCTTGGGGTACACCATAGTCGTTATCTATATATTCTGATTTAATGTTGTTTACTTTTACAATCTGCTTCCTGTCTGTTAGGTATGATTTAAACCATTTCAGTTCAATTTTCTGTATGCCATAATTATAAAGTTTCTGTAATAAAATGTTGCGATCAATTGTCTCGAAAGCTCTCTTAAAATCTAGGAAAATAGCCAGAATTTTTTTATTTTTTGTTATATATTTCCATCTATTTATTACGTAGTTTACAGTAGTCACACATGAAAAGTTTCTTCTAAATCCCAATTGGTATTTTGAAAATATTTTTTTAAAGTAATATTCCAGTTGAATTTTCACGACTTTTTCAATATTTTTTTCGAAAGTTTTTAATGTATTTATTGGTCTAAATTCTTCACATTTTTTGTCTTGGCAATATTCTCTATTGGTGTTATTACTGATATTTTCCAACTTTCAGGAAATTCTCCTGTATTAAAAGATGTATTTATAATATTTAGTATAATATTATGTTAATTGATATATTGTTAAAATCTGGTTTGTTTTTGATATTTTTGCATATATCTTTAAGTTCGGTAAGATTTATTGCACGAAACTTAAATTTAGTATTTATCACATCTGTTTGGTTTACATATTGCACTTGTTCTATCGAATTTCTAATTGATTTTATGCTGTCAACAAAATAATTATTAAATTGGTTGACTATTAAATAGTTTTCCTTAAACTCTAATTGATTAAATATTACAGATTGTATCACATTTTGCTTCTTATTAAATACTAATTGTTTTATTTTTTTCCACATTTGTTTTTGGTCTTTGGCTTTACTTATGGATTTATTAATAAATTGATTCTTTTCAAATTTGATTTTTGTCTCATATCTATTTCGTATTATTTTGTAGTTGTTCCAGGCTTCATTTGTGTTCACTGTTTTTGCAATATATTTCATAATTTTATCCTTTTTAAGTCGTTTTAATTCACTATTGAACCAAATCTTTATATTATACTGTTCTCTTATAGTTTTCTTTATCGTAAATTTTTTATTGAACTTTCAAAACAATTATCGATATTATATGTCATTTCGCCGAGACTTCTATTTTCATAATTGTTAATGTTATTTCTAATTTCCGTTCTAAATAAATTTTTATTATATTTAAATATTTCTATCACCTTTTTTGTTGAGTCGCTAAAATTTTCATGTTTCATGTTTATATCTATAGCTTCGTGATCCGCTATCTTATTCACACCATTATTTTTTGCTGAAACATTAATACTATTTGTGATAACAAAATCTATTAACGTTCTTGTATTTTCTGTCACCCTTGTATATTCGGTTATTATTTGTTCCGTTATCATTTAACGTCGCTTGTATTCTAATTTTATATGTATCGTTTTTGCTCCAGTCTATATTGAAGTCACCTGCTATTACAATTTCATGATTTGTTTCACAAATATTTTCCATGATTTCATCAAATGCATCACAGAATTCCACTTCCCTACAGCTTGGATCTATAAACTGCCATAATTATTAAATTCGTATTTTTGTTTTTAACTTTATAGGCACACATCCAGTATTTTGAATTATATACTTTTTCATGAAGCTTTTCTACATTCCACTTTTTTTAATATATAATATGACTCCGCCTGTTCGTGTTGAATTTGAAAACGTTACATAATTATTATAATTCAGTAGTTGATATTCATGCTTTCAACATCATTTGTAAATGAGTTGTTTAAAAGACCTTGCGCATTTGTGTATATACCGTATATCCATTTTGATTGTTATATATTAAAACCAATCATTCTCATTTTGATTTTCAATTTGTTTTGATATACCGGACAATTCTTATTTGTAGTGCTATGAATTTCATCTAGCCCAAGATTAACGTTTTGATTCGATCTTATACAGTTTATACATTTCACTATAACTTCTTCTGCACATTCCTTTGATTTGTGATTACCATGATACTTATAACACACTTCCTGATTTCTGCAATCCTTAGCTTTATGGTTAAATCCTTTGCACTTATAACACATCAATACTTCCGTTCCGTCGAAGATTCGACATTTCTCCCAACCTATATTAATTTTTTGGGCTGACAGTAACTTTGTATAAGATTCATTATCAATTAAAATTTTCGCATTGTTTATAATATAATTATTTCTTTTAGTTTCAAATGTTTTAAAAACTTTTATATTACTATTATGTAGAAATTCATTTTGTTTCTTTATTTTTCCAATTAATTCATCAGAATATTTGAATGACATATTAGAGCTGTTCATGTAAAAAAACATCGATGTTTTTTGCCATTCGATTCATCATTAATTAACATCGATGTCATTCGATGCATCAATTAAAAAAAACATCGATGTTTGCGATGCATCGTATTTATTCTAACTGGAACTTAACAAAATTAATTGAATAAAAGTCGAATTATTTTAACATATTGAATATAAGAATTGTTTATTTTATGAGGAATTTTTTCATTAAATTCAGTGTTATTAGATTATTAAGGTCCTAATTGTGTAAAACATGACATCAAGTTATATTTATATGGATAGAAAAAAATTTTTAATATATATACAAAATTTTAAATATTGTTTTCGCTATCCATATAAATATCACTTTGGTGACGTGATTTACAAAATTAGGGGTTAGTATCATGTAAAAGAAATATAAATTCTGATTGAACTAAAATGTTTATAAATGAATTTGTGGACGAATGTCAAATAAAAATAATATAAAATAAAAGTGGAATTTAAAATTTTTCAAAGATTAGGAAATTTGTTTTACTAAATGTCCCAATACTTTTTATTTAAGCTTTGCAAAAACAATATTTTGTTCACCCTCTCTGCCTGCAAACTGCTTCTTTTTTGGGACAACACTAATGAAGTCTTTGAGAAAAGCCTTTCAGATGGCACGGAACTGGCAACCACTGTTAAATATTTGTATGCTATATTGTACAAACTGGGGAATTGAATTTTATAGTCGGCCCACGCTTCTAAAGGATTTTCATTAAGCCGACTTACCGGACTTCGCAAATAAACTGAGAGTTCATCAGAAGTGTTCCTTTCAGTCGAAGTCGCCGTGGTGTAGTAGGTAGTGTGTTGGCTTACTATTCGTAAAGCCCGGGTTCGTATCCCAGGTCAGACATCAAAAATGAAATATGAAAAAAAAAATATTTCTTCGGCGACTTCCTCTCAGCAGATTTCTGGCAAAAACTCTGAGAGTAAAATAAACCTGCCATGAAAAGTTTCTCAAAATTCTGTCGTTCGGAGTCGACGTTAAATTGTAGGTCCCGCCACTCACGTATAAAATTAACGCACACAACATGAGTGGTGTGAGAAGCTAGGCCGTAATCCTGACTGAAGGGTTGTAATGGCCAATTATGTATGTATGTATGTATGTATGTTCCTTTCAGTCCTATTTGTTTTCCAATTTCTATGAACTAATTTGTGGTGATCACTCCATAGACTAAATTCGTCTATCGGCTTGTCTGAAATATCGGAGTCGCCATCCCCAGACTTTTCGTCTGCCATATCTCTTATTATCATTTCTTGGATTTTCCCAACGGCTTTCGAACATGCAAATGGATCTTCAAAATGTATTTTTTTAAACCGTGGATCCAACAATGTGGCGATAGCCAGAATTGATACATGTTCGATAGCACCCATTCGCTTGTTGATTTCAGTAAGAGCAATTTCATGTACTTCTTTTAACAAGGGTTCTTCAATTTCAAGAGATTTTAGTTTCGATACCATACAGTGAACTAGCGGAATAACTTTGCTGCTATTGCAATAGGTATCACCGGATATTTCTTTTGTAGCTGCCTCAAAAGGCCGTAATATGTAAAGTAGTTTTGAAGATGTGGATAATTCCATACCAGTCAACATGGGTGGGGCAGTTTTGTGTCGAAGTAATATTTCACTTACGGCATTTCGAAGTTCTAGAAAGCTTTCGATCATATAGAACGTACTATTCTAACGAGTAGGTACATCTTGGATAAGTTTTGCATCAGATTTTGTCGTTTTTCTTAATTCGTCACTTGCTACGCAACTTTGTTTAAAGAAAGTGACAATATTTTTTATTTTAGTTACTAATGCCTGCAACTCTGAGACACTTAGTACTTTTTGCGCAACTAAATTTAGTGTGTGTGCAAAGCACGGTATGTGCTTCTTTTTTCCAAAAGCCAATTCTACAGCTTTTACCATATTGGCTGCATTATCTGTTACTACTGCGGTAATTTTATCTTTTGGAAAGCCCCATTCATTGCATACCTTGGTAATAACAGTTGATATGTATTCAGAAGTGTGTCTTTCATCGACTGAAATTCAGTTCCAATACCAAAATGTGCTGTGACACCCAAAAAACTTCGCATTTGAAAATCGGACCAAATGTCAGTTGTCAATGTAATATTGTCCACTGTTGGTAATTTACTTTTCAGTTCTTCTGATAAAACTTCATATTTTTTATCGACCCAACGTGTCACAGTAGCTCTACTTGGAACTTTAAAATGCGGTGATAGAACTTTTATTAGGTGTTTAAAACCTTCATTCTCTACCAGTGAGAACGCGTGATTGTCTTTACAAATCATATATACAATAGCGTTGTTAATTTTTCTTGCTTTGTCACCACCGGAATAAGAAGCAATATCTTCAAAACTTTTTTGTATAGACCTCTGACTTTTTAAAGGTACTAATTCAGTAGTAGTGTCAGCAATCACCTCAATACATGATACAGAATGTACACTACTTGAACTACCTGTAGACGGCACACATGAATCGGCAACAACTGGTGTATTTTCGCCTAACACTCTTACAAAATTTGTATTTATTAATGTTTGCGTTCCAGGATTTTTTATTTGATCAATTTCCAAAAATGTAGCCTTGTGAATGTGTTTAATATGACCCATCAAGTTAGAAGTATTACCAGCGGTCCTTATATTTTTTTCGCACAGCTTACACTTTCCAGATTTATCGCCATTTTTTTCAAAGTATTTCGAAACCCAGCTCGACGTTGACGGTGCCATTATTACAACCTGTAACAGTATAATAAAGACAGATATATTATTGCTGTTAACATCAAACACACAAAAAGAACTTACATTGCTGATTAATACCATAAAAAAGAAAATTTTGTTCGCTATACAAATATACTTTTGATTTTTTCTGCAAACGCTGTTGCTTCGATGATGGTTTATGAATATAACGTATACTTTTTACTGTGTTGTTACATCAAGCGATTTTAAAACAAATTAAGTCATTCTTAGAGGGTTTTTGTTTAAAAACATTGTCACTACTTTAAATGAGTTGCAATCTGCTACTTAAACAAAAGCTGCCGGATGTGTAAATTTAAAATTCAGCTTTTCGATACATCGAATAAAAAATATCGATGTATCGATTAACATCGTATGATACGATACATCGACATTTTAACGATGTATCGAAATCAAAACATCGATGTTTACGATGCATCGATTAACATCGAACAGCTCTATGACATATCCGTTATAATGACATTCATTTCATTATTGCTTGGTACTTTAACTTCATAATTTTCACTCATTTCATTTTGAATTGCTAATTTAATTCTTTCTTTTTCCTCACTATTTTCACTATTTATAACTAAAGTGCCATTATTTCTGTTTTCTACACTAGTTATTTTCAATTCGATTGGGTTTACCTTCCTATTTAAGTCTTCTTTTGTTTTTTCTATTTTTTGTTTTTCTTTAGGTTTAATTATAAGGGGGACTTGTTTCTTTAATTCCGGCAACACCGATCCTTTTTTAACTGTTTCAGCAAATGACAACTTGTTTTGTTTATCACTTGTTTCCTTTATTGCTTTTGTCTAGCCACAGCAGTTTTAATTCTTCCCTGCACTGTTTAAGGTGCTGGGTTAGAATAATGAGAAAAGTTTAGATTTCTTTTTGACGTCAAGATCTTTTATAAATTTTTATTCTACACGTGTATTTTCTAATTCATTAATATCTTCTACATTATTCAATTCATGTTCTTCATTATTAAAATCTTTTCTCTTATCTAATTCCTTCTTTGCCTCATTTTTTTTATTTTTCATGCCTCTTGTTATTAAAAATATTTTTGTTTTTCGTCATATTCCTGTGGTATCATTTGTTTAAGTACATCTGAGTTAATTTCTATTCTGGAAAGTGCGTCTGCATTTGTATTCATCTTGCCCTTTTTATAGACAATTGGAAAATCATAATCTGACAAATCTATTCGTATGCGAGTCAACTTAGATGATGGGTTTTTGTGAGAAAAAAAGTGAAATAAGTGGTCTGTGATCCGTTACTACAATAAATTTTCTACCAAATAAATACGGTCTAAAAAAATTCTATACCTAATGTATAAGTTTTACAATTATTATATTTTTCCTCATTTTTTTGTTATTTTGATTATCTACCAATACTTTTTACAATTTTTTTAAATCTATTACTTTTAAAACATTCAATAATATACACATACATATGGGGTTATCCTTTAATTATAAAATTAAACACTTAAACTGCTACTTACATTCTAAACAAATTTTTTTGTTTGTTTAATATACTCTCTACTTTTAAAACGAAATTTTAACAACAATTTACTCTTATTATTCCTCATCTTTTCTAATTAAAATTATCTGTTTACATTAATAATTATAATTAAAGAGAATATTATTTTGAAAATTATTTTAATTTTTTGATGTAATGTGGGTCGAAAATCCTCACCAATCTCTTGATATGATTGCTGCTGATGGTGATTGATTAAAATCAATTTATTTGCTGTCACTAAATAGTCAGGTGGTGGTGTCTTTTTCAATAAGGGGAAGATATATAAATTAAATGATGTGAGGTGGTGTATAGGGTCTTTCTTGAAAATAGTAGCCGCTACGTGGTGGGCTATTATTGCTAAGTTCATATTTGGAGCGTGATATATGTAATTGTTTAATTTTAATGTTAACTTTTTAATTTCTATTAACTTTACTTTCATTTCTACTTGAAATACGTTTATTTTTTTTTTTTCTTTAAAAAAACAAAAATTTCTTGAGATGGCCATATAATGATTTAATTTGTTATTGGGCCATGTAGTCAGGATCAATGATCTAATTATCCTGTCAGGGTCGCCATATAAAATATTTTAAAATGTTTAAAGAGCAAAAAGATTTAAAATTGATTATTGTGCTAGTTTAGTTTTGAATGCTATGTCTAGCGACAGCAGTTTTAATTCTTCCCTGCACTATTTAAGGTGCTGGGTTAGAATGGGAAAAAGTTTTGATTTCTTTTTGACGTCAAGATCTTTTCTAAATTTTTATTTTAATGTTTTCACTATTTATACTATTTTCTAATTTTTACAATGTTTCTTAATACTCTATCATTTGCTCTTTCTATTACAAAGTAATATTCATTTACATTAACATACTGAATTATGATTGGTCAAGACTTCACTCAATATTTTTAATATTTTCACTCATTACTTTAAAATGAGTCATTTGAAGTCATAAATTTCTTTCCTAAGTGCTTTGACCCATGTCAGTTATTTTAATTGCATTTCTTTAAAAGTGTGTCATACTTTGTTTACTTTTTTACTTTGTTTTTATTTCAAAGGTTTAGAATTACAATTAAAAATAATGTGTTATACAAATGTAGAGCAAATGTAATTTAAATCTTTTGTATAGTACATGTGTTGTGTTGTTTATGTTTGTTATGATAAATACACTACATTATGATAAATACACTACAATGTGAAAGAAAATATAGCTTCAAAGAAATCGTTACTCCAAAACTTGCATGTGCTTTGGATGCATGCAGAAGTGCTGTACATATTATTGCAATTGTTGACGCATTAGAGCTTGACGTTCAGAATTATGTAGTAGATAGAAATTCTATTCGAACAGCCCGAAAAAAAGCGACAGAACAGTTGAAAAAAACTTTGATAGGTTGCCAACTTTGCTACTTTGAAAAGTGGAACTGGAATAGAGTAGACTTCAGGTGTGTGTAATGCCATTAAAGAATGGGGCCTTCTAGATAACATAAATGCTTGGTTTTTGATACAAAGAAGTAAACACTAGTCGTATAAATGGAATGTGTGCTAACATGGAAGACTTTTTACAAAAGCCAGTCTTATGGCTACCAAGTAGGCACCTTATATACGAAATAACTTTGTGAAACTTGTTTGAGGTAAGATTTAAAAAAGCCTGGCCAAATTTAAATTTAAACAAATTTCGATTTGGAATAGATGACGAAGGAACAGAATCTCATATTATTGAATCAATTAGTCGTGTTATAAATAGTAGAAAGAGGTGTTAAGTTGATGGAGGATTATAAATTGACAGGAAAGATGAACAGTAGAAACAGTTTATTCTACAAGTTGTGCAAGATGACAGACAATGGTATCCTAAAAAGTGAATTAATTAACATACTTTAAAACCTGAAGTTTAAACCTTTAATTTATATGATTTATTACTTGTATACAGTGCACTCGGGAAAACGTCAACTAATTAAAACCGCGTGTGTTGACGTTTAACAAATTGTTGACGTTTATGAATGTAAAAAATTTTAATAAAAACATATTGATAGTGTGCTTCAAAACGGTTTTATTGACTATAAACTAAAACCAAACATAAACAAATCCAAAAAAGAAACATAAAAGGCTTTCAGCCTAACTAAAACTAAAAGAACACATTGAGATCACATACTTATGCATCTAAAAACAATCTGTTATTTTTTTCCCTTCTAATAATTGGTAGAGAGCTTTCTCTCGCACACATCTTAATACATTTAAGTCATTTTGCCCAACATTCTCGCATTGAGTCCAATCCAAGGTCCGGTTAAATATTTCGACAGCTTCGTTTGGTTTTATTGTCTGCACTTTTGTACTTGGATATAAACCGTTGTCATCATCATCGGTCACTTCTAATACATATGTAAATATGTACAGATTTCTTTTCTATTCTACGTACTTATAAGGGGAATCCCGATTTTTTTTATTATTATTATAAGTATTAAAAATACTTTAAATTTTCAAATTAAACAAAATTATTACAAAACTAAATAATACAAAATTAATACATTTTCGTTTAAAAATATTTTCATTTAATTCATTTTTAATATTTGTTGGTAATAAATTGTATAGCTGTAGTCGTTTATAAAACAACGTTTTCTGCATCTGGGTTGATTTCACTCTTTGAATTCGAAAGTCGTCCGCATTCCTCAGCATATAAGGTTGGCTTTCTCCCACATATTTAATCTGCTCGCATAGGTATTTAGGCGCGTCACCATTCTTTATTTTCTTAACAAACATTAAGGTGTTAAGCTGTAATCTTTGTTTTATATTCATCCATTTCAGATCGTGGAGCATTGTATTTGTATGCGTATACCGATCGCATTTTAATATTACCCTCATAGCTCTATTTTGAAATTTCTGCATTCTTGTAAGTTGAATTGCAGTACTGCATGTATACAATATAGTGGAACCGTATTCAAAGTGCGGTTTAATTACGGTGTTATAAATAGTTACTGCTGTAGATTTTGAAATTCTCTTTCTAATTCTCTTCAGGAAGCCAATTTTCTTGCCAATTTTCTTACATGTATAATCGATGTGTTCGTTTAAGTTTAGTTTTCTGTCAATTATAAAACCTAGGTATTTTATATGTTCAACCTTTTCTATTACAGAATCATTTATTTTAAATACTTCGTCAGAGTTCATGTTTATTCCCATTATTTTTGTCTTGGTCTCATTTAATTTCAATTTATTCATTTTAAGCCATTCATTTATTTTCTGAACATCGTATTTCATGTTATCCTGGCATTCCCTGTCGCTATTTGTCACCGTATATATAAGAGTGTCATCAGCGTACAATACAACTTTGCATCTTTCCAATACTTTTGGCATATCATTTATATATAATATAAACAATAAAGCACCTAATATTGAACCTTGCGGTACTCCGAAATTATTAATCGCTTCCTCAGACACAGTCAATAGTCAATAGTCAATAGTCTCGAACGCTCTTTTAAAATCAAGAAATATTGTCATCATTCTATTTTCCTTATCTACGGCCTTCCATTCGCTTATAACATAATTCACTGTAGTTTCGCATGAATGCTTTTTCCGGAAACCTGATTGTTGTTCAGATAATATACCATGATCCTCAATAAACTGCTCAAGTTGTATCTTGACTACTTTTTCCAATATTTTTTCACATACCTTAAGTGTATTTATAGGTCGAAATTCCTCACATTTTCTTGTCTTGGGCACCTTTTCAATCGGTGTTATCATTGATCTTTTCCAATTTTCCGGAAATATACCAGTCTCCAATGATGTATTAATTATTCTTAGCAAAACATTTCCTATTATATTCCAATTATCAATTATAATTTTATTTGAGACACATTCATGGTCAGGCTTATTCTTCATCTGTTTCACAGTGTTCTCAAGTTCTGCAATGCTTATCCTACGAAATTTAAATAAATTGGTCGGTTCACACGTTATCTGACTAACATATTGAACTTTATCAATCGACTGTCTTATGGTACTTATACTATCAATAAAAAATGTGTTAAACTTATTTACTATATCACAGTTATCACTAAATTCTACCTAGTCAAATATCACAGACTTAGTTAAATTTTCTCTCCTATTAAGTACCAGGGTTTTAATCTGTTTCCACATTTGCCTCTGTGTACATGCATTGTCAATTTTCGTATTTATGTAATTGTTTTTTATTATTTTTAATCTGTACCTTGTATATATTCCTAATTATTCTATATTCAGCCCAAGCTTGACTAGAATACTCAATTTTAGCTTTGAAATATTTTATTATTTTCTCTCTCTTCATTGCTTGCAATTCTGTGTTGTACCATTTATTAACTTTATTATTTAAATGTATCTGTTTTCTAATTGTTAATCTCTGTATTGCACTCTTCAGGCCGCTATCGAATAAATTAACATTTTGATTCAAATCCTTGCAATCGTCATATTTCATGGTGTCCCTCAGCATTGCACTAAATGTATACCTATCGTATCTAAATACATTTATGGTCTGTGCCTCGTTGTTCATTTTGCCCATTCCCGTTAAAGATATGTTAATAACCTCATGGTCAGAAATTTTGTTCGTTTTACAGTTTTCTGATGTTATATCATAATTATTAGTTATCACGTAATCTATTATAGTGCTTGAATTTCTCGTCACACGAGTGTATTCATTAACTAATTGTCTAAGGCCATTGTCATTAATTATACTTCTAATTCAATTTCTATATAAAGAGTTTTTCTTCCAGTCTATATTAAAATCTCCGGCAATCAAAATAACACAGTTATTATCACAGATTTCCTCAATTGTTTGCTCAAATATATCACAGAATTCGGACTCGCCATAGCTGGGCGATCTATATATTGCACCAATTAAAATATTGTACTTGTTATAAGTTGCATTGCAGAATAACATCCAATATTTTAAATCGTCATTTTTTTCAATAGCCTTTGTAACATTCCAGTGCCTTTTAAAATATAAAATAACTCCTCCTGTTCTGGATGACGTAGATATGTTATCATAACCATGTAATGAAATTTCCTTTTCTTCTATATTTTTAGTCATGTGTGTTTCAGACAATATTAGAAAATCAGGATATTCTGTTAACGCAATCACTTCAACTTGATTATAATTATTAATAAGACCTTGTACATTTGTATATATTGCACGTATTTCTTCTAATTGTTATATCGTTAAGCCTATATTTCTCATTTTGATCTTTAACTTATGTTGATATACGGGACACATTTTATCATTTGTAAAATGTTTCTCATCTAAACCTATGTTTAGCCTACTATTTACGTTGGAGCAATTAATGCACTTCATTATTTTTTCCTGACTTCCGCAGTTTACTGTTCTATGTTGACCATGACATTTTAGACTTATTTCTTGGTTTTTACAATCTTTCGCTAAATGATTGTATCCTCTGCACTTCATACATTGAACGATTTCAGTCCCGTCATACACTCAACATCTTTCCCATCCAATACTTAATTTTCCGTCTTCCATAATTTTTTCATAGGCCTCATTATCTACTTTTAATCTCACATTAAACATGGTTCTATTACCTCTCCTTGTTTCATATTTCCCTACGTATTTAATGTTAGCCGTTTCTAATTTCTGAAGTAATTTCATAAAATAAATGTGTGTGTGCCCAAATCTGTGTATTTTAACTGTTGCTAAATTAAAAATTTTAATTTAAAGTTGACGTTTTATAGCTTTGTGGTTTGGTTGACGTTTTAGAGTACATAATTTAAAAATTAAGGGTTTTGGGATGTTGAGGTAAACGAGTGTTGACGTTTTCCCGAGTGCACTGTATATATATTTTGTCTGGACATATTAAAAAATATATAAAATATAAAAAAATGTTATAAAATCTTGGATTATGATTGGTTTATCATCAAACTGAGGAATGAGACTGGAAAAATCTAACTTTTAATTCCAAGGGCCACCCTAATATACTATACATATTAAAGACCTGCACAGTTACAACTTTTCGTACAAGTTTCTGTGAGTTTGCTGAACTGAGTATGCATAGATAAATGGTTATGGGTTTCAGTTATAAAGACGCCTGGAGACGATCAAATAAAATTATCAACGCCTTATATGTGTGGGTGTTGTCGTTCTATACGTTTACGTTGTCGGCTTTGTTCGCTGAAAATCAAAAAATTTTAATTTTTCATTTGATGGGTTTTTATTTGATCATCTCCAATTGTGGTTGACAACCATTATATCATTTGCTTCGATATTGTCGTAATGAATACATCCATGCGCTGATAAACGTAAATACTTTTTTATTGTGAATAGTGTAATAGTAAACAAAAAAACTATTTTTTTCTTGTGAATAGTGTGTGTGTATGTTTTATTTGTTATTATATTTTTTACAAGTTAAATTGTGTTGGCTAAATAGCAAGTACCTAAATAGCAAGTACCGTTACATTACCACGTCTTTTTGAAATGTGAGTTTTTTTTAATTTTTAATCTTTCGTAAAAAAACCAATTTTTCAGTGTTTTTAAAATTAGTTCTCGGCAAGTTTTTAAGTAAAAATATTAAAAAAAATATGGAGTCTTCAACATCAGGTGATTGAGATTATATTTGCTTCGTTGTTTTTTAAATTTATATAGTTTTGATATTTTTAAAAGGTGAAGGTCTATAAATTTGCAAATTTTGTAGCATATATGGAAGAATAGTTGTGAGTTAAGAAAAGTTAAGCAAAAAATTATTCTTTTCTTAAATATAAGACACCTTGTGTAATAATAGAATTTTTTTTTGCATTTTCTTGCACCTGATAAAAAAGAAGATATTGTTATGCACGTATATAAATTGTATCTGTTAAATTTTTTGTGTACAATTATAAGACCATATTTATTCAATCATAAGTACAAACGTGAATACAATTTTTATTTCTCGAAGAGAACTTAATGAAATAATTGCAAGTTCTGGATTTGAAACCTTTACTGAAAAAATTGCATTTCTTAAAGAAAAGATGCTATTACGTTTATTGCCAAGCAATAAAAAAATAATAAAGTTTTTAACGATACATGGAAAAATTGTATTTCCTAATTGAAGAATCGCTGGAATGCATCTTATAGAGTTTCTGAGTGTTTTCTTCAGAACAACAAGTACTGGGTAGATTCGTCAACAGCCAATCTGGTGTTAAGCGTGGTAGATCGAAAGTTGAATTCGAGGATTGCAGTGAAAGAAGCAAAAACCAAAAGACGAAAGAGTAAAGGAAAGAAAATTCCTCATCTTTGCTGGCGCGGACCAGAAGTAATAAACTACTCTTTAATACCAATAGGGCAGTTAACTGAGGAAGCGAAAGAAGCCCGAAACAAACTTGTTTGATACTCAAAATGATTTATTCTAGTTTGTATTAACAATTCTATGTTCAATTCTAATTTTATCTGGTTGGTAGATAATATTTGAGAGTAGTATTATAAAATTTTGTTAGAACATATATTTTGATGCAGTACATCAGAATCAATCAAAAAATCAATTTTGAATTTTTTGGTTGTTAGGCCCTTAAGCATTTCAGGTTTTATTATGGTTTTATATTCTTTAAGCGAAATAAACTAAAAAAAAGTTAGAAAAGAAACCAGGAAAGCTCCCACGATTTAATTCCCATTTTAAGCATCAAAAACCCCATTGTGCGTCGTGGAGAAATGTGAAGCCGAAAAAAAATTTATATTATAATATTATATTATATATTATTTATATCTTAATAAAATTGCACACGATGTCAAAACCAATAAATCGTCATCCGATAAACACATTTTACGAAACGAACACTACAAAATTAAAATTCAAATGATGATTGACGAATTTATTTGTTCGTCTCCTTTTTAAACGTCAATCACACGACACTCTCACTTATGCATTATTTGATGAACTTATTTGATCGTCTCCACGTGCCTTAAGTTGATATTGTTATTATTTGTAGCAGTTAGGGTATGAGAGGATAAAGAGAGAATGAGAGTAACATATTTGTTTTCCTATACATATTTCTCACAAGCAAATACTTGTAGTTGGTGATGAAATACAATAAGTATCTTATTGTATTATGCAAATAAAAATTCATATGTTGATTTATCTGCTGATTGCTGTTCAGTGAAGGTAGAAATGAATAATCTCGAATAAATATGGGTAAAATTTTTTTTATTGAAAAAATGGGGAATTGAATGGGTAGGGCCAGGAGATGCAGTGATGTGAATTTAGCGGACATAGGTTGAGTGAGGAGTGTTTTTCCCATTCATAGAGTCCTATTATTATAGGTCTCCAGACAGCCTCTCTAGTCGTTTATCCGAGGAAGATTGATGAAAGCGTTCCGAAGATATTGTTATTTGCTTACAACACCAAAGTTTGCTTGTATATTTGCTTCACCAACAATATTTAAAAATTCGTATGGTTACAACAAATATTTCAAAGAAAAAAAATAGCCTGTAACACTACTCAAAACAATAAATAACTGTTTTGGTTTTTTAGAGTATAGGTTAGGTTAGGTCGGAGTGGTAGCTCTGTTATCACAAAGCTCACTTGAGCACGCATTGCGGCCCGTTGGGATGCCACGGGTGAACGCAGTCCCTGTACTAACCAATTTCAACCAAAATCAGGGAAAAGGAAGAAGTTGGCCAGCGCAAGGGCTGCACAACAAAATCACAACTACCCCGCACTGGAAAACCAGCCAGAAAGTTTGATGAACGAACCTATATCCTTGATGTCAATAGATGATAGCTCCGTTAGGCTAACAAGGAATGGGGAGCCAAATAACCTATATCTACACCTAGCAAGAGACGGGCACTGGTAAAGAAAGTGAACAACAGTCTCCTCTTCCTCAGTGGACCTGCATCCACGGCAGAAGTCGTTGAAAGGGAGCCTCATTCTTTCCGCGTGTCTACCCATGACGCAATGACCTGTAAGCACGGCCTCTGTAGTCGAGATGACATCACGACCAAGACCAAGTAATCGGTTGGTAAGTCTTCTATCCATCTTGGGCCAGGTGAGTCTAGCGGTGGAGCAGGACTCCTCATTGACCCAGGATAGGTTGGCGTCCCGAAAGAACCTCCTCGGTCAACTTGACCGAGGCAAGTGGCATACCCAATTCAACAGATGAGGATTCCGGAAGGAGCGCACCAGCTCTGGCGAGCTCGTCGGCCCTACAGTTTCCCGAGAGAAGGTCGAGATAGCGGCGACATTCCCTAACGATCCTAGAGCTAATCACGAAACCCGATAGAGATCTTATCGCGGCCTGATTATCAGAAAAGATCGAGACGCGAGTGAAAGGAGCATCGTTGACGAGGATCCACTGAGCGGCCCGGTAAATTGCCATCACCTCCGCCTGAAACACACTGCAGTAGTCCGGCAGATGGAGAGAAATATTCAGGTCCAGTTTCACAGAGTTTCCAACCCTATTATCGAGTTTAGAGCCGTCGGTATATATATCCAGGACTTCCGGGGGGACGATCGTATTAGGATTCCAGTCATCCCTACTTGGAATCAGAGAGTGGAAACATCTGTCAATACAATATTCAGTAGCGAAATAGTCCATGTTCACACGGGCCACTGGATCAACCTCCAGAATAGTGGAGTGACCAGAAGGTACAATGTGCCAACGAGAGAGAGCATTAAGTCTAGTCGCAAGAAACTTGGCTGCCTGCTTAGCGAGAAGCACTGTAGGAAGCCAGTTTAGCATTGCGAACAAGGCTTTCGTGGGGGTGGTGCGTAGAGCGCCAGTTATATAAATGGCGGCAGACCTTCTGACCTTGTCAAGAAGTCTGACGTTGTGTTGTTTGTCCAGAGCAGTCCACCAGAAAGCAACACCGTATAAGAGGTTGGGTTCGATGACCGTAGAATATATCCAACGCATGATCCTTGGGCGAAGACCCCATCTGGTTCCGACCGCTCTACTGCAGCAGTAAGCAGCACATGCCGCCTTGAGGATCAGGTTCAGATATTTAACCTCGGGTCTCAACGTGAGTCTGGTTCCACATATGCTGGGAAGGGAGAAGGTCGGAATTTTATATTTCCTCGTAAAAAGAATCGTATCGGTCTTAGAGGGGTTAATAGACAGTCCAAAATCCCTACACCAGTCCAGCACGATTGACAGCGCCAAATTAAACTTATCCGATAGTGTCTGCGGACAAATTTCCGACGTAGCAATGGCAATGTTGTCAGCGTAAGCTATGGCCTCATTGCCAGAGTGTTCCAGTCCTAGGGTTGCCAGCCTGGCTGGACTTGGCTGGATTGTCCAGCTTTTTTGATGCTTGTCCAGTTTTAAGCTAAAATTTAATTTGTCCAGCTAAATAGAAATTTTTTAGTACACTGCAATAACTTGGACAATAATTTTCATGTTATCTTAGTCAAATTAGCTTATTACAATTTTTTTACCAAAGTACAAACTAGTATAAACAAAATCAAACTAGACTGAATTGTTATTTTTTATTGTTTTGTTTTTAGTATTTAATTTTAATTTTTACATACATACATGTGCATACGCAAATATGTATGTGACGGACTGAACAGGAAAATTTAAAAATTTAAGCTTTTTTGTTTTGTCCAGCTTTTTCAAACCCAAAGTCCAGCTTTTTGCGAATCGGAATCTGGCAACCCTATCCAGCCCCCTCAAGAGTGAGTTGACTGCAAGATTCCAGAGAAGTGGTGATAGAACACCGCCTTGCGGTGTACCCCTACGAACCATTCTCTGACAATTCGTGGCCCCCACTGTGGGGGGCCTCCTCGACTTGAGGATAAGCTCGATGAATCTGACCAGATTCTGTTCCAGGTTCAGAGAACGAAGAGCCCTAACTATGGCGTCCGGGTCGACGTTATTGAATGCACCTTCAATGTCCAGAAAAATTGCCAAAGTGTATTCCTTAACGTGCATGGACTTTTCTACACGAGAGATAAGAGAGTGAAGTGCAGTCTCCACTGATTTACCTCTCGTATTCGCATGTTGGGAAGCGGATAGAAGCGCTGGATCAATCGAGGCCCTAATATGAACATCAAGGACTCTTTCCAGCGCCTTCAGAAGGAAGGAACACAGACTTATGGGTCTATAATCATTCGCCCTAGTATGGGACGGTTTCCCAGCCTTGGGAATGAAGATCACCCTAGATATTCTCCAGCTCCAAGGGATGTAAAGGAGCCTGAGACTAGAGTTATAGATGGCAAGCAACCAAGAGAAGATTATCTCCTCCCCATAATGAATGTCACCCGGGATAATACCATCCGGTCCTGGTAACTTGAATGGTTTGAAAGACCTAATAGCCACTGCACTTGGCCAGGGGTAAGGGTCAGGGGGAATAGTTCTCAGACGGTGGTTCGTTAACCTGATAAAAGGCCTGGCCACCAAGTATGTCACTTCCTGGAAAGTGAGTGTCAAGGAGAAGCTCAAGCGTCTCCAAACTAGACGTAGTCCAACATCCGTCAAGTCGCCGGATAGTCAAGGTATTTGTGAGTGGAACTTAGAATTGTACGGAGACGGCCCGTTTCGGCAGATGATTCTACGCTCGCGCAGTAGTTCCTCCACGAGGCCCTCTTCGCTCGCCTTACAGCGTATTTAAGTTCCCTCTTTTTGGCCTTGTAGGTTGACCATTCACCTGTCGTCTTCGCCCTCTTAAAGAGCCTGCCACAAGATCGGTGTAGATCATCGATCTCTTGGTTCCACCAGGGCGGTTTTCGCTTGCCCCGTATGAGCAGCGGGTTTGACGGAGGATGTGGCTGCCGCCCTAAGCGCGGTTGACAGCGTGTCCGCAGCCCTATTCACGTCGAAACGGGTCGTTATAGTCGGGGGGTAGAGGAAAGTCTGCTACGCAGTTTCTCTCCAAAAATGGTCCAATTCGTGTTCCTCCTATTGACAGGAGGGGTCATGAAAGGAGGACACACGCTCGTGTCAATCTATGGTCCGAAAAGGAGCATTCATGAGATACAAACCAGTCCTTAAGGTTAGTAGAGAAATCGGAGCTGACCAGAGTGAAGTCCAGCACCTCCCTTCTGTTCGAAGTGAGGAAGGTTGGTTCATCGCCCCGATTAGCTATGACTATGTTATTGCTTATAATAAAATCAAAGAGGCACTCACCACGTTCGTTGGTACCGGAACTGCCCCACATCGTGTGGTGGGAGTTGGCATCTGCTCCGATTATGACCGGAACTCCGCGTAGTCTCGCATCCGCTACCAGTCGACCGATGGGCTCCCGAGGGGGAGAGAGCCCATAGAGGGTCATCAAGTTCATTTCGACGACCATGGTGACGGTATCCTTGGCGCTGAACCTGTGGAGGAGAAGAGCGTTAATACTTTTCTTAACCATGACACAAGCCCGAGGCTTACCTGAGTCCTGGATATATGCTAAGCGATATCCTTTAGTGTTGAGTCTGCAAACCCTGCCGTCTACGACCCAGGGTTCTTGGACCAGAATGATCTCTGCATCCTCGGCTGCTAGTCGGAGGAGCAGAGCGGCGGAGGCGGTTTTAGAGTGTTGCAGGTTAATTTGGATGACTCAGCATTGGCCAGAGAATCAACCATTGTCGCATCAGCGTCCTCTTCGTCCGACAACGGAGAGGTTGCGCCCGCGTCATTATCAACGCCGCGGCGGCGGGTTCGAGGGGTCCAGGGGTAGGGACGGATGGAATGGGGTCAGATGGGGTAGAGTTCTGTGGGATGGGTTGCGATGGGTCGGGATTTTCGGGGATGGGTTCTTTTGTTGGATGTGCGGCAGCGCGGGAATCCGACTTATATACCCTTAGCTCAATTGAGCTAAAACCATATTTTATCACGCCCCCACGGGCAGTGATAAGTGGAAGTGACTCCTCATTCAGGATGATCACCGCCTCGCGGTAATCACACTGGTCAGCAACTTTAGCCACCCTCCAGTTATGAGTGGGCAGGTCGGTGGTGCTGGCCTTGAGGATCCTCAACATGGTTTAATGGTCTGATGGTCCGGTCGGAATTCTCGCCTTAGAACGGGGGCGGTTAGGAATCTGGTCTGGAGGGACGGCAGCAAGCTTAGCTCCTTGCCAGACTTCGCCAATCCTACTGATAGCCTCCTTATAGAGCTCCATAGAACGGAGGTCAGAACAAGCCACCAGCTTGATGTGCCCCTGATACCACCCCGCATCAGTACAGCCGGGTGAGGGGCCAGGATTGGGGTCCATTAATCCAAGGAAGACGTCCAAGAGCACATGTTCCACCAGCTTCCACTTAGTGGGAGCAATGGAACCATCAGGGTGGCTCTGGTCAACGACCGCCCAGGTCAGACCTTCCTTTAATACCTCACTGAGGCCTAGAAGGTTTGCTGGGGTCAGGACGTCTAGGTTGCGTCGACTAACGGGGTCTTGTAGGGGGGATGTTAGGGTTGGTCACCTTAGAGCGTTTGGGAGGCTGGAGTGGAGCGTTTAGCTCGATTGATGGGCCTTAGCCCAGGCAAGGCGATCCTTCTCGTCCTCTGAGAGGAGAGCCGGGTCGGTCGAGCCAAATGTCGCAATGATGCGCATGGCTGATCTGCGAGTTATATATGCCCTCACGCTAGCACTCACGGTATTCTTGACACCCGAAGATGGATTGGTGCCAGGAGCATACGCACCAGACTTGTCCGCCAATGCCTTGGCGGCAGCCGAAGAGTGCGGGGACATATTCGCAGCAGCCTTAGAGGTAGACGGAGCCTCGGTAGAAGGTGCCAGGGCAGAAGGTGTGGCGACACTAGAGACCGGATTCGCAGCCGGAGCCTTGTGTGCCAAGCGGGGTTTTACCGAAGTAGAAACTTGGGCCTTAGCTTTCGAGGTAGGGGCAGCTGCATTTTTCACAGGTGCCTGCCTATAGAGTGTTGTGCGTCCACCGGTTACAGTGGATGCTTTGCGCTCGCCCACTTGAGTTAGCGCTGGTTTGTGTCGGGTTGGGTTGGTTGGTCGAATTCATTGCAAGAGGGTCCCCACTCAAAGCCGCTATCCTTGCCCGCAAAGTGTAGTTACCTATAAGTGGTTATCTATGCAAGCAGGGAGGCCACGCGAGGGTTGGCACTAGCCTTTATGGGGACAGGTGCTCAGAGCCAGACCGGGTACTAATCGGGAGTCTTCTCAACCGAACCTACACCACCAACTTAACGGCGACGGACAAGGAACTTACTTTGAGGCCTGCCAGGGTTTTAACGGGACGGGGGCAGCTGTAGCCCTAGCCTGGAGCCGTTCACGCAGCGGGTTTCATCCCGGTGCTACCGTGCGTACACAACTAGGTCCAGAAAGCTACAGCCACCAGCTCAGGGCGATCAAATCAGAAACAGGGAGGGAGAGAGTGATCAGAAGAAAAAGAAGGGTTGTGCCAAAGTGGGGGGGTCAGCCATAGTCACCCCTGCTGAGAGGGAGGTGTTTATTGACTCCCCAGTCTAGATCCGTAGTGTTCCGTTGAAGAACAGGGCCACCTCTAGCAGGATGTGACAATGTCACGCACTAACGGTCTTCATGGGGTAGAGGCTGGAGGCTCCGAGGTAGCTATGATCGCATATCCCTAGAGTGGTAGCTATGATCGCATATCCCTATCCTGCGGAAACCGCTTGACCCCTAGAGTATAGTGTGTGTGCAAAAGCAAAGCCATACAATATCAGTTACACTCATTCTTATTTATATTCATTGTAATTGTTAAGTATATGGTATATTTGTTTTGACAATACTTTCAATTATCCTCTTGCACGCCTATAATACATACCTGTAAAATGATATGTAATCATGCATTTTTGATTTTATTAAACAAATAACGGAGCTCTGTTAAAATCAGAATTTGCTCTGGTAATGTCAATATTGCCTCTGTTATAGTGTTTTCACACCAAAATTTAAAACCTGATTTTAGCATTAAAACCATAAACAGCTGATTTTGCGTTCACACTGCAGGTTTTATTGAAATTGGTTTTAAATTCATGACATTTATGACTGCGCGAAAAAAATTTTATGAGCAATATGCCTTATTTCATCTTAATATATTTAGCTTCTGACACCTTTCGCACAAGAAACTATATTCATTGTGACCAGAAACAATACACATTTCGATTAATAATTAAATATTTACAAATTTTTAAAATTTTCATTGAAGAAATTAAAAATATTCAAAATTTTTCCTTTTTTAATACAAAATAAATGATTATTTATATTTATTTATTTATTTACATTTGTTTTTGTTTTTATCAGCTGTTTTCAGGTTTTCAGAGCTGGTAGCTCTGATTTAGTACATTTAGTACATCAAAACAAGGTTGTATTTCATAAAACCAACTTAAAACCAATTCAAAAAAGGTTTTATTTTGGTTTTAACACAATAATTTTGTATGGTAAAATCAGGTTTTATTTTTGGTTTTAACGTTAAAACCAACTTTTGCGTTAAAACCACTCGGTGTGAAAACACTATTAGTGTATACTTGTTATTGATAATTTTCATAAAAAATCCGATAAACTTATACACATTTTTTCATGTTTTTAAAAACTTGTATTGGTTTCGTGCTATCAGTTTATGTAAATACCAATAATTAAGAATTAGAAGAAAAATCAAATTATTTCTATGTGATTTAAATCAACCGTTAACACCTCAAAATTATATTGTTTGCACAAATAATAAATTACTTTTTTTCGTAGTATATTTAATTTTGTTTCTTGAAAACCAATATAAGAGAACTGGAATTCTTCTTATTGATTTTTGACAATACAGCGTAACACTGAGCGTTCACAAACAAAAAGTGTATTCAATTTTTATCTAATAAAGTGATTTGTTGTTTTACAACGATGTTTCTCCTGTTTAATGTTGGTAAAGTGATGTCGGTTGGTATGATAGCGTATGACTTCAGTGTAAAAGAAGACTCCGCGGTGTAAAGATATAATAAAGTGAAAACGAAAGACGATGTTTAATTTTTAAATCTGCTTTTATTAATTTTTTTATATATGTATATAATCACTAAATTGGATTTTTAATTTTTGTGATAAATAAAAATAATAAATCGAACTTTGAACTAAACTTACCACATTTTTGGACACTCAGTCGAAACAGTTTGTCGTGAGTGCTCTGTTGTTTCAAAAAACTGTTCCAAAATAATTATAGACGTGGTACTTAGCACATATGTAAGTCGAACAGTTCAACGTTTCAGTTTTCAATATGCCAAAATTTTCAATGAAAAGATATAAAAAGAGATATTATGAAACCATGCAGGAAAGAAACAAACAGAAAAACGATGATATAACAATAAACAACAACAATACTGGTGCTAAAATGAGAGGTCTATATTTGACTTTAATAATCATGCATTTAAAATTCGTAAAGATAAGAAATGATAAAAGAATTAATTGCTTCATTTGTAATAAATTTGGTCATATTTCAAAAGAATGTCCAAGTAAAACTGAAAGATCAAATATCAGTTGGCTTTGAAAACACCGTGAAGGTAAATGTAAAATTTTCGGACCAAAATAATTTGAAAATGGCAGTGTGTTTAATGTAATTTCTGAGAAAGTATACAATGCGTTGAAGAGACCAAATTTTCTAAGGTCTAATTTTTATCTAATTAGATTCGGCAACACATCGATCGACGGGAAAATAAATCTAAAGTTGAAGTCGGGTTAAAAAAGTATGATCTAACGTTCCATGTCCTTACATTTGCCTGTATTGATGTTGACGTATTAAAAAAATTAAAAAGAAAAAAATTAAGGACAAAATGTTGAAGACGTGCATAGACTGACGGTGATGAATGTTTGTGCTGATAAGACAGTAAGTACTATAAATATTGAGGAATCAAATAGTGATACAGCCAGGCGAGGGCTAACCAATATGATACGCTATTACAAGTCAAATAAATGTAAGAGTACCAATGTAGAAATGAGAAAAATTCTAACAGATGTGAAGCCAATTATAGATAAGCAGATCGAACATTTAATAAAGGAAGGAATTATAATAGCTTTAGAATCAGTGATTTGCAGTCCAATCGTTTTGGCAAAGGCAAAAGATAGTACAACAAGACTGTGCATTGATTTTGGAAGAATTAATAATGCAACAATGTCAAGGGTCGTTTTCCGTTATAGAAGATCAACTCGAACTCTTTCCTTATGCGCGTTTTTTAGGACGATTGACTTGCGAAATGGATTTTTTCACGTTTAGGTAAATGAAAAAACCGAAAATACACATCGTTTTTCGCACATGATGGTCAATATTAGTTTCGAAAAGTACCTTTTTGATTGTCAAATTCCCCTGGCGTTTTCCAACGCCATGTAAATGCCATATTCCGTGATTTGACTTTTGAAGAAGTAGCTTAACTTTACATTGATGACATTATTATTCCAGCGAAAGGCGAAGCTGTAATCAACTTAAGGTGTGTATTAAATCTTGATAAAATCTACGGTCTGAATATGCACTGGAACAGTGGAATAAACTAAAGCAACTGACTTAATATTTCGGCATTAACGTAGGAATCTGGTAAAAAAAGCGAACCTGAAAATTTTTGAAGATAGCTATTCTAAATTTTTGCTGACTTTCAAAATGTATCAATACACACGCTGAAAATCGACCATGACTTTATTTTACTTTCCTCCAAAACCAGTTACTATGTACCCCATCATGTCATTTTTAATCATTCATCTTTTCTTTTGTGCTACCCGAACATCCATTACATTCCAAAATGTTTAAATTTATAGACACCAGCACCGCTTAAACCCTGGGTTTACAATGGAATGCGAGCATTTATGCACTTTTTGCACATATTACGTGTCAAAAAACCCGTGAATCGACTTCGTTGATGACGATTTTATTGTCGTTCCTCATAACAATTGAAAACTAGGTCGAATCGAACAGATTTATTTTGGCCCTGATTCAAAAATACGAGTTTCCGACATAATTGTGAAGCTTGTGCTGCACCTTAATCACCCCGTCGGCTCTGTCGAACGCCCATCTCACGACAGCCTCGATATGATTACTGTTATTTTCTTTAAGTGTATAAACCACCCCTAGATTAATATGAATTTATTGTGAATTGTAAAGAATAAATGAAAAGAGATCACTACTCGATTAACTCCCAACCCGAAAGGTACTGTTGTGTACAGAATAAATATAATTATTTGAGACTAACATCTGTTCGTTGTCCACGTCATCCAGAACAGGATGAGTTATTTTATATTTTAAAAGGCACTGGAATGTTACAAAAGCTATTGAAAAAAATGATGGTTTTAAGTATTGGATCTTATTCTGCAATGCTACTTATAATAAGTACGATATTTTAATTGGTGCAATATATAGATCGCCCAGCTATAGCTAATTTGAATTCTGTGATATGTTTGAGCAAACAATTGAAGAAATCTGTGTGATATTTTAATTGCCAGGAGATTTTAATATTGACTGGAAAAAACAACTTTTCTATATAAGAAGAATTAGAATAATTAATGACAATAGCCTTAGACAATTAGTTAAAAATTACACTCGTGTGAGGAAAAATTCAAGCACTATAATAGACTACGTGGTAACTAATGATCAATGATTAATGATATCAAAAAACTAAGAAAATCAAAATTTCTGACCATGAAGTTAAACATATCTTTAGTGTGAATGGGCAACATGAAACGAAGCAAAAACCATAAATGTATTCAAATACGATAAACATACGTTTAATGCAATACTGCAAGACATCATAAAATACGACGATTGCAAAGATTTTAATCAAAATGTTAATCTATTTGATAGCGGCCTAAAAAGTGCAATACAGAGATTAACAATTAGAAAACAGGCAGATTTAAATAATAAAGCTGAATATAAAATAATTAGAAATCGATACAAAGTGCAGATTGAAAATTGATAAATTGATTGACGGATTAAAACCCTGGCACTTAATAAGAGAGAAAATCGCTTTAAACTGCAGGTCCCGCCACTCATGTATAAAATTAACACACAACATAAGTGGTGTGAGAAACTAGGTCGTAATCCTGACTGAAGGGTTGTAATGACCAATTACGTTAGAATATAGCGATAATTGTGATATAGTAAATAAGTTTAATACATTTTTTATTGATGGTATAAGTAGCATAAGACAGTCAATCTATAAAGTGCAATATTCTAATCCGGTAACATGCGAACCGAATAATTTATTTAAATTTCCTAAGATAAACATTGCAGAACTTGAGAACATTGTGAAACAAATAAAATTATAATTGATAATTGGAATGTATTAGGAAATGTTTTGCTAAGGATAATTAATACATCTTTGGAGACTGGTACTTTTCCGGAAAATTGGAAAAGATCAATGATAACACCGATTGAAAAAGTGCCCAAGACAAGAAAATGTGAAGAATTTAGACCTATAAATACACTTAAAGTATGTGAATAATTAATAGAAAAAGTAGTCAAGATACAACTTGTGCAGTTTATTCAATATCACGGTATATTTGCTGGACAACAATCAGGTTTCCGAAAGAAGCATTCATGTGAAACTACATTGAATTATGTTATAAGGGAATGGAAGGTCGTAGAAAATGAAAATAGAATAATGGCAATATTTCTTGATTTTAAAAGAGCTTTCGAGACTATTGACAAATTGAATTAGAATGGTTCAAGTTCTACCTAGAGAACCGAACGAGAACCTAGGATTTGTAATTGACAAAAAACTAAACTTAAATGAACACATCGACTATACATGTAAGAAAATTGGAATGAAAATTGGTTTCCTGAAGAGAATTAGAATAGCAATTTCAAAATCTACAGCAGAAAATATATATAACACCATAATAAAAACCGCACTTGGAATACGGTTCCACTATATTGTATACATGCAGCACCACAATTCAATTGCAAGAGTGCAGAAACTTCAAAATAAAGCGATGAGGGTAATATTAAAATGTGACCGGTAAACTCATATAATGATGAATATAAAGGATGAATATAAAACAAAGATTACGGTTTAATACCTTAATATTTGTCTGAAAAATGAAGAAAGATGACACGCCTAAACACCTATGCGCACAGATTAAATACTTGGGAGAAAGCCAACCATGTATGTTGAGGAATGCGGACGACTTTCTAATTCTAAGAGTGAAATCAACCCAGATGCAGAAAACGTTATTTTATAAAGGGCTATAGCTACACAATTTATTACCAACAAATACTTACATATTAAAAATGAATTAAATGAAAATATTTTTAAACGAAAATGTATTAATTTTGTATTATTTAATGATTTGTAATGGTTTTGTAAAATTTGGAAATTTGAAGTATTTTTAATACTTATAAATAAAATAAAAAAAAACTAATACATTTGTAGTTTATTTACCCTACTTATCGTGAAATATTTTATTGGTACTAATAAGTATCACCCTTTGGGTATACCATTATGTATTGTTTTATGTTGAAACAGACCTTATTGACTATTATATTTTTGTTGTAAGGAAAGCCAAAAAGGAAGTTACTAATTTTCTCACCGAATTTCTGTTATGTATATAATCTGGCTTCTCATAATCTTAAGTATACATATTATTGTAAATAAAAATCAGTCTATCATCAACCCTCAAAGTGTGTGGTCATTAATTCGCGTGTTTGAAACATTACATTGGCGACGAGGCAAAAGCAAAGAATTTTATGTAAAGAAAAAATTAAAGAAGTAGAATTTATTATGAGAGTGAAAATGGCAACAAGTGGTGATAATAAAATCAATAATGAAACGACAATGTTTGTGGAATCAATTGAACCGTTTACCATGGGTGAAGATTTTTCTTTATATGCCAAAAGGCTAAGTCACTTACTGACTTTAAATAAAATTCTACAAAACAGTGCAAAGATATCTGTCCTGGGAAGTCTTGGTGGACCCTAATTGTACAAAGGGAGACTGATGCTGATGTACTTTATGAAGATTTAATCAAGAAATTAACATCACATCTACGCCCAAAGAAAAATATAATAGCAGAATGCTTCAAATTTTTTAAGAGGAACCAAAGGCATGATGAAACAGATGGCGCAATACTGTGAATTTGGCATGTTTCAGGACAAGACGCTTCTAATACAATTTGTATGTGGAATAGCATCTGCAAAAATACAGGGTCGATTGTTAAACGAACCAGATTTAAAGACTTTTGAGAAAACGACGCTTATTGCATCAGCCATGGAAATTACGGATAGACAACTAGAAATAATGAAACAAAGCGACTACCATGTAAACAACATGTACAGTTATCAACACACATCACGCAATAAACAGCAACAGAGAAGCAAAAGCCGACAGACAAGCAGAAATCGCAGTTATAGTGCAGGCAGAAATCAACATAACCAATTACAACAGCATCAAAGAAAAGAAACATCTGGTGTGCTTTGCATGTGGTTTATATGAACATATAAAAAAATATTGCCGATCGTACCAAGAAGGGAAAAACAAAATAACAATATGACAAGTGTAAAGACGAATGAAGCAGATGGTAAGTTCAGTGGTGTTGGATTTTAAATAATTGTAACAACAACAATAGGTCAAATGCCCAGAAAATAACAATAAAAATTAACTGTGTTGAAATAGAATTTGAAATTAACACAGGGCTTGCGAAAGTGTTGTGAGTAGAAGTATTTTGGATAAAAAATTTGCGAACTGTAAAATAGTAAAATATAATCGTCAAATGAAATTGATTTCAGGGGAAACTGTAGACACATTTGGAAAAATTGAAACAGATGTGGTTGTAAATGACAAAATTTATAACTCCGAATTAACAGTTTTAAATACTTTTGAAAATTTTGTTCCGTTGCTTGGCCGACGTAGGTTGGATGTTTTATTTCCCACATGGATAAATTTCTTTTCTTTTGATTATATTAAAGATTTGAAAGCCGGAATAGTGTTAAAAGAAAATGCAATTCCCATATTTTGTAAAGCAAATGTTGTGCCATACGGTTTAAAACAAATAGTTGAAAACGAAATCAAGAGATTGTGTGATGAAGGAATTCTTGTGCCAGTGATTAGAAGTAAATGGGCAAGTCCATTGGTTGTAGTAAATAAACGGGCATGTTGCGGGCATGCAAGTCTCCAAAATTTTGTGTTTTCGTTTTAAAAACACCAAAAGGGTGTCCTGGCGAACGCAAATCGTCAAAAAAAAAATTATACGATTCGAAATCGCCAAAAAGGTGTTCTGGAAAATGCTTAACGCTAAAAATTTGCGATTTCAAATCACAAAAGTATATTGCAGTGAACTGATGAAAATATGTTCAAGCAGAACTTCTTAACAAAGAACGATAACAATTTTACACTTTTCTAAATAAAAACTACCAAGCTAAAAATTTGCTTTACTTTTAACCAATTTTTTGCGTCATTTGTTTACTTAAATTGGCGATTTAAACGAACGTACGGAACTAAAACATACGGCTGTAGGGCATATGCTGAATCGGCAGGCAACCAGTAACCACGGTCTTCATTAGAATATTTTTCTAAGTAAAATTCGTTGGCGTTACTTAAATTCCACACAAAAGCATCGTGACATGAACCAGGCCTAGGTGCGTCAACAGCTCGTATCCTCATTTACATACATACATAATTGGTCATTACAACCCTTCTGTCAGGATTACGACCTAGTTTCTCACACCACTTATGTTGTGTGTGTTAATTTTATACATGAGTGGCGGGACCTACAGTTTAAAGTCGACTCCGAACGACAGATTTTTGAGAAACTTTTCATGGCAATTTTATTTACTCTCAGAGTTTTTGCCAGAAATCTGCTGAGAGGAAGACGCCGAAAAAATACTTTTTGTATTTTATTTTGATGTCTGGCCTGGGGCTCGAACCCTGGCTTTTCGTCTAATAAGCCAACACACTACCTACTAGACCACGGCGACTAGATCACGGCGATCCTCATTTGGTGGTCACAAATCTACATGTACAGTAATCACTTTCGGGCATGTTCTGAAAAACGCAAATCGTCTAAATTTTTCGTTTTAATTTTAAAAACGTCAAGATGATGTTATGGCGAACGCAAATCGCAAAAAAAAATTTATACGATTCGAAATCGCCAAATGGGTGTTTTGGGAAACGCTTAACGCTAAAAATTTGCGATTTCAAATCACAAGAGTATATTGCAGTGAACTGATGAAAATATGTTTAAACAGAACTTCTTAAATTAAAATGATAACAATTTTACACTTTTCTAAATAAAAATACCAAGCTAAAAACGCTTTATTTTTAACCAATTTTTTGTTTCATTTGTTTACTAAAAACTGGCGATCTAATTAGGTTAGGTTAGAGGACGTGTACCTGTCAATCAAGACAAGTACAGTACCCGGAGGTCGGATTGACCCATTGTACAACGTCCTAAAGGAGGGAAGGATAATATAGGGGATATGATGAAAGGAGGGTATATGGGAAAGGGGGGAGTGGGAAGCGGAGGAATCACACAGACCAGACACAACAAAAGGGTGGGAGAGCGCGACTACACCGATGAAGTCCTAGCACCTCTCAACCAACCTAAGCCACTAATGAATTTGTAGAGAGCCTTGAAGTCGGCTCTCGCCACTGAATTCAAACTCCCAAAGAAGGCCCTGCCAAGGGTCCTCAATCTCAATCTACCAAGGGCTGGGCAGTTACAGAGGAGGTGCTCGATAGTCTCCAACTCCTCATCGCAACACGCCCTGCAATAGTCCGTCTGGGATCTGTTCCAGATCCACGTCAGCGACCTAATCTCGCAGTGCCCCGTGATAAAACCGACAAACAACCTTAAGCTGGCATTATCCAAGCCTAGCAACCAACCTGTTCTCTTACTGTCTACAGCAGGCCACAGACACCTAGAAACAAAACAACCCGATCCGTTCCCCCAACGCCCCTGCTCTTTCTCCATGACCCATCCATTGATGAGGCCATAGAGGTGGCAGACTGGGGGTCAGGACCAACTATCAAATCGCCTACTGAAAGCGAACCTAGCCTAGCGAGGGCATCCGCCGTCTCACTGCCCAGTATTCCGCTATGACCCGGAACCCAGCATAGACGGATATGGTCCGGTCCAAAAGTCCTCAACGACTCCTTGCACTCGCGAACAAGCCGTGATTTGCACCAGACCAGACGCAATGGCCCTAAGGGCAGCCTGACTGTCAACGAATATCATGTAAGATTCGGAATCCGAAGCTGGGCCACCAGCCATAGCCCCAATAGCCTTCAAGATTGCGACAATTTCCACCTGAAAAACGCTGCAGTCATCATTCAACCTGAAGTGGAGTTCATGACCGAGTTCCCAACAGAAAACAGAAAAAATCTGTGAAGATGGGTATACCACTCTGCCCCTGGAGTACCCCACCATTCCATTGTGCCCTATCCGGTGTAAGTATCCTTAAGCCAGGCAGGAACATTGCCTCAAGCACAATATAATCAGTGGCTTTTTCTGAAAGCGCATATCTTCCGTCAGGAAAGCCGACATTCAGAACTCTGGAGTGACCTATCGAACGCTGTTTACAGCAGCCCAATTCCCTTAGGCGTATGGCACTACGCGCTGCACACCGTGTGACATACAAGTCAAGCGGAGTCAGACAGAGCACAGTGTCAAGAGCAGCCTGAGAGCAACTCTTCCTCACTTAAGTTATAATCCAGGAGGCAATCCGCTGAACCTTATCTAAGATTTTCCGTTGAAAACTCTTATCCAAGGCACTCCACCAAACAACGCAGCCATAAGTAATAACCGGTCTAACAATCGCCATATATATCCAGCGAATGGCGCTAGGCGGAAGACCTCAGCTCTTACCTATGGAGTTCCTACACTGGTAGAAAGTATTCAGTCCCTTCTTCATTCTTTCCTCGGTGTTTCGTTTCCAGTTCAGCTTGCTGTCCAGGACAACACCCAAGTACTTGACCTCAGAAGAAAACGGAAGCTCCCTACCAGCTAATCTCGGCAGTCTTAAGGTTTCAATCTTGTCCCGACGCGAGAACAAAACGAGGTCCGTCTTATTTGGATTTATACCCAGACCACATTTCGTAGCCCAAGAGGATAAAATTCCAAGAGCAGACTCCATCAGTTCCCCCAGCGTCGGCAAATATTTTCCACCCACCAGAATAGCCACATTGTCGGCATATGCCACAACCCTAAAGCCCCTACTTTCCAGAAGCCTCATACCAACATTAGCTACCAAGAGCCACAAGAGAGGGGATAGGACGCCCCATGCGGTGTACACCTGGTCGCACGCTTGACGTTAGAACATCCACCCAGGTTCGATCGGATTAGTCTTACCCAGCATGTGGGTGATAAACCGCACCAGAAAATCTGGGGCATGTATATCCCTTATTGAATTCTCAATAGAGGAAGTGGTGACATTATTGAACCCCCCCTCTATATCAAGGAAAGCCAACAGTGTGTACTCACCCCTAGCTAAATTCGGCTCAACAAAACCTGTCACATCATGAAGAGCGCTCTCAACGTACTTACCCTTAATGTGAGCATGTTGCGACCTACTCAACAGAGACCGGTCCATGTTTGACCTCAAAAATATAGATCGATAAGTCTCTCCAAAGCTTTCAAAAGAAAGGATGAGAGCGATATCGGTCTATAATCCTTAGGGCCGATGTGACTGGGCTTACCAGCCTTTGGTATAAACACCACAAGCACATCTTTCCAGCCATCAGATATATCACACCACCGGAGACAGTCTCTATATAAGTCCACCAGATATTCGCGCAATATTTCACCAGCATGCTAAAGCAGAGCCGGACCAGGCGACTTAAAGGGCTCAAAGCCACTTATAGCCCATTTGACCTTGTCTCTGGTAATGATATCCTCCAAAACGGGCATCATGCCAGCATCACAGAAGAGATCAGCTACACCCAACGGATAGCTTACTGGATCCTCACAATTGGGGAAATGAGTGCTCAATACAACCTCTAGGGTTACTTTTCTCGAGGATGTCCACGTACCATCATTTTTTGGATGAAGCCTAGGATTTTGGGGTCCTTCGACAGCATCCTTCAGAAACGAGCCACGTCGGCAACATCCTCGATACTCGTGCAGAAACTCATCCAGGCGGTTCTCTTTGAGCGCTTTATTTCCCTTTTATAATCATTAAAACTGCATCTATATGCAGACCAGTCAACATCCTTACCCGACCTCTTAGCCTTATTAAAGAGTTGCCTAGTACAGCAAGGGTCTCTGGAGTTCCGTATTCCACCAGGCTGGCTGGCTCCTCTTACCCGGGTAAATGAGAGGACAAGCATCTCTATAACAAGACAACAAAATATCCGTCAAAGATCCAACTCCTAAGTTCCTTCTCCACAGCCTTCTCATATCCGATCCAGTCGGTTTTTCTTGGATTCCTAAAGGGCTCATTAAAACCACCAGATAGATTAATACTGAAGGATATCAGTTGGTGATCAGAGAAAGAACACTCATCTGAAACCCTCCAGTCCCTATTCATAGACCTATCCAGGTTAGAGAGCGTAATGTCAATTACCGGGGATGTAGCCTCATACGGCATGTACACAGATGACAGCATCAAATCGATCCCAAGGTCATCTCTGCACGCCACAGTTGTTTCGTAACCTGTACAAAAGGAAGGAGTGATTAACAAATCTAAATTACTTCTAGCTAAAATACAGGTTCTTACCTTCTCGCTTGTTCTAGGAACAAGTAACCTATAACCAGGATCGCTCAGACCCAGAATCCTATCCCTAAGGATCCAAGGTTCCTGGATAAGAGCAATGTCAACTTCAAGGCGGCGCAGGGTGGTTAGCAGGTTGTGTGAGGCGGCTTCGCAGTGATGCAGATTAATCTGCACCACTTTTAGCCTCCTCTGGGTCCTTGGCACCACTTATGTCCGGATGACGGGACTTTAAGCGTGCCAACCCACACCACGCACCCCTTGCACCTAGCCACTGAAGTGAATCCTGATCTATGGCGATCCGAAGATCGCATCTTTTCTTACCGTCTCCAGTCAGGGAGTTGACAACTACCCACGAGCTGGTGTTCAATCCGTCATTCTGCTTTCCAATAAGTTTGGGTACGTCATTCCCCTGCCTAAAAGTAGGCGGGACCCATACCGTCACTATTTTACGTAGAGGGAGGTCGGATTGAGGGACCACCTCCAAGCGAGCACCAGTCCAGAGTTCACCAAGGCGCTTCACTGATTCCACAAGGAACTTTACAGTTCCCTCGTTTTCTCAGTCCACTACCTTGATGCCCTTGGACCAACCGATGGAAGATATGAGGGCATTTCTGCCATCACAACTCTCCTCCGTCAGAAACTCAATGAGCTTTTCTACAACCAGATCCCATCTTTCAGGAGAGATTTTGCCATCTAAATCCGACCTGTCAATGAAACCCAGCTGAAGGTTAGTTCCCAGGCTACCTTGTTTCTTAGGACGCTTGTAGCCAGAGGAAGGCACCTCGTCGAATCTGTTTCTCTTCATGTGATTTCCCTTGCGAGAAACCTTAGAAGACCTATCCAACGAGATGTCCCCCCGCCTCCTTCGCCTCCAACCCTACATCCTTCTTCTGGGATAAAGGATTAGCAGTAGTTTCTACCTCCTTTCCTTCATCCGTTGTAGAAGGAACACTATCACCCTTTCTCTTCGTCGGAGGCATGAAAACCTGTCTAGTCTTCTCTACACCAGTTGGGAGTAGGTGTATAAAACCTTCATGCCCCTTGTTTGCGGCTTGAGAGGTAGAAACAATTGGCTCTTCGCTCCCGTCCGCACTCAAGGGTCCATCCTTCTTACCAGAATCAGCGCCTTGTGAGAGGACACTGCCTGGGTATTTGGTTTCATACCGCGAAACAGTGCCTCTGTGTCGAGCCAGCATCTTCTGTTCCTTGACAGATGGAATCTACATCACAGCTTGCAAATCTCTTTAAGACCGTGCAAGCCCTGCGATATGAATTCCTTTCCTTATACATAGCGGAACGTTTTCACTCAGTTTTACCCCCCTTGTCAGACAGGTCACCTTTAACCATGCAGTCCGAATCATCAGATGATTGTACTAGTGGTTCCGAGGCATCCTGCCTGACAAATGGGTTCTTTAAGGGGAAGTCACCACCTCGTTGCTCCCAGTAAAAAATCGGATACGGGTGAAGGGGAGCCTTTCGATGACCGTATTGTCACTGTCTTCATCCGATAGTGAGACGGGAGACAGAGTCTCACACCACGTACATATCTTCTGTTGAAATTGGGATTGCCAAAGCAGTCTCCTCACTAAAGGACTCCTCTACAGTCGTAATCCTCAAGCCAGCTGGGGCGAAACTCCTGACGATTTCGTTGTTGTCAACGATACTCGCCTGGATTCGCGCAATGAGCTGGGACACGGCCTGTCCAGTTTCCATAGCCATTCCGTCATCAAAGTTCGTCACGTTCAATTCCTTTGTGTTTTGTCTTTCGTGCATATAAGTCCCACGAGTGAGGGGGAAAGGAGGTCAATCATGCCATAGCCCCCGATAGCATGACAAGGACTTAGCAGAAACCTAATACTCACTGAGGCGCCCAGGTATCAGTGAGGCTCCGTTATAATACAGTCTGAATTAGACCCCCGACTGCAAACCGTCCGATAAGCACGGGTCGCTTATCACTCCGGATTAAGGGTATAGGAGAAATATACGTGACAGGGCGAGTGGAAAAGATCACTGAGACGTCGATTCGAAGATTGTCCCCTCACGATATTAGGGTAACCTTTAGTCATGCACCACATCCCCAACGGGTTGGGGATAGGTACACTTAAGCCCCCACATCGCGACAAGATTGTTACCCAGGTGGAGGAGATCCAATTACTTTAATTACAATTACTTACAAAGAAGGCATAGTCTTTCATCAAAAACATTAAGTACATCCCATAACATTTTACACAATATAGAACGTCCCATACTTAAATTTATGTCGTTGGCAATCACGCCTTGGAAGGAACCGACTGCCTGAAATCTTAAAGTGCTCAGCAAACGTATCGTGTCTTGAATAATACTTTTACATAAATATATGACCAGCAGTTTCTTCACAAACCATTCTAAATGCAGTTTTATTCAGCCGGTAAAGCGCTATAAAACTTAACACAAAATGTTCATATACATTACGCGTTTATATGTTGATATGTTTAAACTTACGCTCCGGAACGTCTAATGGGTTAGAATAATCCCTCAGGACACGTCTTTTTAATTTTTCTTTTCTGGTTTGCAGCTTTTTTAAACAAATTATGCTTAATAAAAAAACCTGTAGGCATTTTTGTTCTTTATTTTTTTAGTTTTGATTTTTATTTGTAATACCAAAACATATGTTTTATTTATTTCATAAACGACTTCGAAAAATCGAAGATCGCAAGTAAAACGCGTGAGTTTCAGAACACCCTGAAATAAATTTGGCGTTTTTAATATCACTTGCGATTTCAAATCGTGCGATTGTCAGAACATGCCTGAAAGTTAACGAATCAATAAGATTATGCGTCAATTGCAAGCGTACTATAAATAAATATGTTGAGAGCGAAAAATAGAGGGAATTATTAATTATTAATGCAATATGATAGAATATTGACAGAGGTCTACGGAGCGATTTCAGATGAGTGGCCAAGAGAAATTGCGTTTGAGATGAAGCCATATTATTTGAAGAGAAATTCTCTTGCACGAAGGACATATAGGAGTTGTAAGGATGAAAGCGTTGGGTAGATCGTACGTATGGTGGCTGGGTATAGATCAGAATATAAAATTATTTGTTAGCAGTTGCAAGGTATGTCAGACATGTCAAAGGGAAATTAACCAATACTATCATCTTGGAAGGAAGCAAAGTATCTATTTGAACGCATCCATGTAGATTTTTGCAAAATTTCTAAAATAACATTATTAGTTATATTTTATGTTATTCAAAGTGGATTGAGGTAATTACAATGTATGCGAGGAATTACAGAAAGTTTTTATAAATTTTGGGTTACCTAAATATATAGTTAGTGACAATGGACCTCCTTTTAATTCTAGTGCCTTTATCAAATTTTATGAGAGTAATGGCATAATAGTTTTAAAATCTCGTTATCCACAATCAAATGGTAGCGCAGAGAGAGCTAACAGTTAAACAATGTTTGAAAAAGAGTTTAATAGGTTTAAAAACAACATATAACATGGGAATTGAGATTATATAATGTTTTACTAAAATATATGAATACGCCGTAAACAGTAACTAAAGACACGCCATCAAACATGATATTTAAGTTTAAACCACGCACATTATTAGACGTATTGGTATCTAAAAAGAAGGAGGAGAATGGGAAAGTATATACAGAAAAAGAAATTTGTGTCAAGCAAGATGAAAGAAAAATCAAACGTAATATTAAGAATTACAATGGAAATGAATCCGAATTAAAAATAGAAATTTTTGTGTGAATGAAAATGTTTTGTATAGAAATGTATTTTCAAATTATGCTAAATGGATACTAGCAAAAATAATAAAAAAAATTAAGTAAATTAAGATATATTGTTTTGGTAAATAGAACTCAAAAACATTATATGTACATGTAAAATTAAGAAAATCTAATGAAAAAATTTTGAGATTCAAAAATGTAATTTTTGTAAATAAAAAACCTAATGTGAAGTCAAAAGATATTGAAATAAAACGTAGTCCTTATTTAACTAGAAGTAGAGTTAAATTAATGAAACAAAATACAAACTCGGATAATAATGAAATGAATTAGTAAACCCTGAATCTGGAATATAAAATTACATTAAATTCAATAATTATAAGTGAATGTATGAATATAATATTTAAGTTATTTTTTATGAATTGAATTAATTATTTTTGTTTTATAAGTTAATCTAAAAAGATGGAGGAGTTGTTATGTATATAATCTTCTTCTCATAATCTTAAATATACATATTCTTGTAAATAAAAAATCAGTCTATCATCAACCCTAAAAGTGTGTGGTCATTAATTCGCGTGTTTGAAACATTACAATTTCTATTTTAGTTTCGATATAATTGTATGCCTAAGCAATCTAATGATGATTTTTACGAGACATAGTAGATGCTGTTATGTATGTGGTCTATGTATATACTTAAGTGCATCCATAGTTCAGGTTTTCAATGATAAGTGCTTTAAAGTTTATTTTTCAGATGAAAGCATGTTACTCTGGTAGCAATAACTTTTTCAAGAAGTTTAGCAGCGTATGAAAGCTATAGGACGGTATCCGTCAGCCCAAGTTATACTTTTTTGGGGTTTTGGTATGGGAATAATTCTAGATAATTTTTATTGTTGTGATATGATAACTGTAGAAAAGATTATGGGCCTGTTCGTAAATGCAACATTGCGCTGCAAATATGATTGTTTTGCGCTAACGTTGCCAATCACATGTTGCAGATGCTTCTTTTTGCTGATTTATTTGTTTGCATTTACGAACGAACAAACACCGCAGAAATGGAAAAATTATTAATAAATTTGATTTTTGAACTGGACGATAAAACAAATGACAAAAAGTTGTTAAATGCACAAAAAAGTGTACTTTGTGCAAAAAAGAAAACATTTAAGGAAGAAAAAAAAAGAAACTTATTGTTAAAACTCTCATTCTCTCTCTCACTCATTCAATGCTTCAGCCATTTTTATGATTAGTGTTTTGTGTTTATTTGCTCATAATATGATTTAATGTTGCATTTACGAACATGTGACAGCTGCAGTGTTGTCAAAGTTTGCATTTATAAACACGATGCTCATAACATACAGCGCAATGATGCATTTACGAACAGGCCCTATGTAATATAATTTGAGAATTATTTCCTTAATATTGGGAGTAAGTTGTCTAAGTATGTATATTGATTTGATATCTTCTTCACTTAGGTCTTTTAATAATCGCGTAAATATTACACCATTAAAGATATTCAGTGTTGGGTGCAAGAGACATTCAATTGGACAAATATTTGATATATTAACCGACCTTAAAACAGTTGGATTGTACTTCTTTTTTAGTTAGTAAGACTTACTTGAAATATGTAGTGCTTTAAACACAAACAAGATGTTAAGGGTTTACCAGCTAATTTACTTTTTTATAGTGTATATTAAATGTGTGCACAAGACACTTAAAATTGTACAGTATTGTAGTTTTCTCATGAGCGATTATTGATTGTAGCAGCAAATATAAATAAGAGTGACGCAAAGATAGAAACCAAAAAAAAAACTGCACTCATAAAACATTGTACAACAGTATAAGAGAGTTGTGTGAAGAGTGCAACAAAAATATTGTAATCTTCATAGTCTTTTTGCAGTAAATGGGAACGAAAAAATGTTTTTTCTTTTTTCATAATAAAGAAAGAGTATTTATTCAATAGCAGACGTCGGCACCAATAGCCCCGGGGGCCGAACATCTTCGGCTTTTTACACACATAGGACACGAACATCAACGAATATTAACATAGCAATTTGAAGAGAGATTGTTGTTGAAAGAGTTTATGGCAAAAGCAAAGAATGTATAGAAACACTTATGTACTTATGTAAGTACTTATGTACTCAATATAAAGAAATATTTCTGAAGTAAAAATATAAAATAATATACGTGTAAAGATATGAAATAAGTCTTAGTGTAGAGTAAAATAAAGAAGTCAGTATAATATTGGGGTAGAATTAGTATAATATTAGGGAAGTAATAAAACATAAATATTACTTACTTACTTAATTGGCCATAACAATCCGACTAACGGATTTCGGCCTGCCGCAACACATCCTACCAGGCGTCTCAGGGCTTCCTCGATTTGGTCCTTCCAACGGTACAAGGTCGTCCTCTTCGCCGACTTCCGCAGATCCCCGCATCAAATACCCGTCTCGCCGGAGCATCCTCCATTCGAACGACATGACCGAACGTCTATGTCGTTGAGGAGCTCATACAGCTCACTGTTGGATCGGATGCGGAAATCTTCGCCAACTCGTACTGGACCGAAGATTCTACGCAGTACTTTTCTCTCGAACACTCTCAAGGCTGCTGCATCAGTACGTAATAGGGTACATGCCTCTGCGCCATAAAGAAGCACGGGTAGGATGAGCGTCTTGTAGAGTGTTAGTTTTGTCGTACGAGAGAGGTCTCTGCTACTCAGTTGCCTATTGAGACCATAGACCTGTTGGCAAGAGTGATCCTGCGCTTGATCAAAAGACTGACATCCTTTTTGGGTGGTAACGGCCCAGCCAGGATATATAAATTCCTTGACTGTATCAAAAGTATAGTTATCGTCGATAACATATACTTTGTTTTGCGCTTATTTACTGCCAAACCCATCTTAAGCCTACTTTACACGGTCCCACAAGTAATATGATCTGTCAAAATTTTGTGTAGAAGAGTACGGATGTGATCGTCTAAACGTACTATGTAATAAAACCATCACACATTGAGAGGAAATACGGATGAAAAATTTGACAGTCGTATGGCTCTCTTCATTTTTTGAAATGATTCAAAAAACAAGCAAGTCGCATTAGATCAGGGATGTATTTTTATGTAAACACATAGAAAAAAAGTGTAACAGCTGTTTTCATTTTACTTTGTTATTGTCTTATACCGATCATGTAAACGCAAAAATATAAATCATACGACTTTTATTCTCTTTTTTGGACACTTTTTTGATAAATAGTGCCATTGCGATGCAATGGCTCCATACGAAGTTGAGGAGGTCGCATGATAAGGGGTCGCCTTGTCTGAAGCCTCGCACGGTAACAAAAAGTTTGGAGAGTTCGATTCCTACTTTGACGGAGCTGCAGGAATTGCTCAACGTCAGTCTGCATAACCTTATCAGCTTCGCAGCAAAAACACGAAGGCTGCCTTATAGTCGACAAAAAGATGGTGTGTGTCGACTTGTTTTTCGTGGGTCTTTTCCAGGAATAGGCGTAGTGTGAAGATCTGGTCGATGGTGGACTTGTCAGGTCTGAAGCCGCACTGATAAGGTCCAATCAGTGTTTTGACGAGTGGCTTCAGTCGTTCACACAATACGCCTGTAAGAACCTTATATACGATAGGGAGAAGGCCCTGTAGTTGGCGCATATAGTAGGGTCTCCCTTTTTCAGGACAGGACAGAACACTGAGGTTCCAATCGTTGGGCATATTTTCCTCTAGCCATATTTTGTAAATAAGTTGGTGCATGTGCCCTATCAACTCATTACATCCGGTCTTAAACAATTCAGCGGGGAGGCCATTAGGACCTGCCGCTTTATTGTTTTTAAGACGCATAATCGCGACTTTGACCTCTTCATGGCTAGGCGGCGCAACTCCACGCCGTCATAATCGATCGGGTTCGGAACATCATCTCTAAAAGCGGTATTGGTGTCGTCATTACCTTGTAGCAGAGTAGAGAAGTCTTTCCTCCACAATCTCAGCATCCCCTGCGGATCTGTTACCAAGTTTCCATTTTCATCTTTGCAGGAAGACGTTCCGGGTTTATAACCCTCGGTTAGATGCTTAACCTTTTGATAGAATTTTCGAGCGTTATTCCTACATCTATACATCTCGACTTCCTCACGCTCACGCCATTCCTGCTCCCTCTTCTTGCGTCTAAAAAGGCGTCTCATCCCTTCTCTTCTCTCTATAGTTCTCGACAATGGCTCGCGTAGCGGCTGACTGCAACGTTTTCTTGTATGTGGCGTTTTTCGCTGCAGTTGCCACGCGACACCGGAGTTGAGTCCGAGAGTTGAGCGGAGAGCGCCTCAGCTGTCCTTTGTGATCGCAGTTTCTTAACGTCCAGTTTTCGCAATGCACTAGAGTGCGCAGACCTCGAGGCGCTAATGCGCAATCAAAACTTGGCTGCGACAAGGTAGTGTCCGAGTCGATATTTGGACCTCTGAATGTACACATTAGTACACTGGATACGTGCCTTCCGTCTATCACAATATGATCAATCTGGTTGGATGTTAATCGATCAGGGGACATCCATGTGGCCTTGTGAATGTCGAGATGGTGAAACTTAGTGCTACATACTACCATGTTATGCGCTCATACTATTGGAGGTAGTGTTCGCGTGGAGGCTGAACTGTCCGACAGTGGGGCCAAATATACCTTCCAGCCCGACCTTCGCATTAAAATCTCCGAGGACGATTTTGGCGTCATGGGCCGGGCACTTATCATATACGTCCTTGAGTTTAGCGTAGACGGCAGCTTTAACCACATCGTCCTTTTCTTCCGTCGGGGCGTGAACACAAATAAGGCTGATGTAGAATTTTACCTTGATGCGGATTGTGGCTATTCTTTCGTTCACAAGCGTGAACCCAGAGACATGGTGGCCAAGTCTCTTATTAACCACAACAACATGGCAGCTGTAATACACATCGCAACATGCCAGCCTTTTCCATCCTTGCCCTATCCATCGCATTTCCTGTATGGCAGTGATGTCCGTCTTACATTTCTTGAGGGCATCCGCCAGCTGTGAAGGGTGCGGACGTTCCAAGTGCCTATTCTTAAATCGTTGTCCTTTGAACGTTTGAAGTGGTCGTCAACTTTTGAGGGGATCTTTTTCAAGGCTATTGTTTTGGTTTTCATTATAGTAGATTTTTACGTGGTAGGTTCCAAGCCCTACGCACAACCCAAATTTAACGTCCATTAGTTAACATCTAGCGGGTGCTAGAATGCCATCCAGGAGTGGCCACGAGAAGGCTGCGTGTCAACTTGAATACAGCAAGACTAGTATCGTCCTGGTGGTCGCCACGTTGACCACAGTCAGAAAATTTACGTTCTTTGCTTGCATCATCCCTCCCATGTCTTCATCTCAGCAGAAATACCTCTAGAAGATTTGAAAGGGTAATTTAATGCCAATACAATTATCCGTCTGTTTCTGGGCTGGTTTTCTTTGGTCTGCCACGAGATTCTTTCGTTCGCTTTTTGCTTAAAGCATTTTGCACAAAGTGTAAGGACGTTCCTATGCTCTTTGCTATTTCTCTCAACGATCCTTCGTGATTTCTCATGGTTTGAACAACTTTTTTTCTCTTCTTCCGCACAATGATAATTTCCTTTCACACAAACCCAATAATTATAAATTATATCTAGTGTTATCTATTATGAAGATTAACAATTGTTATGATACATGAATTTATTTAAATATAAAAAGGATAATTCTGTAATAATAAATAAATGTAAATAAATAATAAAAATAATAAAAGGGTAATACTTGAAGTCGCCGTAGTCTAGTAGGTAGTGTGTTGGCTTATTAGACGAAAAGCCAGGGTTCGAGCCACAGGCCAGACATCAAAATAAAATATAAAAAGTATTTCTTCGGCGACTTCCTCAGCAGATTTCTGGCAAAAACTCTGAGAGTAAATAAAATTGCAATGAAAAAGTTTATCAAAAATCTGTCGTTCGGAGTCGACTTTAAACTGTAGGTCCCGCCACTCATGTATAAAATTAACACACAACATAAGTGGTGTGAGAAACTATGTCGTGATGACAAATTATGTATGTCTGTATGTAATACTTGTCAAATTTTCGTTTTAAATATGTGGCCAGAAGGAACTATTTTAAATAAAAAGTGCTGTAAGTAATTCATCTACTTAAATATGTTAGAACAAGATGTATCCATTATTTTGAGCATATGTGTATATTACATGGAACTTTATGTTTACGTTATTATGTACAATTTAATAATTGTGTTATAACTCTTTCTTTTAGCAATTCAATTCGTTTTAAGCGATGAATTTACACATTTAAGACCTGAACAAAGGCAAGGTCTTTTACATGAAGGAACTGGAGCTCGAGTTATATCCGCCTATGTGGAAATAATTTTTGATAATTCTGACAACAGAGTTCCGGTAAGTTTTCTGCTTTCTATTTAATTGAAAAAATTTTATTATATTTTTATGCAACTTTAAATTCAATAAAAATGTTACATACTTTTGACTGTCTACAACTTAAAAAATGTTACCCTCAAATATTTTTACGCCTCCCGATTTATCCATTGGGAACGACAGCTCACCTTTTCCGATTGATTGATTGGCTAGAAAACTAAGTGTAGAACCAAAGTGTGGAGAATGTTAGTAACTAAGAATTTAAAAAAGGAATACGAAAATATTAACAAGTGAATATTAAATTTCATTAGAATAAACGGATTCCTAAATCTGGAATGTTAATTCTTAAATCTATATGAAATATTCGTTTTTAAAAAGTAAATCATACAAATTGGTGTCAGAAGTTAATTTCAGTAAAACAGTTAATTAGAATTGTAAGATCTTAAGGTTGTTCGTCTAAATTGAACTTATATACCACTGGTACAAGGAGTGAACTACAAAGAAGATTAACGGAAGTCAATAAAAAGGAAATTTGTACAAACCTTCCATAAGAGAATCGCAGGGAAAACTCGAATTTAATAGAGGTACAATAGAATAAGTAGCGGCAAAAATGCTTGGGAAAAATACTGAAGTCCAAGACAGGAATAAATCTGCAATAGGAGATGTACAGAAAGGTTATAGAGCTGTCATAAGAGAAGCTCCAGAGGAAGTATTGTAGGAGATGTCGTAGAAAATGCCATGACAGCAAAACTTTGAAAATTTGGAAAGGCGACAATAAGGGCGGTAAATATAAAAGCTGGTGGCTTTTTCAATGCAAGTAAAAAACCGGAAGTAAATGTATTTCAAAACAGATGTAATTGGAAATAATAAATAATAATAATAAATAAAGCAAGTTGGATCAATGCGCGCATACGAGGCATGCAGTAAATTAATGGTACATCTCTATATGTGTTAAAATTTTAATTTAATACAATGTCTGGCAAAAACATATGGTACTGCGAGGGGAAGACTAGCAGCATAGCAGATGAAAATCAGAACTTTTTGAAACGAAGCTCGAGGGTTGCGAGAACAATTACAACGAAGTGACATCGGCGATCCAGGAAAATCATTTGATCATTTATATCAAATGTATAAAACATGCCGAATGCAGGATTTCGCCGGGAAATAGATAGGTTGATACCATCTGGTTGAAGATCATTTCAATTCCCAAACGATCGTGATTTATAAATAAACTTAGCTGTATGCGCAGCACAAAAAACAACTTTCAACACTCTTATATTTAGTTTATGACGCAAGTACAAAATTTAGCCAATGTAACATAACATAACGCACAACATATTTAACACCATAAAAGCGGCAACAGGACAAACGCTGGACAAAGTAAATCATCAACATTCGCTTCACCACCAAGATGCATATATGAAAGAAGTGACTTACCAAGCCTCACTAGAGCCCCTGTGAAAACAGAACGAACTTGCAGTAATGAGCACTAGCTGGCTTTCAATTACTTAATATTGAGAAAAACTATTCTGCAGGGCAGACGCGAGGGAATGAAATAAGACTTCAAACGACTATTGGGGAGTACGTCACTGTAAAGAGTAGAACAGAGGTCGATGTAACAATAACGAATATTCTATTAAAACACACATTCATAGTTGACGAGTGTATTATTTGCGTCGATTTTTTGGTACGGTCATTATTTCAGCATAGAAAAACAAACGATGATTTGATCTGAAGTGAACATTTATTGGACTTAGAATACAAGAGTCAAACATATGTTGGACGGCTTATTGATGTCGGTCGTAGATTACAATGTGTGTGAAGATAATTTTCTGAATTTCAAACATCCCAATTTTTCAAACACATCCCAACTTTTCAAAATATCCACAACCCTCTTCAGACATTGCTAAAAAAGAAATTTTTCTTCAACCTTAGGAATCTGCTTCACTCAGAAGCATGATGTATATAATTTCAAATGGGTGGGATGCATATTCGATCCTTCAATTTCTTATATGATGCTCTGTTAAGCTTTATATTGATTCGTTAAAATTTGTTGCTCTTGTCTTTGCTTGTTAAGATCGAATTTGTCTTCACATACTCGAAATCTCAATTGGACGTGTGTGGTATAAGTTTGTTTTTTTTTTTTTTCGAGGTGAAAAAAATCATCGAAAGACACTGTTGCCACTGCAACAGTAGTGTGAGACTTTAAGCCACTAAAAAACCACCTCTACGATTCGAACATATTTGTCCTATGGCACTACCGTTAAGTATTTCATCACAGGACGAGTTCTAGCCTATTGACTACTACTATTGATTTCCATCCCTTTCAATCCTACGAATTCTCTCTATCCTTCTCAATTCCTGCATCAAATTTGCAGAGAGCATTTTGACATATTGCCAAACCTCAACAGACAGCAGCTTATGCGGAACTATATTGTCTGGTGTCACTATTTCATTTATCATCGTCTCTAACAACCCACGTTCTAATATAAATCTATCGCAATAATAGAAAATATGCTCAGCATTCTCAATTCCATCATTGTAGAAGGAGCAAGATACCTCATTGTCGTGGCCATATTTACAGAGATATTCCCTGAAGCAGCAATGCCCTGTCAAAAACTGTGTCATGTAAAAGTCAACATGACCGTGTCTCCTTTCAACCCAACTTTGTACATTTCTGATAAGTCTATGTGTCCATCGCCCTTTCGTCGCAGTATCCCATTGAATCTGCCATTCATCTAAACTCTTTCGTCTTTCGTTCCTCAGTCGTTAATTTTCTACCAACAATACTAACTATCGTATATCCTTTTCAGTTCCATAGCCATAACATCAGGGGGAGTTATACCAGATATGACACCAAGAGCCTCATATGAAACTGTGCGGAAACCACTAGCAACCCTAAGGGCGCTTAGACGAAATAAAGATCTTGCAGTCCTAGCGTAGGTTCTAATACCCAACGCCGATCCCTACACAGGTGCTGCATTCATCACTATCGACTGAGTAACCTTTGCCAATAACAGTCTTCTGCTCTTATTCGGGGCTCCTATATTAGCCATAATGCGGGATAATGCTGCATTCACTCGAGCAGCGTTCTCACAAGCCCTCTCAATATTTGTTCTAAACTTTAATCTTACGTCAATCATTACTCCTAAATATCTAAGCGCTAACTGAGAAGTCATATTATGACAGTCTATATTAAGTGTAATCCATTCAATTTTCTTTCTGCTCGTTATCAAAATAGCCTCAGTTTTCTGTCCAGCCATTGTTCAGAAGATTCACTGACATAAGCCAGCTCTTTATTCTAGCCAACGTCGTCATACACGTAACCTCAATTTGGTGCAATTCTTTCGCTACAATTGTTACTGCTATATCGTCAGCATAACCAATTATCTGCACACCCCTTTGTACTGGGAGACGCAACACTCCATCGTGGAATATATTCCATAGCAGTGGACCTAGCACAGAGCCCTGTGGAACTCCACCAGTTATTTTATATCTCAACTCCTTCATCTGTGTCATAGAGTAGTATTCTCTCAGAAAGATAGCTACTAATACGCATAAGATGCGTCGGCGTCTGTATAGTCCGTAAAATCAGCATGTGGAATTAAATGCATTTCTAACATCAAGTGTTATGAAGGCACAATATTCATTAGAACCACCCATCCATCTGGTTCCTTCAATTGCATTGCCTGCTATCATTGTCAATTTCATGATTGCGTCTATAGTTGATCGTTCTCTACGAAATCCATACTGATTGTCAGAGAGACCTTCGGCTGCTCTTTCAACGTGTTGTTGCAAACGGTTATAGATCAATCGTTCCAAAATCTTACACATTGTATCCATCATACAAAGCGGTCGATAAGAACCTGGATCTCCCGGCGATTACCCTGGTTTAGGTAGCAATACCAGTCTTTGAATTTTCCATATTTTCGGAAAACATTTCATGTACAACTCCGTAAAGGGTCGAATACTGTGTTTAATTGCTATTTTAAGAGCGCGGTTCTGAATTCCGTCAAGACCTGAGCTCACAAAAGCTATGTTAATAATGGAGCCGCGTCCATTCTTCTCAAAGGTATTCCTTGCTCCCGTGTTCAATAAAATTACGTCCAGAATAGAGAAGGCTCTAAGCAACGCATGGCCTCGTTGGTTCGTGCCCTTGCTTCCCCATTCCAATGTCCACGCGTTGAAATCTCCCGCTACTATATTTGGCGTCGTTGTGAGAGCATCCCTAATTTGTTCATACATAACAACTATAGATGTGTACCCCACCAATCTTCGTCATAGTGTAATATCTTCTGTTTAATAGTGGCCTTCCTGGTGAGTTCTTTTTCCACACGCACACGCCGCTACTTTCCCTATTAGGTCCTCCACCCACGTTCCAAGACATGGGTTTTTGTACTGCTCGCATATTATGGCAGCATCCACTTTTTTTATCATATACAGTTTGCCTTAGTAGTTCCTGCGCAGCTTTACAATGATTCAAATTTATTTGTAATAACCTCATCCTCATTTCCTAGCCGATTTGCTCGCTGCCTGGAATAACGGGCACCTCCTTAGGTTTCTAATGGAGCCTTCTCTGAAATTTTCGAATCCAGGGATTCGCGAACAGATAGCCTCAACTATATCATCTCTTGTAGTAATCTCGTCGAGATCTCGGATTTCAAGAGCCACTTCATGGTGCTTTAATTTCCGCCTGCTCTCGCTAGATTTGCTCGCTGCCTGGAATAACGGGCACCTCCTACTACCCATTGGATGTTTTATATATCTTCCACCATCTTTTTTACATGCAATACAGCATGGTTCCTTCTTACATTCCTTCCTATAATGCCCTTTTTCCCACATTTTAGGCAACACTCACTCCTGTACTCAGTGCTTTTTCATGCCCTTGCCATATGACTATACTCGAAGCACCTAAAACACTTTCGTAAACTTGTTTTTTCTCGTATTCTGCATACCACCCAGCCTATCTTTCCGGCTTCCAATAATTGCCTTGCCTCCAGCACTGACAGACTAATAATTGCCACCTGTGTGCACGCATACGACGGCCTTAGGTTTCTAATGGAGCCTTCTCTGAAATTTTCGAATCCAGGCATTCGCGAACAAGTAGCCTCAACTATATCATCTCTTGTAGTAATCTCGTTGAGATCTCGGATTTCAAGAGCCACTTCATGGTGCTTTAATTTCCGCCTGCTCTCCCAGTATTTGACCAATTCCTTCTTTATATTTTACAACGCTTCCCGCTTTAATTCGAGTAGAATTTCTCCTTTTGTTGTCTTCTTTATTCGGGAGATGTTTTCACCTAACTCTTGGAGGCTTTCCTCCTTCTTAACCGCTCTCAATATATCACTGTACGACATATCTCCGCTTCTCGCAATGACTATAGCATCCGGTCTTGGTGGAGGCAGTATATTATTTTTCCTATTGGACTTATTGTTCCCATTGTTCTTCGCATTCTCTCTGGATTTAGCACTTCCCCTTTTGCGTTTCACCCTAACCCAGTTTTCTTCCCTGGGAGTTTCATCGCCTACTAAGGCCTTTTTCGTTTCCTCATTGATTAAAATCACTTCCTCTTTCTCAATCCTTCCGTAGAGCGTTTTACTTCTCGTAGGAGGCGTTTCTCTTCGCACTTCCGTATCATCTCTAGACCTCTTCGGCGTTGCCTCTGTAGTCACTTTAGGCACCAACGATTGCTTCTTATTCAGTGTATTGTACTGCTCCTGCGCGTAGGCATGCAATTTCGAGACATTGCCAAGGACTTCTCGCATATTGTTATTTATCGAGCGTTGCGGTAATCGCATCAATTCGGTCAATTTACTAATATTTTTCTCCCAATTCGCTCATGTACTCTCGTTCATGGTCTGGTTTCGCAATATGCGTGTCTTCGTTCAGACACAGCGGAGAAGATCTTGACCTCACCGCCGTTCCAGTGGGAGTTACTTTTTCCGGTGTTCGAGCCAGCTTCGATGCTCTTTGGAAAAGACTTCTGTTTGTGGCATTATCTGATATGTTGGCCAAGTGCGCCACAATCATTGCAGTCGCTTGATCTCGACGGTCGGGGGCCTGCTTGTCCACCCCTCAATACCGCCGGCACAGGGCTTTTCACACCCTGCAACGTAACTTCATCATTTCTTGTTGAATTTGAATTCATCTTTTATTGTTCCGCGATCCTACCCATATCATTTTATACCTACTGACAGGTGTTAATTCAGCCGCTCCCATCCTGGAGACACGCTGCCTAAAAAGCCGCTCAATATGGGACAGACGCTGTTAGGATTTTGGTTTGATACTTGTTTAAGGGCGGTATCGGCTCGCCCCGTCGCAGTGACTTCAAAAGGCAGTAAAAACCTTTTAAGTTATGCTCTCCATCTCTGCCGCTTTTGGTCGGGGGCTGCTTATTCAATATTCGCAGCTAACCCATATATCTGTAGGCCGTTCAGCTATCCGCCACCTTGCTGACCCCCACAGTAAGCCAAGCTAAGCCCTGTGTGGAATAAGTATGTGTTTAAAACCGTTTGTGAGTAATATAACTCAACATCGAGCCGGGTTATCAACGCACCAATTCTTGTAAAAATATGAAACGTCGGAATAGTCTGATTGAGGAAATATTTTATGAAAATATTAATTCTAATTTACTTCAAATAGTGTCAGCGATTTTTTTCACACTGTGTTCAAGTATTGAAGTCGCCGTGGTCTAGTAGGTAGTGTGTTGGCTTATTAGACGAAAAGCCAGGGTTCGAGCCCAAGGCCAGACATCAAAACAAAATACAAAAAGTATTTCTTCGGCTACTTCCTCTCAGCAGATTTTTGGCAAAAACTCTGAGAGCAAATAAAATTGCCATGAAAAGTTTCTCAAAAATCTGTCGTTCGGAGTCGACTTTAAACTGTAGGTCCCGCCACTCATGTATAAAATTAACACACACAACATAGTGGTGTGAGAAACTAGGTCATAATCCCGACTGAAGGGTTGTAATGACCAAATTATGTATGTATGTTCAAGTATTTCGTAATTTTTGTTTGTTCAAATAATTAAATAGTGTCAAATAAAATAATTAAAAATTTATTTGCCATGTGTTCAGACTAATAAAAATATTTGTATTAAATAAGTATTTTACCAAATTATAAAAATACTTACTTAACTGGCCATTAACAACCCGATTAACGGATTTCGGGCTCTCTTAACACATCCTTCCAGAAGCCTCTGCTTCTTGCGCGCCTACGCCAGTTGGTCAGGGCTTCGTCGATCTGATTCTTCCATCGCAAACAACGTCCATGTCGTTGAAAAGCTCATACAGCTCAATGTTTGATCGGATGCGGACATTATCGCCATCTTTGGACCTAAGATCTTGCGTATGACTTTTCTCTCGAATACTCTCAAGGCTGCTGCATCAGTGCTTAATAGTGTCCATGCCTCTGCGCCATAGAGAAGTGCAGGAAAGGTGAGGGTCTTGTAGAGTATTAGTTTTGTCTTACGAGAGGGTCTTTGCTACTCAATTGCTTATTGAGACCATAGTAGTACTTGTTGGCAAGAGTGATGGATTCTCTTATTAACCATAAATCCGCATCCCAATTCGTGATTATCAGCATGGCAGCTGTACTATAGATCGCAAGATCCAAGCCTTTTGTATTCATGTCCTATCCATTGCCTTTCCTGTACGGCAGTGATGTCAATCCTGTATTTCATGAGGGCATACGCCAGCTGACGGAAGCGCCTACCCTGTAAAGGGTGCGGACGTTCCATGTGTCTATTCGTAAATCAATTTCCTTTAAGCGTTTGCCGTTGTCATCAACTTTTGAGAGGATCCTTACAAAAGCTTGTGTTTGATTTTCATTGAATAATATTTTTACGTGGTGGGTTGCAAGCCCTACGCACAACCCAAATTTAAAGTCCAGAAGATTGGACTTCACTCCAGGAAACAATTTGATTTATTTTTTCAATGGTCAAAATCAATAAAACATCGATGTTTTTATTAGATCCATCGAAGTTAAGAACTTAATACAAATACTTATGCAAATACAACATGTCATACACAATCGTTCCATAAATATAATAAAACCTTTTATAAATACATTCTTGGAAACAACTCATGAATGGCATAAGATGCAAAAGTTTGCTTGCGTTTGTATAGCCGTGACAATGAGAACCTATTCTATAACGGATTTATTTAACCCTATAGAATGCCTTAGAAATGACGAGAGCTATTGAGAATATAGATAGGTAAATGGGAGATAAGTCTATTGCGAGTTTCATCAAGATGCATCGTGATTTGACGAATCAAATAACTGATAGTTCCTTAGCAATTCGGTGGACAGTCCCAGTAAATCAATAATTTTGGAAAAAGCTTTGCAACGAGAATGAGTAATAAGAGTGAACCATTCTGTGATATATCAATGGGTCATAGGCATACGTTGGAACAGAAGCGGAGTGTTTTGTCTCAGACTGAAGTAATAAAAGCCCATGGGGTATCTCCCGCGTTGCTTCCAATCTAAAGCTTACGCCACCGAAAGGTGTTCAATTCATCCTGAACATGATGTACAGAGGACATAACAATACTATCTAACCGTCACTCCATCATTCGAGGGGAGTACACTGCGTCGGACCTAGAAACATAGATTCTGGATGAGGGTCTCTTTATTTCGCTTGAGAACAATTCTTTGTAATACAAGCTTCGTTGACGGACAAGCTACGTTGCGACGGCGTTTCAATGACTTAAAAGATATCCTAGTATCCTTTATGTTGTCGAAAAGCTTAGATAGATATCGAAAAGCATAGATTGCTGGGTACAAGCATACACATGAGACTGTATTCCATTTACGGACAGATATAAATGATGTAAATTGTAAGTGATCATAGCGTATGGAATATTTCTTGAACCGTCTTAATAAACTTAGGCACTTGAAAAACATGGCGGTTCCGGAGAAAATCGCATCGTGACCACAACATCAAGAGCTTCTATTTCCCTAAAATTTACACCAAATATAGTTACAGTTTACGTAGCACTTATGAATCACTATACAACATTGAGCCTCCCAAACATTAATTGATTGTTCGAATGCAAGTGAGGCATTCATATGAAACCTTTTTCTACGATCAGAGGAATGGCAAATACTGTTGTCTGGAGAAAAGTGGAAAGGAGAGAAGGATTAAAAGTTAAAGAGAGAAGATCCTTAATGAAAATACGAAACATAGTTGGAGATAGAGCCTTGTAAAATCTGAACTCATCTGATGTTATTCCAACTATAGCAACTCGTCTAGCCCAATACCTAAGAAAGCTGGATATAAGTCCAGAGAAGTTACTACCGAATCCAAAATCAATAAGTTTTGAAATCCAAAGCTCTCGAAACTTCTTGAGCTGCAATCTTACTCTCTGGGTCTATTTTTCGGAGATGGTTTTGAAGCTTCATAAGAGTTAAATTACTCACTGCGATGTGCATTTTGAGAGTTTTGGAAGATCTATTATTATGAAATCACTCAAGCAATGGTTGGAGTGTAAGATTTGTTTGTTGATAATTTGTATGTTTCTTTTGATGATTTATCGCTTTCGATCGAAATTTGTGCTATCATAGGACCGGTTGGCCACCTAATACTACTATACTATACTATTGTCCAACTCAACCTTAAGAAAAACGTTGATATTGATCGAAATCCATAACAAGAATAAAGAGGTGCCTCATAAGGCTGTGAGCCCTACGCTTTTATTTTTGACGTTTAAAGCAGATCGCATTCTAAACTGATTTAGTCGACATCGTTATAGCAATTGGTCGGCATACAATTTATTTAACAGTTGCTGACTATTCTTTTGAAATTTATCGCACAATTCTCAGACAATTTTTTTTTTTTTTTTCTGACTTTATCTGACACTTTGCTGCTCTTTTCTGGCAATTTTGCTAATAATTTTTCTGACAATTTTTGTTTGGCCTCTGCAACGCACTTGCAACATTTGAGCGTTTTATGGATCTAGGCTGCGGGGAATGAAATGTTCACTATTTCAAAAACAGCTGAAGTATTTAGGATACTGATGCCAGCAACGATTATAAAGATAAAGTGTGTGCAATAGAGGTTGGCTTCACGCTCGAAATCTTCACGTAGGTTTTGGGACTGAGCTTGGTAGACAGCGTACATGATCTTGCCGATCGAGACCGTCTCACTAAAATGAATTACAAGAAGCGCAGAGAAGGGAGTGTATACAGAATAGACAGGTATTTGATGGAACGGAAAACGTCATTGCCTATTATAACCGACCGCAACCAGGACAAGAAAGTAATTACTACGTGATGGGACAAGATCTTCTGGCAGTATTAGAATGCATAAAGCACTATCACCTCATAGGAAAGCAATGATATAGGAATTGGGAAAGCACAGAAGGCAAAACATCAAGCTACCTAAAGCGGTACTATAACCCAAGACGAAAAGACATTCACACCACTTAAGCCAGTGGCCTTCACTCATATTAAACAAGTAACGAAGTTTATCGTGATTTATTTATTCTCTTTGGGTACTGCTCTAAGATAAATGCTTAGTGAAATGTTTAGAAATCAACGGTTTTGCTAATTCTTTTAAAATGTATTAATTTAAAAATCGTTCTACACTTACTGATATTGCTTTTGTAACTCCTAGCAATCTAATTCTGTTTTATTTTAATATCAATAACTTAATAAATTGCAAGAAATAAACAAGGGTAAAAAATCTTGCTTAAAAATATACATAATTTGTTTGATTCTTGCCAAACGGCAACAAAAGTTACAACAGTAAACACATTTATGGAACAAAAACTCTATGCATTTTCATAAGCTCTTTCAACAGTGTAGGAGTACATCGGATTTTTTAATATTTTACAAATTCGAAAGAAAGCAAAATTTCATTGTTGCTACACGTATTGCTGACAAATCGCATAAACGTTAACATGTTTTCATACTGTAAAATTTTACAGCGTTTTGAAATGAAATAATTATGTGGGATATTGAGTGGGCAACACTTTTTTATTTGATTAATTCCATAATTGTTAAAGCAATGGGAGCATGTCCAGTAAGAAAGCAAATATGAAAGACACATTATTTCCATCAGTATATTTCTCTCATTTTAACTGGGTTTCTCTTTGTAAAGGCCACTGCTTAAAACAAGTTCCATAATTGTCCTAGAAGTAGCAAAAACTGGAGAAACACAGTAAATGCTGTTATATTATACATTTGTAGTTTAATTTTTGAATTCAAAGGATTGTGTAATAAAACTTTTAGCTCAGTGTTATCAAATGATGTGTGTCCTCAATTATAATAAATAAAGTGTTTATTTCGGTAAAAAAAACAAAGGGTAAATATAAAAAAAACGAAAGTTGAACGTATAGGACATACGATTTATTAAAAACGTAACAATACTTTGTAAAATTTATTTATTTAATACGCCTGTTAATAGTTTCTTTTCATTTTTTTATTAATATTATTTTTTTAATTTATGTTATTCGTAATGGTGAATATTTATTACGTACATTCAATTTCCTTATGATTTAACTGCTAGATTGTAAATAAAGTATTACATTAAAAAATAATTATTAGAGCTTAAGTTTAACATTAACGAAGCTTGGAAAGTTTCTACTCGCCAGTATATTTGAAATAAAAAATGAAAATAGTAGGTCAATTAATTACTAGATATTAAATGTTTTATTAGAAATTAAGATTGTGTCTTTAAGTGTATATGTAGGTATTTTTAGAAAAATATTTAAACTCTAATGATTTATAGATACCAACAAGAAAAATAGATTGAAATTTGTTCTGTGTAGTATGTTGGCAATATGGAAAGAAAGTATTAAAATTAGAATTACGGTTCAAACTGAGTGAAATTTAAGCCTCTTTTCTTAGTATATTAAAAAGCTATACAATCACCCTTATCGTGAAAAAATGAAAATTTTTTCGCCCGGATTTCTTTTATCACCCGAACAACAATTTTCTATCGTAATGTCACGTGAATTATTTTTCCCTTCGAGTCATATGTGTTTGTTCGAAACAAAACTGTCGTTAAAAAAAAGATAATAAATTTGTCAAAACTACAATTAAATTTTTAAAACTAACAAAAATGTTTGGTGCAGTTTTGTTATTAGAACAGGCAGAAGAAAATTAAAAGAAAGAAGTATAAGAAACATTACGGGATGCTTCAAATCCTTTGGAATTGCCGAGTGTACAGTAAGTACATAATTAATAATTTTATGTTTTGTGGTATGTGTAATTCTCGGTTTTTCGTTGAAGGTGGGCACCAAAAAGGTGTGGGGAGCGGCTATCATGCCGCGATAGCACAATCAACATTCAGCGATACGTTTGCTTTCTTGGATGTAACATGTGGCCGCTAAGTCGGAATAGACATATTTATTTTTATACATACATACAGAATGATAATACAATTTATTCCTTAGGAGATGCAGGTTATCCACTAGAACCTTGGCTTTTGACTCCTTACAGAGGTTCAGTCTTTGAGCCTCATCAAAAAAATTTAATGAGATATATAGTAAATGCCGAAATATTATAGAGAGAACAAATGGAGTTCTCAAAAATAAGTGGAGATGTCTGCTTGGGTCTAGAGAACTGTACTATGCTCCATGCAAGGCGATTAAAATAATAAATCTATGTGCCGCTTTGCACAATATTTGTATCTATTACAATGCGGATCATAGCTGTAACCTCCAGCTATGAAAGGATTTTCCCGCATTCTTTGTAACAAAATCTCAATTTGTTTTTTATTAGTTGAATTGTTCCTGAAAATTTAAATTTGTACTTAATTGTTATTAAAACCAAAGATTTTCAACATAACTTACATTTTCCTTTTTAACTATTCGCCTCTGAAAAATCAAAGTGAACAAATTCTGATAAAATGTGAAACACATTTAGAGGAATTTTTTTTGAAGTTGTCATATATTCGGGTGAAGAAAATTCTTGATACAAATTTTGTAAACTCAACAAATTTCGGGCGAAATTTTTTTCACGATAAGGGTGAATAACTGATATTTTATGAAAATATTAACAGTATATTGATATAAAAAGATGAAGATTACGAGATCAAAATTAGTTGATAATCAAACTATATAATCAACCTAATATAAACCTATAATAATCATAAATGCATCATTAGTAATATCTACAATTGGGGGCTGAGCGGTCAGAATCTGTTGATATTCTGAGTATAAAATTTCAATGCGATGTTCGGTGCAACCGTCATATTTTTAAAGTGTAGAAAGAAGCATTCAAGGGCCTTGTTTCCTAAGACGGCGCTGGAAATACTTCATTCCATTTGATATCCTTAGCATTTACACCACTTATACCTGGCCTAAAATGGAATATAACTATATACGGGCTAGCACCCCGAAGTCTATTCTGAGCCTTCTCGACCCAGTACCAAAAAGGTTAAAGTACTCAGGACGGTGGAATATGCAAATCTATTGGTTCATTAGCGCAATGTGGCTTGTATTTCATTGTTCAGTCGATGGTACTCGTACTCGTCTTTCTCATAGACATCATCCGGTCGTGGTTTATTGGCCAATTGATCGCATAATGAAGGGAATGCATTCTTCAGCTGCACTGTCCATATGTGGAAAGATCGACCTATAGGAGTTTTTCCTGTCACACAATATAAGTAGGGTCAAATCTAATGTCCACACTATTTTCTCTTTTTTTCTTACATAATATAGTTCCATCAAATACACTCCATAAGTAGTTGCAATTCACAAATACAATATTATATATTGTATACATTATTACTTGTATGTATCCCCTAATTTACCTATTTATTTATCGGTTGGCTTTTTTACCAACCTGAGATTTTGTAAGATGCACTTTAATTATCGACATGCTCAACTGAAAGAAATTAACTTAAGTCAATGCATCAAGCGCCCGCGCTCATTAAAAATATGACTTAATTGGCCATTAAGATGACAAGACTCCCTCGATTTGGTCCTTCCAACGCAAACAAGGTCGTCCTCTTCGCCGACTGCCGTAGATCCCCGCATCAAATATCCGTCTCGCCGGAGCATCCTCCCCCATTCGAACGACATGGCCGAGCCAGCGCATCCGCTGGATATTAATACGCTGCGCAACGTCTATTTTGTTGAGGAGCTCATACAGCGCTTTGTTAGATCGGATGCGGAAATCATCGCCAACTCACACTGGACCGAAGATTTTACGTAGGACTTTTCTCGAATACTCTCAAGGCTACTGCATCAGTGCTTAGTAGATTCCGTCTATGCGCCATAAAGAAGCACGAGGAGGATGGGCGTCTTGTAGAGTATTAGCTTTGTCGTACGAGAGAGGTCTCTGCTACTCAATTGCCTATTGCACCTGTTGGCAAGAGTGGTCCTGTTCTTGATCTCCAGACTAACATCATTTTTGGTGGTGACGGCGAATAAATAAGATAAGATAAATAAATTCGAAAGAACACTCTCCATGACGAATTTGAAGTGGTCGTATGATAAGAGATCGCTTTGTCTTAAAACTCGCGCTGTATCAAAAGGTTCGAGCAGGCTCCTGCCGTCAGGACCTGCAGCGTTATTGTTTTTAAGACGTATAATCGCGACTTTGACCTCTTCACGACTACGCTGCGGAGTCTCCACGCCATCATCATCGATTGGGTTCGGTTAATCATCTATAAAGGTGGTGTCGTCATCGCCTTGTAGCAGAGTAAATAAGTGTTTCCTCCACAATCTTAGCACCTCTAAGAATCTGTTACCGCGGCGAAATCGATCAGCCTCATACCATTGGTGGTAGTGGTTGCGTGGAAGGCCGAAGGTACCTTCCCGACCGACCGCATTAAAATCTCCGAGAACAATTTTGGCGTAATGACCGGTCACTTATCGTATACGTCCTCGAGCTTAGCGTAGAAAGCATCTTTAACTACATTGTTCTACCTTCGGATCGTGAGCACAAATTAAGGGTGCGACCGTTCCATGTGCCTATTCGTAAACCATAGTCCTTTAACCGTTTGCCGTGGGCGTTAACTCTTGAGGGGATCATTATATAGGCTTGTGTCTTGGTTTTCACTGGATTATGTTTTACGTGGTAGGTTCCAAGCACAACGTTAATTTAAAGTCCGGGGAAAATATGACTTAAATTACATAATATCTGAAGTCGCCGTAGTCTAGTAGGTAGTGTGTTGGCTTATTAGACGTAAAGCCAGGGTTCGAGTCCCAGGCCAGACATCAAGACAAAATACAAAAAGTATTTCTTCGGCGACTTTCTCTCAGCAGATTTCTGGCAAAAACTCAGAGTAAATAATATTGTCATAAAAACGTTTCTCAAATATCAGTCGTTCGGAGTCGACTTTAAACTGTAGGTCCCGCCACTCATGTATAAAATTAACACACAACATAAGTGGTGTGACAAACTAGGACGTTGTACAATGGGTCAATTCGACCTCCGGGTACTGTACTTGTCTTAATTGACAAGTAACTGTACTTGTCTTAATTGACAAGTACACGTCCTCTAACCTAACCTAACCTACCTAATATCTAAAAATGAAAAATTACTTGTAATAGGTATACAATATACGTTTTTAAGGACAGAGATGATGACAAATACTATTATTTATTAACATTTCTTTTATTAGCAATCAACTGTACAAAATGAATAAGAATATGATCCTTTTATTTCATGCAAATTTATTTATATTAGCAAATTTTATTTTATATACAAGTTATATATTATATATTATATATACTATAAATTATATAATACAATAAATAAAATTATATAATATAAAGTACGGTTATGAGCAATTAGGCCTTCAACTCTGGTTTTAATAAATTCTTATTTTAAATAATTTTATATTAATATATAATAATTACACAGCCCTGCAAATTTAGACTTTTTACATTTGATTACAGATCTTCATTCAGATTTAAAAAATTCAAAATGGCGGAATCAATATGGCGGTCGAGGTTTATAAAAATTAATCAGATTTACTTGGGGGTTTTTGGGGTCGCTGATCACAAAAAAATTTGAGAGTAAATAAAATTGCCATGAAGTCGTTCGGAGTCGACTTTAAACTGTAGGTCCCACCACTCATGTATAAAAATAATGCACACAACATAAGTGGTGTGAGAAGCTAGGTCTAAATCCTGATAAAATTATAAACTTCGACCGCCATACTGGAACCGCCATGTTGAATTTTTAAAATCTGAATGAAGATCTGTAATAAGCGACCCCAAATACCCCTGAGTAATAATTTTCAAGTAAATCTGATTAATTTTTAAGGACCTCCGTAATGTGTTACTTTTTCTCTTGCACCCCTTGACATAAACCTACCCCCTACTTTAAGGGTACATGCAAACAATTTGGCTTTGGGCTCATTTTAAAGAGCAAAGATCAATTGTCAATTTCTGACAATAGCGATGGTTTAGCACATCAGTGTTTAGCTCTATAATGTTTCAAAAATGGCCAAAAACGCTATTTTTAGGGGTTTCAACCCCCTTTTTCTCGAAAACCTGACGTTCAGCGCGAAAAATGCCTTCGGAAACACCTGGAGCCATCTTATTTTCAAAACCCATGCAGGGCTGTGTTATTTATTAATATTGATTTAAAAATATAATAATTTTTACATTTTCATTATTCAAAAATTGCTTTCTTGAGAGAATAGTTGATAGAAGTCCAGGATGTGTTCAACCGATTGTGGGGTATTACATGAAATGCATATTTTTTTACTACTTCTTTGTTAATAAATACATATGTGTAGTTATAGTATGACCGAGTCTTCATCTGGAAGATAATACTGCGTCACTGCGCGTAGCCATAGATGGTAGATAAAACGCTCACTCTTGGGGCTTTTCGCCTTGTATGGGTGAATACTAGTGTGATCGATTATTCGAAATATTTCAAAAATCGGTTTTCGAATAGTTGAAATTTGAAAAATACCGGTTGAAAATTTTAAAATTAAAAAAAACGGTTAACCGGTTTTTTGTTTAATAATTTGAAAAATTTCCAAAAATTTATTTTCAATTTATTTTATTAAAAACAATAACAATAAACATATTTTTATTAATATTCATTCAGAAAAGAAACTTAAAAAGTAACAGTTTAGGTAAAAAAATACTTAAACAATAACAGTCTTATGAAAAAAAAAAAAACCATTATAATAATATAATCCATTATAATTATAATCCATTATTAAAAAGTATATGCAAAAACAGTATTTTAACTAATCTCCATTTTAATGTTTTTTATTTGATGCTGGCAATACCATTATTTTATTCTGTCAATTTTTCCCTAATGTTGTGTATGAACGATTATTAGTTCATTTGGTATTCGTGTTTAATATTATTTTTTTATGTTTTTATACAAAATAATTGTTTTTATTAACATAAAAATGGGGTTGTATTTGTTTATTTAATAAAAATAATGTACAAATAAAATAAAACAACCAATGTAATTAAAATATTATATTTTGATTAAAGAAAGTATTAGAGTACCGATTTCTTTAAATTTGTTTTGATAATTTAGACATCACTAAACTATTTTGTAAACAAAATTATTATATTATATTTTTGGCAAAATTGAATTTAATATTTTTAATAATAAATGGTTTTACAGATGCAAATGAAATAAAATTCAAAAAATTAATTGTAAAATTATTTACTAATGGGTGATTTTTTAAGAGCTATAGGCAAATTTAATAAAAAAAAAACACATAAAATTCAGAAAAATGCATGAAATCTTTATTTGAATCGGTAGTACGGTCCATATAATTTAATGTTTGAAGATTATTTCATGCAAATGTTGACCGCGCCTGCGCCTCAAATGGTCCATCCACTTAGTCCAATTTTGGCCTATTCTTTCCAACATTTTGGCCGGTATCTCACGAATAAATGCTTGAATGTTGTCTTCCAATGCGTTAATTGAAGCAGGCTTGTCTGTATAGACATTAGCTTTAACATAGCCCCACAAAAAATGGTCTAAAGGCGTTAAATCGCACGATATGGGCGGCCAATTGACCGGTCTCGAAATAAATGAAATAAAATGTTCACCGAACTCGCCTCTCAATAAGTCCATTGTTACGCGTGTGGTACCATCTTGTTGTAACCACATGTCATGCAAGTCAAGCTCTTGCATTTTGGGCAAAAAAAAAGTTGGATATCATTTCACGGTAGCTCTCACCATTCACAGTTACGTTGTGATTCGCAGCATCTTTGAAGACGCACGGTCCAATGATGCAACCAGCCCATAAACCGCACCAAACTGTGACTTTTTCTGGACGCAGATGTCTAACTTTATTTCAGAAATTTCAATTTGACATTACCATTTTTTGTTTTTTTTAAATGTTTCGAAAATTCTAAACTATAATTAGAAATTCATAAAATGCTTTTAAAAATTTCTCAAATTCAATTGAAATTCTTAAAAAATATAGATGGAATTTGTGTGCTTTGTTTTAAATGTTAAGTTAAGTTAGTTCTTCATCTTATTATTTGGACACGTACAATGAATGATGTGAAATTTTTTTTCAAGCAACTAAAACAAGAGCTCTGTCAAAATATAAAAATGAATACGGATGGTTATGAATTTGACAGTCAACATGTACTAAATATATATAATAATAAATAATATAAATTCAATTTAAGTTTATTTAGTAGTATTTAAAATACTTTCTTAACAACAAAATTTTACAAATAATAAATATTATGTATATTATAACTATGAGTTTAACTGCTAGTATTTCTAACAAATTGTACATTTTTCGTAAAAATATTGATATTTCTCTCATTCTTCAACTAGTTTGGAATTTTATTGTACATATTCAGTCCCTTATAGTACAATGATTTCTGCATTGCACTTGTATCCGCTCGCTGTAGCCTAAAATCGTTCGCATTTCTCAGTCTGTACGGTTGCGCTTCTCCAACATATTTTAATTGTTCAGTTAGGTACTCTAGTGCTTCTCCAATTTTAATTTTTTGAATAAAATTCAGCGTGTTTAATTCTAATCTTTTACGCACACATCTATGGGCTCTGCTGATAGTTTGAAGGCCAGTGGCCATGCATATGGTCTTTGATAGTTTTACTGCCAAGTGGTAAGGGAATTTATTTAAGGGATGTGGCATAACTTCATTGCAAATGATGTGTGGTGTTAACTTGTTTTCCACCAAATTTATGGGGCATCTTTAAGTGTACAAGGAGGATTTATGGAGTCCTTAGAATTTGCTACTGAGGTAGGTTTTTTATTTTTTTCAATTCAAGTTTATTCAGTAGTATTTAAAATACTTTCTTAACAACAAAATTTTACAAATATTAAATATTATATATATTATAACTATGAGTTTAACTACTAGTATTTTTAACAAAGTTTACAAAATTTTTCCTAAAAATATTGATATTTCTCTCATTCTTTAAGTAGTTTGGCATTTTATTGTACATATTCAGTCCCTTATAGTACAATGATTTATGCATTGCACTTGTATCCGCTCGCTGTAGCCTAAAATCGTTCGCATTTCTCAGTATGTACGGTTGCGCTTCTCCAACATATTTTAATTGTTTAGTTAGGTATTCTGGTGCTTCTCCAATTTTCATTTTTTGGATAAATAATCTTTTACGCACATTAAGCCATCTCAGTGCATCTAACATTAAAGTAGTTGGTGTAAATCTGTTCAGTTGTAATATAGAACGCATCGCCTTATTCTGTAATTTATGGAGTCTTGTTAATTGTTGCTCAGTACAGCATGTATATAATATTGTTGATCCATATTCAAAATGCGGCTTCAGCATTGTATTATATATGTTAATCGATTGGGACCTTATTTCTCAGCCGTTTAAAGAAACCTACCTTTTTTCCTACATATCAATGGCTTAATATAAAAAAGCCCTAACTCTTTTTTTCAAAATAAGGTTTTTTGTTTATTCTGGTAGACAAATGTCAAATTAAATTTGTTGCTGTTTCTTATTAAAAATTGTATGAAAATTTTTGTTGTATCTAAAATTTTACGAATTTTATTAAGTTTTTTCCTTCTCCTGTAAAGTAACCAAAAATCGAGTTAGGCCTTTTTATATTAAGCCATCATTTATACACTCAGCCACAAAAGTATACATACGGGTAACAAATTTCAGTAATTTTTTAACTAATCCGTTTTCGTTGAAAATCTTTGTAATTGTCTGACAACTTTCCTCGATTTTAAGACGGTCTTGGTTAAAAAATTTCTGAAATTTGTTAACTTTTGTGGGCCTGATGTACACTTTTGTGAGCCTGCACAGGCCCACAATGTCGATAGTAGGTCATGTCCCTCAAAATATTCCTCCAATTGGTTCTAAACTATCTTCTCAATAATCTTCTCACGTGTTCTCAGGGTATTTATCGGGCGATATTCCTCATAATTAATAGAATTTCTAATTTTCTCAGAGGCAGCAGTCCTCTGGGAATATTCCAGTTTCAAGCGATCTATTTATAGTTCTGAGCAAAATATTACCAACTGTGTTCCAATTGTCCAATAAAATGACAGTAGATATTCTCCTGTAGTCCCTCTTTTTCCTCATATTCCTACATATATTTTCCAATTCGATTAAAATTAAATTAACGAAAATTAAATCTATAGTTTGAAGTCCGTACATTATTCTCATAATTTACATTCTCAATTGAAATACGTATATCCCTAACGCTGTTAATGAAATATTCATTGAATTTCTCGTCAATCTCCATATTCCCTGTATATTCTATACCACTCTAACCTTATCTAAGTTCCTCGCTGCCTTATAGTCGCGCTATGCACTTCCATATTTCATAATTTTATCCTTCCTTAAGGCCCTGAGTTCACTATTAAACCATTCATTCCCTTTCTCTCGGTTCATCCTCGATCTAACAGTAAAATATTCCACCGTATTATCCAAACACTCATTTGCTCACATACTCATTCAAATCATCCATTTCCTCAAATTCCAACATCGATCCGAGTTTGCCTCCAAATCTATCCTTGTTATATCTGAAAACGTAATATTCCCTATTTTCCGGCGCGTGACATTCATTTCCTACTTCCACTAATATATCAATTGACTCATGATCTGCTATCTTATTATCCACATAAGTCCTCGCCTTAATATTCCCCGTATTGGTAATAATATAATCTATCAACGTTTCAGAGCTTTGTGTAATCCTAGTAAATTCATTCATTATCTGTTTCAGGCCATTATCATTAAGTATGCTGACTAATCTAGTTCTATAATAGTCCCTATACCAGTCAATATTGAAGTCCCCTGCTATTACAATCCCACAATTTCCTTCACATACTACATCCAAAAACTCATTTAACGCCTCACAAAATTCCGCCTTACGGCCACTCGGCGATCTGTATACTGCTATTATAATTACCGAAATTTTCCCAAACCTAGCCATAAATGCACCTATCCAAAATTCATGTTCCCTTAGGTTAGAGGACGTGTATTTGTCAATTTAGACACGTAGAGTACCCGGAGGTCGATTTGACCCATTGTACAACGTCCTAGTTTCTTATGTTGTGTGTGTTAATTTTATACATGCGTGGCGGGACCTACAGTTTAAAGTCGACTCCGAACGACAGATTTTTGAGAAACTTTTTCATGGCAATTTTATTTACTCTCAGAGTTTTTGTCAGAAATCTGCTGAGAGGAAATCGCCGCAGAAATCCTTTTTGTATTTTGTCTTGATGTCTGGCCTGGGGCTCGAGCCCTGGCTTTTATGTCTAATAAGCCAACACACTACCTACTAGACTACGGCGACTTCTATGTTCGCTTCTAGATTCCCGAATTTACTTATCCTCCAATGCAGCATTACCGCTGGAAATTTTTAAGAAGTCGCATAAAAAGGGGATTTTTGAAGAAAAAAAGTCGCACATAAAGGGTATTTTGGCAGTAAAAAGGGGCAACATTTTTAAAAGAAAAGAAAATGAACTAATACAGATAAAAAATAAATTTTTATTGGATTTTGTAATGTACATTAACAAACATATTATAAGTGTAGTTTCTAATAATTTTTACAATTTTTGTATAATAGAAACAAATTTTTAACCAAAAATTAATAAGCCTAAACAAAAATTTAATTTTTTTTTAAATTATTTGTCCTGTTTTATTTTTATCTTTAAAATGTAATTTCATTCAAATTTATGAACGTTAGGACATTTAAATTTCAAAAATAAAAAATGAATTTTTAAGTTTATGATAATTCCATTAAATTAAACTTTTTTGCTACCCACTACATACATACATTTCAAATAATTACACTAAGGTATGATAAGACTTAGAGTACATAGTATTTGGAAAATTTTTGTATTAAACAAACTGAGATCAAAAAGTTAAACATAAATATTAATTTTGTTACAACGGTTTATTTTAGAAGTAAATAGAAACATTTTGTAATAAGTTAAATATGATATATAGTTTTCCATTTTATATTATGTTATTTATTTATATGTCATAATATATCACAATTTTATGAAAAAATATATCATAATGGAAGGCACATTTTTTATAACTTTAGATTAGTTTATAGATTATTCAATAGAATAGTTTATAAGTTATTTAATACACCAGTCCATAGACTAGTATTAGTCTATAAAATAGTCGATCGAATAAACCATTGACTAATATAGTTGATTAATTCATGGTCTATGTAAAAAACTAGCTCAAATGCTATTTAAAAGATCACACAAGTCAATAGACTGGTCAATATATTATATCATATACTAGTATAATATATTTACTACTCTATAGACTACTATATATGTGGACGGGTCTATTAAATAGCCTTTGAACTAGTTTTTTAAATAGTCTATAAACTAGTCTACTAGTCTTTGAACTGGTGTATTAAATAACCTATAAACCTACTCTATATTGACTAATCTATTAACAAGTCTATAAACTAGTCTGTGTAATTTATTCGCAGTTCCATGAAATACTTAGAAATTAGGATGCAGCGATATTTCTCAATGTCAAAAAGGACTATATTACTTAATTTTCCATGCTTGTTTTGGTTTTTATATTTTACAAAATTAGCTTTTATATATATTTCACGGTTATATTAGAATATTTACATTCGATTAAATTATTTTTTTTTTTTTTTTTTGATAAATTACTTCTCTACTTTTTTATAATTTCATCGTCAAGCACCCAATTTTCCAAAAAAAATAAAAAATTAAAATCAAAGAAAGAAAATAAATGTAAATAAAAGAAAAAATACTTTTTCTAAAAAAGGGGAAAAAAGGGTCAAAAATCTTGAAAAGTGTCAGATTTAGTTCATTTTAGTAAGGGGGCACAAAAAGTGGCGAGTCGCTGAAAAAGTGTGAAATTGCGACTTTAGTCGCTCAACGGTAACGCTGCTCCAATGCTTCCTAAAATATAATATGAGCCCCCCTGTTCTAGACGAACCCCATAGTATATAGTAATGGTCATAATCCACTATTTCTATTTCCTTATCACTTACTGCCTCCGTTTGGTGAGTTTCCGATAGAACTACAAAATCCGATCTTACTGATTAAAATTATTCAACAATCCCTGAATATTAGTGTATATACCCCTTATGCAGCCGGGTTGCTAAACAGCCAATCCTATTCCCTCCTTCAAATTAAGTCCATTCAGATATACCGGACAATTCCTATTATTCGTATTATGATTCTTATCTAGACCTAAAATCAATCTCCTATTCTCCCTTCTGCAATTAAAGCACCTATCTATCATTTCCTTGTCACAATCTCTACTCTTATTGTTTCCGTGACATTTAAAACATACCTCTCCATTCCTACAATCCGCTGCCCTGTGGTTGTAACCCAGACACTTATAGCACCGCGTCACATCCGTGCCATCCTAAACCCTACATCTTTCCCATCCAATGTTAACTCTCTGACATGAAATAACCTTATTATATGACTCCTGATCTATTTTTATCCCTGCATTAAAAATTGTCTTACCCTTGCGCCTTGTCGCAAATACCTTTATTATTTCCATTGCACTATCTTTAAGAACTCAATGTGCCTCCTCAGCTTATCCATCATCTCCTTCTCTGGCAATTTAAAATTCATATCCGTTACAATAATCTGCATCTCTACCTGTTTCGGGACTCTTATCTCATTCTCCATTGCCTCCTTAATTCGCTCCCTCTCAGCGATATTTTCACTCCGTATAATTACCGTACCATTCCTCCTATCCTCAACATTAGTGATCTTAAAATTAATCGGGTCGACCTTCTTATTTAATTCGGCTTTAGTTTTCTCTATACTCTGTTTCTCCTTCGGTTTGATTATTAGTGGGACATTCTTCGATACATCTGGCATCACTACATTCCTGGCAGCAAATTGTGCATATGACATATCAGTTTTGACATTTTTCTCTTTTACTATTTTCTTTATTTCGTTGCACATATTCGTATTTGTTGTCTCAATTTTCTATCACATCCTTGTTGCTCACTTTTATTGTGTTGCATATTTCTTTATTTTTGTTTTCATGTTCCGTTATCACTCCATACAGTTTTATTACTTTAACATTTTTATCACAATATTTTTGTGCTTCATCTATTTTCTTCAATCTCTTCATATCTTTTCTCGATCGCCTGTAACAGTTGTTTTATCGTTCTCATTCTATTATTTTGTTTTTGTTGCTACCACATCAACAACTGTCAATAGTTGTTTCTATAACATTGTTGCCACATTAGAAAAGTATGGAACAAAAACTTTACTTTAAACATAACAAAAAAATTTAGATTTTTTGTATTATATGTTAAAAGATAGTAAACTTAAAAACCGGTTTTTATAAGCTAAAAACTGGTCTATTCGATATTAGAAAAATCAACATTTGGAAAAATCCCACAGCTGTAAAGTCAAAAAAACAGTTTTAAAACCGAGTTGATCACCCTAGTGAATACTCTATTATAAATATACAATATATAAATATACAAGAAATCCTGAACTGGCTCATTTTAATGTAATCTAATAAGAAAATTATATATGTGTAATAAGTTTTATTGTGTGTGTAAGTTTCCCTATAGTATTCTTATTTATTAAAGAGCCTTAGAATGGAAGATGGCTCTATATTATGGCAAAGTTAATTGCAAAAGTTTTCTAAGAAATAAAAACAACAATTTTGGAGTCAGATTTATTTCTAATTTTATTTACAAATTTCTTTAGCTTATATACTGTTTCTTACAATAAGCTTAAACTATTTCCCCTACTTATTCTTATCTATGTTTTCTGTTTTCTTTTCCCCTTAATCCATTATTTGTTAATAGTTTAGTGACCTACAATAATATTAATAGTAATATCGAATTCATTTGTAATGGATTTCTAGTGACCCATATTAATCAACACAAGCCACTTGAAGTTGCATACTCTGCATATTACGATTATATTTTTGTGAAGTCACTTTGCATTTGTTTACTTTTATTTTTGTTTATTTTGGCTATTTCATATATTTTATATATGGGTAAATGCTCACATTACATATGTATGTCATACAATTTACTTTGTGCGTGAAATGCGACATTTGTGGAGTATTTTATAGGTAATGAAATGCATTATTTAATAAATTTTTTGAGCCAAATTAAATGTATCGGTTTTATAATTTAATTCCGCAGGAATTGATAAATTCAGTGCATAGGTAGATAAATTCTGAACTTTGTTCCATAAGTTGATAGACTTGTGCTAATAATTATATTCGTTTTTTTTTTTTTAGGGAAATCAATACGGAAATTTAATTAAACTGAAACCTTTCGCTTTGTTTTCGAAAATTAATTTCGGTTAATTGGAATTTATATTCATGTTTTTTAATATATCCAAATGGATATTTTTTACTTAAGACTAACTGATTGCCTTTAAATATATATATATGGTAGCACAGTAAATCAATTTTATTATTTTTATCATCTTTAAAAGTGTTTTGTATTAAATGCCTTTAGGAGACATGAGACCTTCACACTTATTGAATGAAATGAGGAGCATGGTGGAACAGCATTAAGCGAAAATATTCTCATTGATCTGTTGGCAGCACGCCTTCCACCACATGCTCAAGCCGCTGTAATTGCAACCAAAGTTGAAATAGCCGGCATAACGGGCATCATCGATGCAATTGTTGACTCACTTGGGCTACGTAATATAAATACAGTCGAAGAACCTTAAAAAAGACAACAGAAAGCCACGATTTTACTGCCATACATCAGCAACAGACACAGGTTATAAAGAAACTTGTGGCAGAAGAATCTGGCAATATCACCAATCGTTATGTATCACGTTCTAGAAACCATATGTCGTAAATAATCGTTCTTGTCGAAAATCGTGTGCTTTTGCATCTATAAACAGCAACCAACAACAATGGCTAACCGACACCAATACATCACAAATCGGAAAACTTACGCAAACTACCATCTCATATCGTCTCCAAATTACTGATAGGGACACAAACATTCGTTATCATAGATTCTGGATCTGACGTTTCAGTAGTCCCTAAGTTTTCTAATATAGTAAAACTACAGATAACAGAGATGCAGCTTTTTGCTGCCAACGGCGCGCTTATTAAGGTTTACGGAGAGGCAACGATCAAAGTCAACCTTGGTCTTGGTCGCGATTTTTTGTGGACTTTCATAATTGCTGACGTTAGCTCCCATATTATTGGTGCATATTTCTTGTGTCATTTTCGTTTACTCATCCTTAGACGAAAAAGATTAATTGACAACTCAACCCATCTCAACTCTGTGGGAATGCTCACGCAACCAAAAACCCATCAGTAAAGATTTTACAATCTTCTACACCGTTTGTCGAGGTTCTAAAAGATTTTCCAAATATTACGCACCTTGCACAACAAAGAAATCTAATAGAGTCACCGGTTGTTCACCGTATTGAAACAACAGGATTTTCTGTTTTCTCACGTCCGCGGCGTTTGTCGCCAGACAAATTCTCTGCCGCTTGAGCTGAATTTGAGAACCTCATTAAACTCGGTATATGTAGACCACATAGTAAAAAAGCCAATGGTACCTGGAGGCCATGCGGCGACTATAGGGCACTCAATGTGCCAGGTCGTTATCCATTGCCGTATCTTCTGGATTTTACAATAATTTTGCATGGAAAGACTATATTTTCTAAGATCGACATGCAGAAAGCAGCCCGTTTACCCTGATAATGTCCCGAAGACAGCCATTATGACTGCTTTTAGCCTTTTCGAATACGTTTATATGACGTTTGGCCTACGAAATGCGGCTCAGACTTTTCAACGCCTCTTACATGACGTTTTCAGAGGTATTGACTTCGTATTTCAATACATGGATGACTTATGCATAGCGTCATCTCCTCCCGACGAACACCGACATCATTTATAACTTATTTTTGAGCGTTTACAAAAACATAACTTAGCTAAATTGGCTAAATGTGGGTTTGTAAAATATAAGATCTCATTTCTCGGCCATATAATAACTCCACAAGGAATAGAACCGTTACCAGACTGCGTCGAAGCTATACAAAATTATAAAAAAACCAACACAGGTAAACGAGTTGAAGAGATTTCTTGCCATCATTAACTTCTATAGGCGATTTATACCACAAGCCATTGAAGTACAAGCACCTCTGCTAGCAATGATATCAGGTAACATAAAAAATTACCGAACTCAACTAGCGTGTAGCGATGAAACTAGTACCGCCTTCGAAAAATGTAAATTTCAACTAGCCAATGCCGCATTACTCGCACACTCGGCTCCCGAAGAAAAAAATTCACTCTGGGTCGATGCCTCCAACATTGCAGCTGGTGCCGCCAAATCGTTAATGGCCAGATTCAACCACTCAGGTTTTTCTCTAAAAAATTCCACAAAACTCAATTACGTTATAGCACTTACGATCGTGAGCTAGCGGTAAGACACTTCAAATATATGATGGAGGGTCGCGTTTGTCACATATATACGGATCATAAATCTATTTCGTATGCCTTTCGACAAAATCTCGAAAAAGCAAACAATCGGCAAGCAAGGCAACTAGATTATATTGGTCAAATAACAACTGACATCAGACCCATATCCGGAAAGGAAAACATTACCTCAGATATTCTTTCGAGGATATCATCTGTCTCAAATGGTCCGTTTATTGATTTTAAAGAACTCGCGCGAGACCAAAAATCTGACAAGGAGCTTGATGCTATTCTCAAAGTTCATAATAACTTACGACTTAAGTCTTTTGCCATTCCAGGGAGTGAAAGCCACCTGCATTGTGATATTGCAACAGAACTTGTCCGACCGTTTATAACGACAGCTTTGCGAAAAAAGTTTTTACAAGCTACACATAAACTTTCACACCCTGGTACTCGAGACACTGCAAAATTAATGACAAGCTGGTTCGTGTGACCAAATATTCTTCGAGACAGTATTTAGTTTGCTCGCAGTTGCATACAATGCCAACGATCAAAAATAATGCGTAACACAAATCACCACTGCAACAATATAAAAACTGCGACAGTCGTTTTTCACACATAAACATGGATATAGTGGGTCCATTTCCTCCTAGTGATGAATACCGCTATTGTCTCACGATAATAGACAGATTTAGTCGTTGGCCGGAGGCAATACCTATAGTCGATATATCAGCAACAACTGTAGCTCAAGCTCTTGTTTCAGGTTGGATCGCCCGTTTTGGCATCCCAACAAACATAACAAGTGACCAAGGACGACAATTTAAGTCAAAACTTTTTAACGAGTTAATACGTTATCTTGGCATAAACCACTTTCGAACAACGCCATACAATCCCCAGGCAAATGGCATAGAGCTGCAATTTTATGTCACGACCAAAAGCGATGGATTTTTACCACTCATTTTGCTGGGCTTAAGAATAACTTACAAAGAACACATTAAAGCTTCTCCTGCTGAACCAGTTTTTGGAACAACGCTGCGAATACCAGGATAATTTTTTGTGGTTCAAAGTAATGTAGAAACCGAAGTCCTTAACGACCTGCGGGAAGCCATGCAAAATATCCAACCTCAACAAACTGCATGGCATGGCGAAACTAAGATATTTAAACATCCAAATTTGAACTCGTGCACACACGTATTTCTTCGTAATGATTCAATTCGTCCATCTTTGTGCCATCCTTACGAAGGTCGTGGGTAGGAGTGAAAAGTTTTTCAAAATCGAGATAAATAACAAAGAAAATACGAAATGGATCGATAGTCTTAAGCCAGCTTACATCACTGATGAACAGCATCCAGTAAAAAATTAGTTAGAATCTCAATCTCAAAATATAGCACCTAATTATACAACAAATTCCGAGCCAGCTTCGACATCAAACAGACCCCAAACTACAACAACTCAGAAAACAAATCCTGAACCGATACAGACTTCAAAATCTCACTCTGGTCGTCAGGTTCGAATTCCACTTCGTTTTCTATGAGCTGGTTTCAGTCTAATGGGGAGTACTGTGGCAGCGCTGCAAATCAATTTTATTTTTATCATCTTTAAAAATCGCTTTTTTGGCAACACAAGAAAGAAAAAACGGGACTCTTCCTCAAAAAATCTTTTCTACAAAAAAGCCTATTTTCTCGTTAAAATTTGTAAAATTTTCAAAGTAGTTTTGTAAATAAAATTTAGTAATTATCATTTAAACTGCTAGTGTTTTATTGACGTTAACTTAAATCGTTAAATATATTATTTTTCCTGATAATTTCAATGTAGCATTTATATACATTTATAAACAATTAAAATCATTAAAATTTCTTTTAACTACTAAAGAAAACGACTATTATCGATGTTTATCACAAAGTCTTAAAATATGTCTAATATTTTAGAAGTCATTAAGTTTTATAATTCTTTCTCAAAATGTGTCCTTATCTTTATTAACTTGTGTATTTCAGATTGACAAAGACGAAATTTATTTACGACGAGTTATTGGCGCAAAAAAAGATCAGTATTTTCTAAATAAAAAGGTTGTTCCACGCACTGAAGTTGTAAATCTGTTGGAATCTGCAGGCTTTTCGAATTCTAATCCATATTATATCGTAAAACAAGGAAAAATAAATCAAATGGCAACTGCCGCCGATTCATACAGACTAAAATTATTAAGAGAAGTAGCTGGAACACGTGTCTATGATGAAAGAAAAGAAGAATCCCTTAACATACTTCGTGAGACCGAAGGAAAGCTGGAAAAGATTTCGGAATATTTAAAAACTATTGAAGATCGCTTGCAAACTTTAGAGGAAGAAAAAGAAGAACTTAAGGAGTATCAAAAGTGGGATAAAGCTCGAAGAACTTTGGAATATATTATACATGAAACTGAATTAAAGGACACTAGAAAAGCATTGGAAGATATACAACAGCAACGCAAATCTTCTTTTGAAAAGAAAAAAATATATAATATGCAAATACAAAAAGCTCAAGAGAAAGTTAAAGATATTCAAAAAAATTTAAAAGAAGCTAAAAAAAATGTAATAAGTACTAAGGAAGAGCGCTCAGTACTTTTAACAGAACAGCAACAACTTTTACGAGAAAAAACTAAATTAGATCTGACGATAATTGATTTAAATGATGAAGTTCAAGGCGATAATAAATCAAAAGAACGAGCTGACCAGGAACTCAAAAAATTAAAAATAACTATAACAGAAAAAGAACGAGAATTAGAAGAAGTGAAACCGAAATATGAGGCAATGAAAAGAAAAGAAGAAGAGTGTTCTCGAGAATTGTCACTTAAAGAACAGAAACGTAAAGAACTTTATGCAAAACAAGGCCGTGGATCGCAATTCTCTTCTCGCGAAGAACGTGATAAATGGATAAATGCTGAGCTAAAATCTCTTAGTAAGCAGATAAAAGATAAAATAAATCATCATTCGAAATTAGTAGAAGATTTAAAAAAGGATGCAAATGCTGAAAAGGACTTGGGACGAAAAATTGAAGAACATTCCACAGAATTAGAACAGCTACGCATACAAATTGATGATCACAATAAGAAATATTACGAGCTTAAGAAAACTAAAGATCATTATCAAGCTACAAGAAACGAATTATGGCGAAAGGAGACAAATATGACCCAACAATTGCAAACACATAAGGAAGAATTGTCTAAAACAGATCAAGCATTGCGTAGTATGGCTGGGAAACCTATATTAAATGGTCGTGATTCTGTACGTAAAGTCTTGGACAGTTTTACAGAAAAAGGAAGTCCGTATGCTGATATAGCTAAAGCTTACTATGGACCAGTAATTGAAAATTTCAGCTGCGATAAAACAATATATACTGCTGTGGAAGTAACTGCTGGAAATCGTTTATTTCATCATATTGTAGAATCTGACAAAGTTGGAACACAAATACTAAAGGAAATGAATAAGCTAAAACTACCAGGGGAAGTGACCTTTATGCCGCTTAACAGATTGCAAGTGAAGAACCACGAGTATCCTGATGATCCCGATTCTATACCTATGATTTCCAAATTAAAATATGATGAACAACATGGAAAAGCTTTGTGCTACATATTTGGGAAAACCCTTATATGTAGAAACTTAGAAAGGGCGACAGAGCTTGCTAAGAGCACTGGATTGGATTGTGTTACTTTAGATGGCGATCAAGTATCCTCTAAAGGATCACTAACTGGTGGTTATTTTAATACTTCACGTTCTCGTCTTGAAATGCAGAAAAAACGAACAGAATTGACAATTCAGATTAGGGATTTCGAAAAAGAACTCTCAAAAATTAGGAATGAATTAAAACAAATTGAAAATAACATAAACGCTGTTGTATCAGAAATGCAGAAAACAGAAACCAAACAAGGAAAATCAAAAGATATTTTTGAAAAAATCCAAGGTGAAATTCGACTAATGAAAGAAGAATTGGTTAGAATTGAAAAATATCGAACTCCCAAAGAAAGATCACTCGCACAATGTAAAGCGAATTTAGAAGCTTTGAACGGTACAAAGAGTGGTTTAGAAACAGAACTTAATCAGGAACTAATGTCTACTCTTTCTGTACATGATCAGCGTGAAATAGATCAGCTCAATGAAGATATACGAAAATTGAACCAGGAAAATAAAGAAGCTTTTACGCAGCGAATGCAACTTGAAGTGATTAAAAATAAGTTAGATAATTTGCTTGTTAATAATTTATTTAGAAGAAGAGATGAACTAATACAAGCCTTACAAGAAATATCTGTTGAGGATAGGAAAAGAAAACTTTTGAATTGTAAAACCGAACTATCTTCTACAGAGAAAAGAATTAAAAAAGTTAACCAAGACTTAGAAGATATTGAAAAAAGGTATGTATAATTTTCGAACGGAAATAATCTTTCGATAGTAAAATTTATATTTATAATTATAATTCATAATTATATTCAATAATCTTATTATAATTAGTTTAAGATGGGTCTGATAAACATCTGCATTATGTATGTCAAATGTGCTGTCCAGCGAATTTAAATGAAACATTGCTTAATGTGTGGGAACTTTTTCCAATTACCATAATATTGAACATTTTGGTTTCGAATAATGATTTATTAACAATATTAATAGTTTTTTCTCATTTTTAATTTAAGTCTTCTACGGAGAACATTATTAGATTGTTAACTAAAAAAGTATTTGTATGAAACAAAATTAATATGATAATAACATGGAATCATTTGACTTTAACAAACACTTATTTTAATGACTTCAGCATATACATATATTTATATAGATTTGCAGTGGCGAGCAAAAATATTTTAATATCTTTTCTTCACCACTAGAGCTTAGGTTAGGTTAGAGGACGTGTACATGTCATTGGTACAAGTACCCTGATTTCAAAATTAGCCATTGTAATTTCGTCCTAGAAGAAAGAGGGGATGCTGAAGGAGATAGTGCAATTAGAAAAGGAGAGGAGAGGAGGTAGGAAAGGGAGGATATAAGAATCGAGGAAAAAGGATGGACCAAAAACACACAAGAAAGCGCAACTTCAACGTTAATGCCATATATTTATATATCTATGGAGAGCCCTATTAAGGGCTGGACAGTTGAAGAGGAGGAGTTGGAGACTCCTCCTTGGATAGTCTGGCACAGTATGAAAACCCTCCAAATAACCTTAACGAATTATGGCTAAGAATTGAGGCAGAGTGGCAAAGTATAAACAGCGAAACCATCAAAAAACTGGTAGAAAGCTTACCAAAACGCATTAAATCAGTAATAAAGAATAAAGGATTATGGACAAAATACTGAAGTTTTCAGTTGAAACGAAACGAGCAAAATTGGATAAATGCTACTAAATAATATACTAAATATATAAGCTGTATTTTATATTTAAAAGGAAATAATATTACTGAAAAGTTTTTGTTTTAATTAGAGGATAGTCTAAATAAATGTTTAACATATGGATTGTTTTTTTTTTTTTTTTTTTTTTTTTTTTTTTTTTTTTTATATATAATAAATAAAGTACAAATATTAAGTTTATATTTTTTTAATATTATGTAGCCATTTTTGCTCGCCAGTGTATATAGTAAATTTCAGTATATATAGTAAATTTTCAATTGTGCAATCAATATTTAAAAAATATTTGCTGGTTTAAAACATTCGTTAATTGTATTCTTGAAGATCTACGTTTTGGGGTATAAATCCTGACTTTCGGACTGCTAATAATAATTCACAGTTCAACTTTATTCCAAACCATTTTAATGAAACATAAAGTGTCATCACATCAGTCTGGGAGGAAGAAAAGCATCGTCGTCAAGTTGCCGAAAAGTGGCGAGTTGAGAGATTAGAACAGCTGGCGAGGAATTACTCTGCTTAACACCTTATACAAGATACTGGCAATCATCATACAGGTAAGGCTTCATATCCAGATTGAGGAAAATCTACGAGACGAACAGGAAGGTCTGGCAAAACAGGAGCTGCGTAGACCAAATCAACACCCTACGTATTATAGTAGAACAATCTCTTGAATGGCGTAATATGGGAGTACTTACTGTTACGTACTTTTCAAGAAAGATAGATAGGATAATATGTATCATCAGAGCTATGTACAAGAATGCGGAACTCTTAGTTCGTCAAAACGGCAATATAAGTCAACTATTTCACACAATTGCTGGAGTAAAAAGGAGCTATTCACCATCGTACTGGTGAGAGGAGAGGAATAACATGGAGACTCTCACGCCAACTCCAGGATTTGGATTATGCGGATGATGTTTGTGTATTCTGGTACAAATTTTCCTTGCAAACAAAGCTATAAAACTTGAAAAGACTAGCACACAATGTTGGACTAAAAAACCAATGCCATGAAAATTAGACGCATTCGGTCGAACTAACTCAGAAAATTCAAATCATGTGTAATGTCGACTCTGCTGTACGAAAATGGAACCTTGTTAGTTTTGAGCACCATCACCCAAAAACTACAGGTATTCATCAACAAGTGCCTCTGAATCATATATAATATATTCTGACCTAATAACATTAGCAACATGAATCTCTAGAACCTTACCAAAGAGGAACTCATAACAACACAAGGCGTAGGAAATAGAGATGGATCGGCTAATCCTGATAGTATAACAAGAATGCACTTCAGTGGAATCCTTAAAGCTCAAGAAGTCATGGCCAGCCAACGAACACCTGGAGACGTTCGATACTCCAAAATCTAGTAGATAGAAACACGCAAAAATAACAGCACCCAACCGTTTAGATTAGGTTAGGTTAGAGGACGTTCACTTGTCAATTTAGACAAGTACAGCACCCGAAGGGAATAGGAAGCGAAGGAAACCACACATACCGACTACATCGATGAAGCCCTAGCACTTCTCAACTAGCTCAAGTTACTAATGAATTTGTGGAGAGGCTTGATTACGGCTCTCGACACAGCATTCAAACCATCAAAGAAGCCCCTCCTCAACCTCAACCTTCCAAGGGCTGGGCAGTTACAGAGGAGGTGCTCGACAGTCTCCAACTCCTCCTCATCGCAACATATCCTGCAGTAGTTCGGCTGGGATCTGTTCCAGATCCCCGTCAGCGACCTAATCTCGCAGTGCCCTGTGATAAACCCTATAATTAACCTTAAACTGGCCTTATCCAAGCCCAGTAGCCAAACTGTTCTTACACTGTCTATAACAGGCCATAGACATCAAGAAACATAACAACCCGATCCACTCCCCCAACGCCTCTGCTCTTCCTCCCTGACCCATCCATCGATGAGTCCTTAGAGGTGGCAGATTGGAGGGTCAGGACCAATTATCAATTCGCCCTCAGAAAGTGAATCTAACTAGCGAGAGCATCCACCGTCTCATTGCCCAGCATTCCGCTATGACCCGGAACCCAGCATAGACGGATACGGCATTTACGAACGAGCCGCGAGTGCACCAGACCGACGCAATGGCCCTTAGAGCAGCCTGACTGTCAACGAAGAACCCAACCGTATAAAATGAAAATGCTTTGCAGAAGCCATTTGCTGCCATCAGCGCTGCCATTTGCAGCGTGAAACATTTTTATGCTTCTAGAAATCTCGGATGCGGTTTTTCTAAATTCATTTTTTAAATTAAAAGTCTTAAAGCCAAACTTCTGTATTTTATTTTAAAATTTCGAATTATCCCTCGGTCTGGAGGCTGGCAAACGGATGATGTGTAGCTCACAAGAAAACTTGTGGCAAAAAAATAATCTTTCTGTTTCAAGATCTCATCTTATCCAAATGATGCAACCAATCGGTCATTATTTGTCTTGTCATCCAAACCTTTTTGTTAGATTACCAAGCAACCAGTAACTCAGAATTAGAGATGCCTTTAATGCGAGCAGCTTTTATTATTAATAGTAATATTACCCTATAATAAGGCTGTTACCCTTTCTTTCTCTGGCTTATAATGACTTAGTATTGGTCTGAAGTAGAAAACCCTGCATCAAATGTTTGCTCAACTATTCCTTTGGCTTTGGTGTTTATTATTGGTCTAGATAAAGGGAAATTCTTGCTTCTAACGGCAGCAAACCAATCAAAACACAGATTGTCAAATTGAAAACCCTTTGTAGAAAGATAACTTTTTGATATCTTCTTTATTTTCATTATATTCGTAGTCTGTGTTTTTCCAATTTTAAATCTTAAAAAAGTTATATCCTTTCAAATTCAAAAAATGGTATAACATGGAATTACATACCATGATGCTCTTTCTTGCACATTAATTATGTTGACAGCAGTATAGTTCTTTAAAAAAAAAAACGCTTTATTACAGCGTACATACATACATACATGTTAACATAGAATATTCTCTTTAATATCATAGTTAAAAATAATTCTCTCAAATATGCGTAAATCTCTTATCCACTTATAGAGTGAAACCAATTGAGTGAAATTAAAACCGGTTTTGCTATATACATTTATTATGATCTCAAGCATTGCAGTTATTCATGTATGTATATATGTATGCTTTATAATTAGTTGCCAAATTTCTTGTTATTTCACACTTTGTTTGAGAAAATAATTTAACTGTATTCTCATTCGCATTTTGGTATTCAAAGAAAGAAGTCACTTACTATAAATAAAAAATAAAATAGTTTTTTTTTGCATTTGTCTTTTTTTGGAAACCTACTTGCCTACAAAAAATATTGTAGGCCTAAAATAAATTACTTAAATTTTTTCTTTAAGTAAATTTCGCGAAAACATTTTAAAGCATAATCGGCGAACTTTTTAACCGAAATCAAATTAACAAATTTTAAAAACCTTATAAAAATACTAGTTATACGTATACCACAATAATCAAATAAATATTTTCGTTGTCAGTGATAGAGAAAGGGGAATCACACAACTAATAGTATTACTTTCTTTTTAAATATGTTTTATATTTATATATATGTATGTATATATCACACTATAACACTTATTTAAAAAGAATTATATTAAAGCGTAGTTCTTCTCTTGGAATTGTTATTGGTATTTTTTTTTTTTTTACAAATTAAGGTAAACATTTCTGTCAGCTTCTGGAGTTCCCCACAGACAGAGACATAATCCAAACAGTATATAGTCGGTTTTATTTAAAGTCGTGTTTTCTCGTTCTGTGAACACTACATTCAGAATACCTGTTGAGCGCTGTTTCTAGAAGCCCGATTCCCTAAGCGTGTTGTATTCCTTGACATATACATCAAGCGGAGTCAGGCAGAGCAAATTGTCAAGCTCAGCCTTCCCTCAAGGAGGCACTCCGCTGAACCCTAACCAATATCCTCCATAGAAGTTCTTGTGTAAGGCACTCCATCAAATAAAAGGTCCAACAATCGCCAGAAAGATTAATCGAATGACCTTAGACGGGCGTCCGTTGCTTTTACCGAGATAGAATTCAGACTTCTCTTCATTCTTTCCTCGATGTTTCTCTTTCAGCTCAGATAGTTGTCTAGAATAACACCGAGAAGATAATGAAAGCTGTCTACCACCTAACCTCTTTAACCGGAAGGTGTAAATTTTGTAACTACTCGAGAAAATGCAAGTTATATTTTAACATGAAGAAGAGCATCCATCTAGATTCGATCGGATCAGTCATTATTCAGAATGTGAATGATAAACCGTACCGGAAAATCCAGGACGTCTATATCATTAAGTCAATCCTAAATTGAAGAGGTAGTAACATTGTTAAAAGACCCTTCAATATGACAGAATGCTTCAATAAAGCCTGTCACAATGTGAGTCTATAATACGTATTCATTGGAGACCGATATAAACTCCACAACACATTTCCATCCGTCAGGTATATTACACATCTGCATTCTCTGCACATGTATAGTTGTACAGTATATCGATAGCATGCTGAAGCAGAGTCAGAAAGATGCCAATTGGGACAGGCGGTTTAAAAGGTTTAAAACTACTGTTTAACCTGGTCTCTAGTAATGATTTCCTCCTAGTTCGGCGTCATGATAAATTTACAGACAGCATCAGCTGCCCCTAAAGGTATGCTGTCAGTATTCAAACAACAAATTGTGTTCCCAGAAGAACCCCTGGATTTCTAGTTTCGAGGCAGTCTGTTCACCAAAGTTTTCAATGAAGCCAAATATATGATGGTCCTTAGACAGTATCCTGAGGAAACAAACTTTCTCGATACTCTTACAGTAACTCAACCAGATGGTTATTTTTCGCGCTTAAATTCCAGCATTCTTGCCCTACTTCTCCGCTTTGTTAATTAGTCTCCTGGTACAATAGTGAAGCAGTTAAAGTTCTCCGTGCTTCAAGTCTGTCTAATTTCGATTTCCCGGGTAAGTAAGAGGATAACAATTTTTATACCAATTCAACAAAATGTCTGTGAAGATACCAACTCGGTCATTGATGTCAGAGTGAAACGACCTCTCGGGGACCTAAATTTTTTTCCACAGGGTTTTCAAATTTGATCTAGTCAGTTCTTGTCTTCCTATGAGGCATTTTAGTGACACCAGATTGATTAATACTGAAGGTAATCAGATTAAACGGTTCGACAGTATATACCCTGAACTAAAAGTTCATTTGATAATATGACATATATAAAAAATATAACATGACTCTTATACAATTTAAATAATAATTACTGTAATTTTTGTCCAATTTTATCAAACGAAGTAAATATCTCTTCACAAGAAAATGAACCTTAAGGGCCATTATTACAACTTGCCGTTAACTAAAGGGAGGATTTTAACGGGCAGATAAATTGTTTTTCGTTATTATGAGTATCCAATGAGATAGAAGTGATCGTTAAGCTAAAGGGAGGATCATCCTACCTTTAACATTTAAAGGTCACTTTATATTTGAACTTGTCATATTATATATTATTTTCATTATGGCAACTTCAAATTAAAACAAAATGAGCATACACAACACAAAACGAAGCCCGCGGTTGCCACTGCGTTAAAAAAACTTGTATAATTGAGCGGTTTTACCGACATTGCTCCGCCACTGCCATATTTTTGAAAAATTTTATCTGTAAGTTGTGATAATGAAAATAAGTTAAAAGTAACTTTACAGTTCCCTTTAGCTAAAGGTACCTTTAACTAAACCCAAGTTTATGGGTAAGTTGTAATAATGGACCTAAGAATGTCATCACTTATTTTATAGTTTTTAATTAAATTTTGCAATTAAGAATGGCCAAACTTGAAAAAATAATAATTTCCAAGCTTACCCCATCAAAACTCAACATATAAGTTTGAACAAAATATTTATGTATACCTTTTTAAAGGCTAATCTCTCCCCTTTCTAAAAGACTGGATTTTAAAAATAGGTTCAAACATATTTGGGTAATCAATAATTTTGTGTGAAAAGATAAAAAACGTTTTTGTCAAATAAAACTAGGTTTGGACGGTTCGAGAAAAATAAAAATAGTATTTTTGAGTTCAACTCAACTATCTGAACAACTTAGAATAAGTCTATATATATATAATTAATTAATATAATTAAGTGTATTTAATTTTTTGTATTTTGTCGCATAGTGTTATTATTCGAAAAGTAACATTATTCCGAAATATCCAATCTTTAATCGCCTGCACAAAAAAGAGTGAGGAACAAGTAATAATTTGAATTGTTCAGACGTAGAATCTTATTCGTAAGAATCCGAGGTTCCTGTATAAGAGGAATGTCAACCTTAAGACAGTTTGAGGTGTTTAGGAGGTTATGTGCGTCTTCACAGAGACTAGCAATTATCTTTCCCAACACCTACATGGGAGTTGATAAAAAAACTTTTTCCTAATCGGTTCGGGTACTTCGTCCAATTGACTAATCGTACGCAGGACCCGTACCGTCACCGTTTGGCGCAGAGGGAGGTTGTATTGAGGGATCACTTCCAATCTAGCCTCGGGACATAGTTAACCAAGCCTCTTCACCGCTTCCGCAATGAAGTTTTCAGTTCCCTCATTTTCAGAGTCCATCCTCAATGGTTTGGACGATTTCATCAACTCCGGCCTTTCTTGATGTAACTCCCATCGTTCAGGTGAGATTTCGACATCTGCAACTGACCTGTCGATAAAAGCCACCTGAAGGATGGGTCAGGTCCCAGGCGCCCCTATTTTTTGCGCCGTTTTGAACCAGACGGAGGCACTATATTATTAATTCTATTAGTCAGCAAAGTGATGTAGGTAGTGTGTCGGCTCATTAGACTTAAGGCCACGGTTCAAACCACAGGTCAGACATCAAAACGAAATTATGAAAAAATATTTCTTCGGCGACTACCTCTCTCAGCAGATTTTTGCCAAAAACTCTGAGAGTTAATAAAATTTCCATTAAGAGCTTCTCAAAAATCTGTCGTTTGGTGTCGACTTTAAACTGTAGGTCCCGCCACTCATGTATAAAATTAACGGACACAACATAAGTGGTGTGAGAAGCTAGGTCGTAACCCTGACTGAAGGGTTATAATGACCAATTATGTATGTATGTAAAATATTTGAATAATTACTGATCCCCTTTTTCTTATTTGTTTAATTAGAAAATAGATAAAAAAAGGTCAGCTGTTTTGATTATCTGTAGAGAGAAAATGGAAAGCTTCGAGCAGGGTGACAACGTCGAGCACAGTGTGCACAGCTTGAACAACGCCTTTCAGCCAACAACGGGCTACCTGGTTCTATAATGTAAACAACATTATTCACTACAATGGGTTTAACCCTGTCAAACCATTTACTACAACGGGTGATTATTGGAAAATATTCCCTGACCCACATTTTCCAAAACACACTTCACCAATAAAAACTGCTTTAGAATCAACGACTTCTATATTTATGACTCTAAGCACCCAAGTGGAAGGGCATGCGGTGGCAGTGCCATTATTGTAAAGAAAAAGAAGAATTTATTCAGGCCACAACCAGAAATCTAACAGATTTTAAAATAACAATTTCCTCAGTTTACTGTCCTGCTAGACAAAATTGAAGTCGACAAGTTTCAGACGCTTTCTGCTTCGCTTGGCCAGAAATTTATTGCAGCTGGAGACTACAACGCTAAACATAATTTTTGGGGGTCAAGACTCATTACCCCTAGAGAAGGCAGCTGTACAATACAATAATTACAAATAAGCTCGATGTTGCCTCTTGTGGAACACCAACGTACTGGCCAACTGACTTCAACAAGTCGCCAGACTTGATTGATTTTGAAGTTGTTAAAAACATAAAACGCAGCGAATACACAGTTACCTCAGCGTTTGACTTGTCATCTGATCACTCACCTACAATTCTCACCCTGCAAAACAATTTCTTTGTACATCGTGAACAGTTGCATTTATACCCAAACAAAAACACAAATTGGTTGAAATATAAAATATACGTAAGTTCTCACCTCTCTCGGAATATTCCTCTGAGAAACGCAGAAAACATTCAGTCAGCTGTTAATTATCTCACTGAAACCATGGTTTTGGCAGTGAAAGTGGCAACGCCTCCGATGCGTGTTTTAAAAAATAAATGTTATCAGTCTAGTACAGAAATTCTAAATCTCGTTAGAGAAAAAAGAAAACTTAGAAGGCAGTGGCAAAATAGTTGCTTTCCTATTCTAAAAGCGCAACTGAACAGATGCATTGCTCTACTGCGGAATAACCTAATGTATACACAAAAATCTAGATTTGCTAGTTACCTCCAGAATCTGAACCAAACAAAAAACACAAATTATAGTCTCTGGAAAGCTTTAAGGCATATGTCCTATCACTCTAGAATCAGCACTAAGATTGGAAAACCACACTTGGGCAAAGACCTCTAGTGAAAAAGTTAACGCTTTTGCAAACCACCTGGAGAATGTCTTCACACCACACGACTTAATGCTCATATCTGCCCACCAAACATAAGTAATACTGTTAACGCACCTATAAAACTCCGGCTTTCTCACGTACAGGCCGCTTTTAAAAGCCTTGACGTAAAAAAGTCGACAGGGCGCGATGGCATTACAGGCTCAATGTTAATCAACTTACCCACTAGTACATTAAGAATTGTACTATTCATATTTAACTCTAATGTTAAGAATTGGCTACTTTCCACCATCTTGGAGGATATCTACAATTGTTGTGATTCCCAAGCCGGGAAAAGATGCTAGTCAAATTACATCATATAGACCTATTAGTTTGCTTTCAATATTGTCAAAAGTGTTCGAAAAACATTCTTCTCCAGAGCGGCAATTTATCCCCGAATATCAGTTTGCATTACGAGCTAATCACGGTACCATTGAGCAGGTTCATAGGATTGTCACTATAATTAGATCGGCATTTGAAAAGAAACAATATTGTTCAGCTCTTTTTATGAACATCTCACAAGCATTCGATAAGGTTTGGCATGATGGTCTACTCAGCAAAATAACACGTCTGCTCCCCGAGAACACACAAACTTCTTAAAAGCTATTTAACTGATAGAACTTTTAAGTCAAATTTAAGGACGAACTATCTACAACAAAAAAGATCTCTGCAGGTGTCTCCCAGGGAAGCATACTAGGCTCTATTCTATATTTAATTTATACATCAGACATGCCCTCATATCCGAACACACACATCATCATATGCAGACGACACTGCATTTATAAGCGTCAACAACATATACGATTTAGAAAAATGGTTTGAAAACGAAACGAAACGATATTTAACATATTGCAAAATGTTTTTAATAAACTAAATGAATGGTATTTAATATCCGGCGTCAAACTACCAACAGATAAACTTAAAAGGTTTCATATTTGCAAAAGGAAGTCGTAATTGAGAATGTGGATAAACTGAAATTATTAGGTATAATATTTGCGAAAGAATATTTTTAATCATTTGATTCTCCTCAAAATTGATTAAGGCCTTTTTCTAACCGGCAACACCAATCACCGTAAGTCATAAAATTCAGTATTTATACGTTTAAAACAACATTGATAAAACACATACTCATAGAATCTGGATTACAGATTGGTTACCGCTTTCTTTAAATTAAATTAGTAAAGTTATTTTTCAAAACATTGCTGAAGACATTCAAAAAAGAACGTACAAAACAATTTCGTCGCCAGCAGATTCATTTCAAATACCACCATTCATCGGTTTAGAAATATTTGAGTTAATCAAAAAAACTCCTTTTTTATTTAGTAATGAATTATGTATGTGATATTTGTCGTTCTAAATATAACACGTTCAGTGATACCTTAAATGCACCTTGAGAGGGACAAACATTTCCTCGAAAATGAATGGACGTTTTTCTTAAGATTGATCGAAATGTTAAAATGTCATTACTTCGTATGCTATCGTTAATATTAATAATGAGATTCTACAACTTAAGATTCTCCCAGCATCTACTTCAATATTTGCTGCCGAAGCTTTGTCTATTTTAAATGCGCTAAAAATTGCACTAGAAGAAGTAATCGTACAATCATTTGTATTGATAGTTTAACGGTCACAAAATCTATTTGGAATCCTTTCTACTACACTGGCGAGCAGAAATGGGTACATAATATTAAAAAAATATAAACTTAATATTTGTACATTTTTTCAGTAATATTATTTCCTTTTAAATATAAAATACAGCTTGAATATTATTTAGTAGCATTTATCCAATTTTGCTCGTTTCGTTTCAAATGAAAACTTCAGTATTTTGTCCATAATTTTTTATTCTTTATTACTGATTTAATGCCTTTTGGTAAGCTTTCTACCAGTTTTTTGATCGTTTCGCTGTTTATACTTTGCCACTCTGCCTCAATTCTTAGCCATAATTCGTTAAGGTTATTTGGAGGTTTTTCATACTGTGCCAATTTTCGTTTTACAATTGCCCACAAATTCTCGATCGGATTTAAATCTTACTTACTGCAATAAATACAAACAATATTGGATTTAACATAATTTGTTAATATTATGTACCCATTTTTGCTCGCCATTGTATAAGAGGAAAGAGTAATGCAGATAGAGCCGATAAATATGCCTGCAAAGTACTAAGATATGACATTACTAAGATATGAATATGCAATATGTACTCTACCACAATCAATAGATCTCAATTTTAATTTCTTTACTTTTGCGATGCATGGGGCACACTGCAATATGTACTAGACTACGACGACTTCAAGAGCTATACTTGAATATTTATCAAAATTTTAAAATTTTTGTATTAGTTTATAAAAAGTGGTTATGATAATTTATGATAGGTATTATCACTAAACCAAATGATTAGGTATGTAAACATTTTTAATTAGTAAAAAAATTTGTATAAAATAAATTAAAAAAATTTAAGCAAAATAAAAAACAAATATATCTCATTTCGTTTCAGAGTCCAAGATGCTGTCAACTTACAGAAGTCACTTCAACAAGAACTTGAAATTTATATGAAAAATGAAAAGGAAATCGAAGAAAAAATTAATGAAGACTCTAAAAAGGTTGAGAAATGGACAGTTAAAGAAAATTTACTACTTCAAAAAGTCGACGAATATACAGAAAAAATTGCGTCCCTGGGAGCATTACCCCAAACTGATCCAACCTTCGCTAAACTATCGTTAAAAAACTTATTTAAAGAATTAGAAAAGGCTAATATGCATTTGAAGAAGTATAATCATGTTAATAAAAAAGCCTTGGATCAATTTTTGAGTTTTTCGGAACAAAAAGAAAAGCTATATAAAAGAAAAGAGGAATTGGACGTTGGAGATGAAAAAATACGGGAACTTATGCAGTCATTAGAAATGCAAAAGGTGGAGGCTATTCAATTTACTTTTAAACAAGTTGCTAAAAACTTTACACAAGTTTTTAAAAAGCTAGTTCCACAAGGTGCTGGATATTTAATACTTAAAACTAAGGACAATGATGGAGATGAAAATGATCGCGAGGTTGCAAATTCTGATGCTTTTACAGGAATAGGTATACGCGTTTCTTTCACGGGAGTAGACGCTGAAATGAGGGAAATGAATCAATTATCAGGTGGTCAAAAATCACTGGTTGCATTAGCATTAATTTTTGCTATACAAAAATGCGACCCAGCTCCATTTTATTTGTTTGATGAAATTGACCAGGTATGTTAAAATTAATTTATTTGAAATAAAACATAACTTGCGTAATTGGAAACTTTGAAGTAAAGCAAAGCTCCAGGAATTTTGTTTCAAGCTCAGCATTGCTAATTTTGCGAACAACGCAAACAACAACAACAACGCGAACAATGCATATTAATTTCCATTAACTTTGCTTTATTTTAATTTAATTTCAATTTGTTTACCTTCAACCATCTATTTATACTATCCATATCCTTTTCTATATTTTCATAATGTTCCTCGCACGTTGTACACTCAGTAAAAATTAGTGTATCATCTGCATATAAAACTATCTCGCATTTCTGCATTACATTTTCAATATCGTTATCTCACATGTTTTTAGGGTATTTATCGGGCGATATTCCTCACATTTAATATTATTTCTAATCTTCTCAACAGGCGTAACCATCGATTCCTTCCAGCTCTCTGGGAATATTCCAGTTTCCAACAGTCTATTATAATTCTGAGCAAAATACTACCAACTTTGTTCAAATTGTCTAATAAATGCCAGTTGATATTCTCCTGTAGTCTTTATTTTTTTCATGTTCCTACATATATTGTCTAATTCCCTTAATGATATTGCACGAAAATTAAATCTATAGTTTGAAGTCTGTACATTATTCTTATAATGTTCAATTGAGAATGAACTACGTATAACCATAATGCTATTAATGAAATATCTATTGGACCTATCAGCATTTCATTCACATTATTTATCACATGCCCTGGTTTTCCTAATACTGAATCCTTAATCCTATTCCACATCTCCTTCTGATCCTTTGCTTGTTTATTTTACTATTTATATAATGGTTTTTTTGAATTTACTACTTTAACTTTATATAAGTTCCTCGCTGCCTTATAGTTGCTATTCCCCATAATGGCTTTTCTATATTTTATAATTTTATCCCTTCTTAAGCTCCTGAGTTCGCTATTGAACCATTCATTCCTTTTTTCCCTGTTTACTCTCGATCTAACAGTAAAATGTTCTACCTTATGAATGTTAGTGTATATACCCCTTATGCATCTTGGTTGCTAAACAGCTAATCCTATTCTCTTTTTCTTCAAATTAAGTTTATTTTGATATACTGGACAATCTCTATGATTTGTACTATGGTTTTCATCTAGATGCAAATTCAGTCTCTTATTTTCCCTTATGCAATTAAAGCATTTATCTATTATTTCCTTGTTACAATCCCTACTCTTATGGTTTCCGTGACATTTAAAGCAAACTTTTTCATTTCTACATTCCGTTGCTTTGTGGTATAACCTAGACACTTATAGCATTGGTAAAAATTGGTTGTAAAAAATAGATAGGACTATTTAAAAACCATAAGAAAATAAAAAGCAATTCTTAGAAATTGAATTGCATTGAGAACAATAATTTTAAAATTTAATAAAATAAATTTTATTATAAATTAGAAAACAAAAAATAATAATAAATAAACAAAAATGGCTGACTGCAGTAAATGCAGAACAGTAATAAGGGGAGAAAGTGGAAGCAGGTGCAACGGGGTGTGTGATAAAGTGTATAATCTCACCAAAAAATGCGCGGGTATAGATCAATACTCTGCAAAGATGATGGATGAGCACAACTATATTAGATTTATATGCGACGACTGCATGCAATATATTCAAAATATTGATTTGGTGTTAAGAGAAGTGCAAGATGAGGTGCATAAAAACAGACAAAATTTGGTTGAATATAAGCACGAATTTAAAGCTTCACTTAAAGAAAATGAAAATGAAATTAAACAATTACTTGAGGTTATTGAAAAGCGGTACGGGGAAAGAATAAATAAAATGATAAATATCACAAATCGTGTGAAAAAAATGTCGAGGAAATTAAAAAATTATCTAGTAGTTTAAAAGAATTAGAATGCAACAACAAACAATTGTGCCAAACAATAGAGGAGAAAAATGAAAATATGTGCAAAGAAGTAAAGAAAGTAATAAATGAAACAAGTAAGCAAAGTGCTGCGAAAACTACATATGCGGATGCAGTAAAAAATAAAGGGTTGCCAAGTATAAAAAATAATTACCCCTAATTGTTAAACCTAAGGAAAAGCAATCGGCTGACAAAACTAAGGAAGAGTTAAATAAGATAAATCCAGACAACTTGAAGATAACAAATGTGGAAAGTAGAAGCAGTGGAACAATTGTTATTCAAAGTGAGAGCTGTGAAAATAGAGAAAAAATTAAAAGTGCAATCCAGGAAAAAATATCTAAACAATATGAAGTAAAAATTCCAAATTCGTCGGGACTAAATATCAAAATTATTGGCATGTCTTTTGGCTATAGTGAAAATGATTTAATTGAGAAAGTAAGAAAACAAAATCCTAAATTAGCTGATGCCAATATTAAGTTTATGGGTGTATGAGAGTTTAACTTTTTATTTAAAGTTAAACTTATTACCACTTTTTATTTAAAGGACACTGAAGTTTTAGTAGCTTTGTTCGAATTTTATTTCAAAATTTAATTCTGAATACAAGAATACTGAATACTTCTATTCGCAGCAAGGCAGTAAAAGTAAGTGACTTTAAGATATTATTCTAAATAAGAGCAAACATTAAAAGAATCAAAAAATGTGTAACAGTAATTAATTTTCTTTTTGTTCAACAAGTGCATATTACAGACATACTATACTAACAAATGTATTAACATACGTACATACATTTGTATTAACGCAATGCAGAAAAACCAGTATTTTCATAATTTGCAATTATATCAATTATGATAAGAATAATACAAAATAAATAACAACAACATGTTAATATGCGTGAAGTATTATGTACTGTTCACACTAGCATTGAAATTGAAGATAAGCAAAATTAAATAAATGAAAGAAAAATTACGTAAATTATTAAAAAATAAAATACAAATATTATTTTATTAGAATTGTTCACCAACATTCTCCCCCACTAAGGACGACAGTACTTAAACCAGGGAAGAATCAGCGTTATCATGAAGTTGAGATCTGGAACCGTTCTCATGGGCATCAAAAGAATCATTTACAGGTAGTAGAGCAATTTTTGAAATTGGACGTTTAAAGGTTTTACCGTGTGACAATAGAGTGACTACCCTTACACAATCATCTTTGCCAGGATGAACATCTTGGATGCGAGCAAGTGGCCATTCACCTGGGGAGCTACGTTCATCGAGTACCACCACTAAATCTCCAACTTTAGGGTTTTCTTTTATTTTGAGCCATTTGGGTCTAGATTGAACTCTACATAACCATTCGTTAGACCACCGTCGCCAGAAGTGCTGTTTTAGCTTTTCTACAGTCTTCCATCTATTTAGTCGATCAATGTTGACATCGAGTAAATCTTCTTCTGGTATACACAGACTAGGTTCTCCAATCAAGAAATGAGCTGGAGTAAGCGCATTGCAGTCTGTTGGCTCTGAGCTTAGAGGACATAACGGCCTTGAATTTAAACAGCTCTCGATTTGAGCTAAAAGCGTGGAAAGCTCCTCAAATGTTAAAATACGACCATGCATCAGTCTCTTTAAATGATATTTAGTAGATTTAACGCCGGGCTCCCAAAGACCACCAAAATTTGGAGAGGCTGGAGGTATAAAGTGCCATTTTGTACCATTTTTTGCCAGTCGATCAGTTATTTCATCTGGGATCGATGATTTGCTTTGATTATAAAAAATTTGTAACTCTTTATTGGCTCCAACAAAGTTTGTGCCACAATCGGAGTATAAGTCCGTGCAACAACCACGACGGGACACGAAACGTCTAAATGCTGCCAGGAAAGCATCGGTTGATAAGTTTGTTACCGCCTCTAAGTGTAGTGCTTTCGTAACCATGCAGATAAACAGACATATGTAACCTTTAGTTGCTACAGAATTCCTTGCAGTTGACTGCTTTATGATAATTGGACCGGCATAATCAACACCGCTGTGTTTAAATGGACGTGCCGGTTTAAGGCGAACACTTGGAAGGTTTCCCATCATCTGTTGGGCTGCCTTTGCGTTATATTTGAAACACGTTACACATTTTCGCAAGATTAGCTTAGCAATGCTTCTACTTGAAATTATCCAATACCCACGTGAGACATAAGCTTGCATTTGGATTAAACCGCCATGTAAAGTTTTTATATGTGCATCTAGAAATATTAAATAAGTTAAAGGATTTTGTTTCTTTAATAAAATTGGGTGTTTGGAACTATAATTATGGTCAGAATTTTGAATTCTACCACCAACTCTGAGTAATTGAGACGAATCAAAAAATGGGGACAGTTGTGCCACAGCGTTGTTTTTCATTATTCGACCCTTCTTTTGTATCTCGAAAATTTCCTGTGAAAAATCTACCTCTTGAGAAATTTTAATAATTCTTATACGAGCACGTTTAAGTTCTTCAGTTGAAAGGAACCCTGTCATCTTACCATTACCTTCAATTTGTGATTTTTTGTTGTTCTGGGTGTTGTGTTTGAAGCGAAAAATATATGCAGTGACACGTATTAGCTACTTAACTAACCATTTAGGGCCGTGCCACCATAAGTCATGTTCAACTAATTCATTCGACGATATGCCACGTGAAGCGCAGTCAGCAGGATTTTCACTTGTTGATATGTATCGCCACTGAGAAGTACGAGATCTGCGTTGAATTTCCGCAACTCTATTGCCAACATATACGGGCCACTTAGACGACTGACCACGTATCCATGAGAGCACAGTTGTGCTATCAGTCCAATAGTAAACATTTGAAATTTCTTGATCAAGTGAAGATATAATTAGATCTACGAGTTTTGTCAATAAAGTTGCACCACATAATTCCATCCGTGGTATACATACATACATAATTGGCCATTACAACCCTTCAGTCAGGATTACGGCCTAGCTTCTCACGTGGTATAGTTAACCGTTTAATAGGACCCACCTTAGTTTTTGCTTGAATTAAGTATATTTTTGTTCCTGAACCAGAAAGAGTTTTAGCATAGACTGCAGCAGCGTAGGCTAGTTTAGACGAGTCCGAAAAACCATGAATTTCGATTTTAGTACATTTAAATGTTCCAAGCCAACGTGGTATTTTAATATTCTCAAGATATTTTAAATTTGTACGATATTCTAACCACCCTTTTTCAATATCATCAGGGAGGCGATCATTCCATTCAACGCCAAGTAACCACAAATTTTGGAACTCAAGTTTTGCAAGAATTGTAGTAGGGGATAGCCAGCCAAGTGGATCATATAATCTAGCTGAATCTGAGAGCAAACTTCTTTTTGTAACTATTGAAGTATTTTCAAAATTAATTTTAAAAGAGAAACAATCATCTATCGTGTTCCATTGTAGACCAAGAGCCTTCACAGTATTGGGTTGATTTAATTCAAACGTTTCAGAATTTTCTCTAAACTCTAAAGGGATCAAATCTAATAATTCTTTTGAATTTGTTGTCCATTTACGCAGATTAAACTTTCCTTCATTGAGCAAACTGCATAACTGATAGGCATCTGATAAGCTGTCAGCGCCAGAAATGACGTCATCGACGTAAGTATCAGAATTAAGAACACTGCAGGCCAAGGGATATTTTTCTTTTTCATCTAACTGTTGTAGAACTCTAATCGAAAGAAAAGGCGCGGGCGTAGTACCATAAGTAACCGTAGAAAGCTTGTAAATTGAAATCTCTTCAGAACCAATATTTCTCCATAAAATCTGTTGATATTTTCGTTGCTCTTGAACGACAAGTATTTGTCGAAACATTTTCTCTAAATCTGCCCGAAAACCAATTTTGAAACATCTCCATCGATTTATAATTGTCGGTAAATCATTTTGCAATGCAGGGCCAGGTGCTAGTTCCTCATTTAACGAAGATTGAGCAGAACGCTTACAGCTACCGTCAAAAACAACCCTTAGTTTAGTAGTAATACACCATGATGAGGCAAAAAGAAACCATTTTTATCTAAATCACGAGGATAAGTGCCAATCTTTTCCATATGCCCAAGACGTTCGTACTCTTCCATAAAATCCGTATAAAGTTTTCCATAATTTTTATTAAGTTTACATTTTGATTCGACGTTTTTCAAGCGAGAAAGTGCAGCGTAGTCTGTATGTTCGAAAACTGGAAGCGGGAGACCCCTAAGCAGTGATTTGAATGCTAGTGAAACAGTATAACGGCCAGATGAATCACGTGTAGTAGTGTTTTTAAAATGTTGCTCACATAATATTTCCTCCTCTGTTAAAGTCCTTTTTTCTAAAATTTCCTCCTGCTCCCAAAATAATTGTAATTGCTTATCTAAGGAGCAAACATTAGCAGTAATAGCATCTTGATATGAGTTATTAGGAGTTGGGCCAGAAACTATCCATCCGAAATGTGTAAGTTGCAAGAATAAGCCGCTGTCAAATTTATGGTGCTGAGGTAATACAATATCTCCGTAAACATCTTCTCCTAACAACAGGTCAACCTCACCAGGTTTTAAAAAATGGGGATCAGCCAAAGAAAATCTATTCGAATTGGGTAACAAGTTTTCATTTATTGCCATAGGTTGATAACCCGATATCTTTGGTAACACTACAGCTTCACAAAAGATTTTAAAATTAGTTTCAGTCCTCGAATAGATGGAAAAATTAACAAATTTTCTTGAAATAGTAGGTTGCTCTCCACCTACTCCACTTATTTCAACAAAGCCCTTTTCGAAAGGTAAGTTTAATGCATCCGCAGCCTTTTTAGTTATACATGTAGCCTGAGTACATTGATCCAGAAGAGCACGTAAAATAATTTCACCCCGCGGGGTTTTAAGAACAACACGCAGTGTAGCGAGGAGAACTTGGGTCCTTTTTATACTACTAAATGTTCTACCATGATCGGCGACATGGGCAGTGACGTTATTAAGCAGTTGAGAAGACGAAGATGTTTGAGCATTCGTGACAGTTTCAGAGGGTTTAGATATAGTTGAGCGGTCTATAAAATATTCATTGTGAACAGTGGTATGATGGTTTTGTTGACAGACTTGACAACGTGAAGTTACACGACAATTGTTACTAAAGTGGCCTGGGGTTAAACAATTTCTACATATTCCCTTAGTATTTATAAAATCTCGTTTCTCAGAAGATGGCATAGCAGAAAACTTAAAACATTTAAAAAGAAGATGGCGTTTATTGCAGCAAGGGCAGTTAGAATCAGAATTTGTAGAAATAGCATTTACGTAACGTCGAGAATTACTTTTGCCTTTATTTGCCTGTTGTGGAGTTTTTGGTTTTAAACGAGAAACATTAGGGATTGAATCAGTCTGGTCAGAAATAGTTTCTAATGTTCGAAAAGTAGACTCCAAAAACTTAAATAAATCTTCAATTGGAGGGATTTGAGTCGATGCCTTGAGTGACTGCTCCCACTCCTTACGCGTTTGTACATCTAACTTATTTACCGTCATATAAATAAGCATAGCATGTTCTCCTTCGGTACTTACTTTTAATGTACACAGTAGAGCGATACTAGTTCTGGTTGTATCCAAAATTGTTTGAATACTCTTTGAAGTGCCATCAGAAATAGGTATAGAAAATAACTTCTTAAAAATAGTGTCGACTATTTTCCTTTTATTATGATACCTATTTTCAAGAGCGGTCCATGCTAAAGCATAGCTTGAATCCGTTGCTTGATACTCATTCACGATATCCAACGGAGTTCCTTTACAAGAACTTTTCAAAAAACAAAATTTTTGTACACCAGTTAGGTTAGAGTTATTATGTACTAGAGACACAAACATATCCTGAAAGGACATCCAAGTTAAATAATCACCATTAAAAGTTGGTAAATCAATTTTCGGTAAACGAGCCTGAACCGAAAATGAATCATTTCTAGAATTAGAGGGACCAACAAAAGTGCTTGATTGAATTCCAGGAGAACTAGAGCCAGGAGTTTCCAAAATATCAAATACTTGGCTTTTCAGAGCAAAAAATTCATCTTGAAATTGATAATATACATCATCTTTGAAATATGGAATATCTTCAGTATTAACGGTATTATCACGAACTACAGAACATAGTTGAGTATTTCCTTTTTTAAACTGAGAAAAATTCGATTCTATTTCATCTAAAATTGATTGTGCAAAACCATGCGTTTTATGCTCTTTTGAATTATATAACCTAGCCGTTCGCTTTAAGTTCGAAAATAAATCCTTTTGCTCTTCAATGATATGGTGAAAATCCGCCATTTTGTTCGAAACACTTTTTACCAATACTTTTATATAACAATACAAAATTTCATTTATACATACAGTTTTCCAGAAAACCACAAATTTCGGCAATAGTAACGCAGAGTTCAAACCTTAACCTTTTTATTTTATCAGGTTCCACCTTCCAAAACACCTTCCAATAGCACAATCAATAGTAGAAATTAGCCAAAGAATTCCGAAGCCAAATCCAAACTTTACAGCAACAGTTCTAAGTTAAGATATTTCAAGTCGTTCACAGTAATGAGGTTCCAAGTCGTTGCTCCAATTTCCAATCACTAAATCACCATTCCCGGGTTTCGGCACCAAATAATGTATGAGAGTTTAACTTTTTATTTAAAGTTAAACTTATTACCACTTTTTATTTAAAGGACACTGAAGTTTTAGTAGCTTTGTTCGAATTTTATTTCAAAATTTAATTCTGAATACAAGAATACTGAATACTTCTATTCGCAGCAAGGACTTTAAAATATTATTCTAAATAAGAGCAAACATTAAAAGAATCAAAAAATGTGTAACAGTAATTAATTTTCTTTTTGTTCAATCTTATAACAAGTGCTGTTTAAGTCCGGAGATTGGAAAATCCCATCTCAACGATCGACATGAAGAGGCCTAGCCACCAACAGAGGGCGCTAGTATATTAATTTAAGCTTTTTGTACTGTAATTTAAATTTATCTAAGCTTTATATTTTTTAACATTACGCTGTAATTGTGTTTAGCTTAGGCCTCTTGTTTTGTATAACTCAACTTTTTTATTATTCTAATTTTCTTAATCGAAAGACACACATTGTGCCAAAGGAAATATAAAATTGTATTTTATTTAAATTATTGTGTGAATAGAAATTTATAAAATTAAATTCGAGCTAATTTTTAGAATTGAAAATTGTGTTTGTGAAGGCATTCGGCCTATTCAAAAGAAACTTAAAATTAAAATATTGGAAATAAAAAATCTATTTGAAATTAAAATAAATAAATAAAATAAATATATACCAAAAAAAATATATAACTGGGTTTGTGCTTTTCAACGATTGAAACCTGAAGTGAGTGAATAAAAACAGGAAGATTTCGATTGTCAAACCCAGAACAAAAAAGGAGGAAAGTGTCGTTTCGGTGAATTTATTAGCAATTTGGAACTTCACTAATTTTGGTTCCTTTTTTATAGTGTTACTTGATTGAGGTTAACTATTGAAGACGACACTCTATTTGTTTTTTTTCCTACGCCCTGGCCCTACATACAGTCCACGGATAAACATTTGGAGTCGCCGCAACCACCAACCACCACAACAGCATCTTCGCCACCATCGACATCCATACAGTCCACGAATTAACAAGTGCATATTACAGACATACTAACAAATGTATTAACATACGTACATACATTTGTATTAACGCAATGCAGAAAAACCAGTATTTTCATAATTTGCAATTATATCAATTATGATAAGAATAATACAAAATAAATAACAACAACAACATGTTAATATGCGTGAAGTATTATGTACTGTTCACACTAGCATTGAAATTGAAGATAAGCAAAATTAAATAAATGAAAGAAAAATTACGTAAATTATTAAAAAATAAAATACAAATATTATTTTATTAGAATTGTTCACCAACAATGGGAAAATATGAAAAAAAAAGAGGAAATAAAACTGTTCAATGTGAAACTGAGAGTTGATAATGAAGCTTACGGAAAAATTATGGAAGAAAGAAAAGTAAATGTCGGTTGGGAAAGATGCAGAGTGTATGACGGAACCGAATTAGTTCAATGTATGAAATGCAGAGGATACAATCATATAGCCAAAGAATGTAAAAATCAGGAAATATGTCTAAAATGCCATGGTCAACATAAAACAGTTAATTGCGAAAGTCAAGAGAAGATAATGAAGTGTATTAATTGTTCAAAAGTAAACAGCAGGCTCAATATGGGTTTAGATGAAAACCACGATAGAGAATGTCCAGTTTATAAAAATAAACTGAAAAACAAAATGAGAAATATAGGCTTGACGATTTAACAACTAAAAGAAATGAGTGCCCTATATACAAATGTACAAAGTCTCGTTAACAACTATAATCAAATTGAAATTATCGCAGCAACAGAAAAACCTGACTTTTTAATATTGTCAGAAACACATTTGACGAAAGATATTGATGAACAGAAAATTACTTTACAGGGTTATGATAACATCGGGTCAGTGTCAACATCCTCAAGAACAGGTGGAGTTGTCGTATACTATAAAAATAACTGGAATGTGAAAAAGTGTATAGAGAGAACTGATGATTTGAAGTATTGGATCGCCTAGTTACAGCGAAGCTGAGTTCTGTGATATATTTGACGAAATAATTGAAGAAATCTGTGATAATAACTGTAATATTTTAATTGCAGGGGATTTTAATATAGATTGGAACAAAAACTCTTTATACAAGAATAGAAATAGGAATACTCTCAATGACAATGGCCTTAAACAAATAGTTAACGAAAGCACGCGTGTAACAAGATATTCGAGCACAATAATTGACTACATAATAACTAATAATTATAAGATAAAATGTACAAACAGTAAGGATAATAAAATTTCTGACCATGAAGTTATTAACATAGACTTTGAGAGAGCGAATGAAAACACTCTAAATACGGCAAAAACCATCAAGATATTTAAATACGATAAGACTATATTTAACAATGTGTTAACTGAGAATATGATATACGAAGATAGTAAAGATCTTAATGAAAACGTTAAATTGTTTGATGCCTGTCTGGAAAATACAATACAAAGATTTACTTTTAAAAAGCACAAATAGAACATTTTTTTTTATTTTATTTATTTTGTGTTTTTAAATTCAGAGGGATAAATGTTACTGAACTGGAGAGCATGAATTACAAACCTGACCATGAACGCATTTCTTTTCGTGCAGAGTTAAGTGGTGTTTTTTTTAATTTGAGTCGTTTGAGTTGATTTGCTTCTGAAATAATACGCCACACAGTGGTCTAGCTAGCATGGACACCTACTTTAGCATTAATTTTGTCAACAGAATCGTGCGAATTTGAAGCTTCTCTTAAAGAAGCCCTCTTATCTGTGTGGGAATGACTGGTCAGAAAAGTTTACGAGTCTGGAAAACAATTTTCAACCAAAGATGAACTTATTGAAGCCATCCAACGGGCATGGACATGAAAAATTTGTACGAGTCAATGCCTAATAGGATATACGAGGTTATTCTGAACAAGGGAGGCTCAACTCACTACTAGAAACCCATATTTAAGTTTTAGTTTTTGTAAAAAAATACAAAAAAATAATAATAATATTAAAAACCTTAATAAAAAGTAATTTTTCTACATTTATTAAAAATGTGCTATTCTAGTGAAACGGAATTTGCTTGTTATTTTTTGAGTATTTTTCTTTTTTATGTTTTTTTAAAAACAATTTAATAAATCGAAATATTTTTTATTTTATAATTAAAGCTATAAATAGCAATACAAATGCAAGCTAAAGTCAATCCGCTATCTTTACTTCTTACAAAGATATAGGGGGAGAATTTCAATGTGTACGGTGGGCTATTCAAGTGAAACGCAGTGTATAATCGATAAAAAAAATTAAATTTCAATGAACAAATAGATTACTCATGCAGAAAAGTTAGTAAAAAATATTAGTTTTTTGAAAAGAATAAGAACCAAATATCCACGTCTACAGCTGTAAGTATATACAGCACGATAATAAAACCATACTTTGAATATGGTTCCACTATTTATTCACATGCAGCAGCACAATTCTATTAGCAAGGATGCAGAAACTGCAAAATAGAGCTATGAGGATAATACTAAAATGCGATCGTTACACACATATAAATACAATGTTAACAAATCTAAAATGGATGAGCATAGCACAACGGCTCTAATTTAACACATTAAGGTTTATTAGAAAATTGCAACAAGGAGACGCCCCGAAATATCTATGTGATCAAATACGTTATGTGGGAGACAGCCAACCATATCAACTAAGAAATGCATGTGACTAGGATCCAAAGAGTGAGGTCAACACAAATGCAGAAAACGCTATTCTACAAGGGTCTACAGCTGTTTAACTCATTGCCAAACAACATTAAGAATGAAATAAATGAAGAAGTATTTAGACGAAAGTGTATAAATTTTGTATTATTTAGTAATAATTTGTAATACATACATTTATTGTAAATGTGTTGAGAATTTAAAGTATTTTTGATACCAATAATAACAATAAAAAAATAAAAAAAAATCTTTTCCATCCAATATTCACTTTCTTACATGAAATAACTCTATTATGTGACTTTTGATCTATTTTCATTCTCGCATTAAAAATTTTTCCACTTTTTCGCTTTGTTTCAAATATATTTATTATTTCTATTGCACTATTTTCCAGAACTCCATTCTGCTTCTTCAGCTTATCTATCAAATTATTCTCGGGCAATTTAAAATTCATATCTCTTATAATAATCTGCATCTCTACCTGTTTTGGGACTTTTATCTCATAATCTTTACTTATCTCATTCCCTATTGCTTATTTAATATTCTCCCTCTCCGCGACATTTTCGCTCTGTATAACTACGATACCATTCCTCCTATTCTACATTAGTTATTTTAAAATTAATTGGGTCTACCTTCCTATTTAATTCGGCTTTAGTTTTCGCAATACTCTGTTTCTCCTTCGGTTTTATTATTAGTGGGACATTTTTTGATACGTCTGGCATCACTGTATTCTTGACATTTGTCTCCTTTACAATTTTTCGTATTTGTTGTCTCAATTTTCTCACACATATCTTTGTTGCTTACTTTTATTGCGTTACATATTTCTTTATTTTTGGTTTCATGTTCCGTTATCACTCCATACAGTTTTTTTACCCCTGACATTTTTATCACAATATTTTTGTGCTTTATCTATTTTCTTTAATCTCTCTTCATATCTTTTTTCGATCGCATGTAACAGTAACAACAATAAAGGTCTAAAACTAAGTATTAAATCGAACTGAAATTTGTGTGTAAGAGCTCCCAATTTGGACGAGTTTATTTAACGAGGAATAGTCCATACAAATTCTTTTTGTATGAGATTGGAAAAAATACCGAAGATGATTCTACAATATCGCGATCATATCGTAAAAGCATATAAAGTAAAAATACAACAGTTAAAAACAACAGAAAAAATTTAAAGCTCAAAGTATAGTTGAGAATGGACACCTTCGTACATTAAAGTGCTAAAACCGGATACGATGCCTAATTTCGTCGGAAATCAGTTTTCATTATTAAATTAAACTGAAAATATAAAAAAAATAATTTTTGCTGTCAGGAAAAATTAGTCCTATTACTGTATATAATAAGTAAAAGAAACAGCATGAGTCACTTATTATTTCGATGAACAATAGCTAGGCTTTACTTGAAGTTACTATCAAAAAAGGCGCTTCTCATCGTTAGTTATTAAGTACAGTCGGCTTACAGATTGATCACGTTCGCACTGATCACATCATATACGTTGTGAAATCTGCTACAAGAGAAGCCATTGAAGTTGCAAAATATGTAAGAAAGCACTCTTCCTTGCCAAAGGGTGGTTTTAAAATTTTTACTCATATATGACCACTGTGCTAATTTGTTTACACCCCTTTTTTATGTGACCAAAAAACAAGATGTTTGAACTTTATTGTTTTCCTGTATTTTTGTATTTCTAATTTCATATAAATAAAAGTTTTGATAGTTTTCCTTGCCGTTTGGATTTGGCTTTAAATGGATTAAAACACTTAATTTAAAATTCACTGACGTGTTTCCAGTAATAGTGTAATGATTCATTCGTGGCCGGAACAAAACACATCGCTTATGTGGTCATTCTCACATACTTTCATTACATGGGGTTAGTTTGGTATTTTCAACACCTTGGGTACATCTTAGATTAATTTGAGTATTTGGTTTGGCACCAAAATTTTGTTTCTGAGATCATAATCGCATTTATAGATTTATAACATAAAAACAATTGATTTATTAATTTTCAATATTTAATGCACAATTAATGGAAAGGACTGTTAACTTACCGAGTTTTCAATTATTGAATTTGAATATTTTTAATGTTAAGATATACATATTTTCTAAGCATATGATATTATATACAAAAAATTTAAACATTAATTTTCATTTTATGGTTTGTGAAATAGAAAAGAAAAAGTTTTGACGTCAACAGTTCTCTCACAATTAACAGCATTATCTGCTTGAGAAGTATGCCGACATTTAGGCCTCAATGTGGATTGAATTGCTTTTCAATTGAAATTTCGAAATTTCATTTCGATGATATTTACCCAAAGAATTTGGATAGACACATTTAGGCCACCTAAGGTCTACAGTTTTATAATTTCTCTGAACCATTCTGAACTTCTGAGGAAGTGGCTTAGACTATCAAGGTCTTTCATTGATAGTTAGTTTAAGTTATCTAAGCTAGGAAAGTCCCAATAGGTGAAGTTATTTGCCGTGTTTCCATGACCAATGTGCTTTGTATAAGGTCGCATAATACAATACCCAGTAATGACTCTAACAACCTTTAGAGTTAAGGAAGACTTTTCGTACACTCTCTATCCAGCTGCGTCGTTCTGTCCATATCTAAATTGTATTGTCATAAATACACTATCTGACAGGTCTTCGAAAGAGTCTTCAAAGTAGGGAATTAATAGGAAAGTTGTGTCATCATCATTATGTCCGGGTACCTACAAGAGATGAACATTATACCTTTCCTTTACCTCATTGAGATGTTCACTACAGCTATATACCATTTTAGAGTTTATTATCTCGGACCCAAGTGCTTTGACAGCTAAGCGGCTATGGTAATATCTCTTTAAAAGATATTAACGTCTTTAATAATTCTCGTCACCACTGCGTTACCGGCACTTCCGTCTGGAAGAGACTGTAGTGATCCGGTACCCTTACGGATTTAGCCATGCCCATACAAACAACTTTTGATTGGACCCGTCAGTGAAAATTTGAACAATTTCAGAGATGTGAGAGAGCTGGTTATAACATGTCCGGTTCCGGGGGCTTAAACGGTTTTTTTTTTTAAGAAAATGTTCATTCTTTTGACCGTGATAGAGATAAACATCTTTTCTGTGTATTCAATAAACATACATACATACTGTATTCATTAAAATATAAACTAAAAAATTCTATGACAAAAAATTAAATTAAAGAAATAACAATTAAAATATATAAAAACAATTAAGTGCAAGACTGCACATGGAAACTGCTTTCTTTAGTAAAACAGCAACTTTTACTAAAAAATAACAATGGATAGTTTAAGCGATGATAGCGACGATAATACAGAAGTAACAAAATTATAAAAACATCAACATTGTTGAACCAGCTTGGCAATATGTAACCAAAAAAAAAAAACAAAAAAAAAATAAATGTGCATGATGCTCCAACTACATCATCTAATAGCAACAAATTTGCTGTGCTTGATTCTCAAGGCGATGAAGAAAATGATGATCCAGCTATAATACCAAAACCACCACCAACTTATATTCCTAATGTACAAAATATAAATATGGTAACCAAATTGAGTAAAATTATTTCTACCAAGGATTTTAGTTATAAATCTTTGAGGGAAGGTCAAATTAGATTGATGATCAAATCTGTAGATTCATATAGGAAAGTAATTAAATATTTAGAGAACTCTAACATTTATTTTCACACTTATCAATTAAAACAAGAAAGATCGTATAGAGTAACAATAAAAGGACTTCATCCTTCAACACCCGCTGAAGATATAAAAGCTGAACTTATAGGTTTAGGCCACTCAGTTAGATCCGTAACAAATGTTAAAAGTCACGTAACAAAAGAGCCTTTATCAATGTTTTTTGTCGACTTGGATCCAGAACCCAACAATAAAACTATATATGAAATTAAATATATTAATCATGCTGTCGTCCAAATTGAACCACCTCAGAGAACTAATGAACTGGTACAGTGTTATCGATGTCAACAATTTGGACATACAAAAGCGTTCTGTAAAAAACCGTATAGATGTGTTAAGTGCGGTATGGATCACCCTACCGTAGAGTGCAAAAAACCTGCTGATACTCCACCTCGTTGTGTTCATTGTATGTCAAATCACACTGCTAATTATAAAGGTTGCAGTGTTTATTAAAACTTAGTCTCCAAAAGAACTAATAGACAAAAGCCATATTCAAACAGGCAACAAAATTGTGTGAACATGAATCATATTGAATATCCGCAGTTAAGTAATGTTGCTACCTATGAGCCTTACAATAATAGATTTAAAATGTCATTTGCAGAAGCTGTAAAAGCATCTAATATAAATGAAAACAATCGCTTGGACAGATGGAAAATCTGATGAACATGATGTCTATGTTAATGCCCAAAATATGCAAATAAACTTAAGAATAGCAATATGGAACGCAAATGGAATGCATACTCACACAAATGAAATAGAGATCTTCGTTAAAACTAATTGCATTGATAAATTTTAATCTCAGAAACTCATTTTACGAATAGAACCTTTTTCAAAATTAAAAATTATGATTTAATAACTGCTAACCACCCTGATAATAGAGCTCACGCTGGTGCTGTAATTTTGATAAAATCCAACCTTAAATATGAAATACTTACCCCAGTTAAAGAACCTTTTTTGCATGCTGCAGGTGTTAAGATAATATGTGATAATAATGACATTACCATTTATTCTATTTATTTCCCCCCAAGACATAGTGTTACATGTACACAATATGAAAACTTTTTAATCAACTAAGCTCGAAATTTATTGTTGTAGGCGATTACAATGCAAAACATCTCGTTTAACGAATTCCAAGGGAAGAGAGTTATATAAATGCATTTCTAAAAATAATTGTTCCACTTTGTCCACAAGTAGTCCTACATATTGACCCACCGATCCAAATAAAATACCCGATTTACTGGACTTCTTATAGTGTTACATGTACACAATATGAAAACTTTTTTAATCAACTAAGCTCGAAATTTATTGTTGCAGGCGAATACAATGCAAAACATCCTTGGTGGGGATCTCGTATAACGAATCCCAAGGGAAGAGAGTTATATAAATGCATTTCTAAAAATAATTGTTCCACTTTGTCCACAGGTAGTCCCACATATTGGCCCACCGATCCAAATAAAATACCCGATTTACTGGACTTCTTTGTGTATAAAAATATTCCAAGATCATCTTTTGACATAATTTACAGTGCTGACTTTGGCTCTGATCACAGCCCAGTAATATTAACTTTTAACACAATTATCCAAACCATAACAAAACTTTTTAAAGTAATAACTCCTAGAACAAATATGCAACAGTTTGAATCCTGGATAGAAGAACATGTAAATTTAAATTTACATATCGAAGATTCCTGTCACTTAGAGGATACTATTGAAACATTTACAAACTTAATACATGAAGCAGCATTTATAGCAACTCCACAGCAGCAACAAACAAATAGGACGATTCGATTATCGGCTGAAATTAGGACACTAATTGCAAATAGGAGAAGACTAAGAAGAATATACCAAACCACTAGAAGCGTATTAGACAAAACTAATTTTAACAGAGCATCGCAACAACTAAAAAAACGCATTAAAGATTATAAAAACTATTTATTAAATAATTATTTAAAAAATTTGGATTCTGCATCTAATGACAGCGAACATAAACTATGGAACGCAACCAAATATTTAAAACGACCTACTAAAAGGAATATTCCAATCAAGAATATAAATGGTGAATGGTGCAGATCAGACATCAGCAAAGCTAACGCTTTTAAGGAACACTTATCATCAACATTTAATTTAAATAACCCCACTATTGGGGCTGATATTGTAAACTTTTTAGATGTGCCTTGTCAAATGGATCGCCCTATAAAACCGATATCATCCTCATCAGAAGTGCAAAAAGCGATTAATAAATTGAACACCAAAACTCCGGGCTATGACAATATTGATGCCAATGTTTTAAAATCTTTACCAAAAAGGGGAATTGTTTTTCTAACAACAGTATATAATTCAATACTAAGGTTAAACCATTTCCCATCGCAATGGAAATATGCTAAAATAATAATGGTATTAAAACCCAACAAACCTGAGAATAACGTCGCTTCCTATAGGCCAATTAGTTTGTTGTGCAGTTTCTCAAAGATATTTGAAAGGCTCTTTTTAGAGCGATTAATGCCTATTTTAGAAAGACAAAATATTATACCTGAATACCAGTTCGGATTTAGGCAGAAACATGGTACACCAGAACAGTGCCATAGGATTGTCAATAAAATTTCGAATGCCTTAGAGAGAAAACAATATTGTTCTGCCGTATTTTTAGACATTCAACAGGCTTTTGATAAGGTTTGGCATATTGGACTTTTATATAAATTGACAAACCTTATCCCAGCCCCATTTTACTTGGTGTTAAAGACATATATTTAAGATCTATATTTTTTTGTAAGCGTTAATGAAGACTACTCAAACTTTGGTAGCATCAAGGCAGGTATTCCACAAGGTAGTGTTCTGGGACCAATACTCTACACCATTTTTACAGCTGATAAGCCAACAATTGAAAAAATCACCATTGCTACCTATGCAGACGATACTGCAATACTAGCTTCAGATGAATCGCTAGTCATAGCTTCTAACATGCTACAGAATCAATTAAATCTTATTCAAGATTGGCTTCGAAAATGGAACATAAAAGTAAATAACACAAAATCTGTTCACGTAACATTTACCCTAAGAAAAAATGATTGCGCGCCAGTATACCTAGATGGTACGATTATTCCAAGCAGCAATACTGTTAAATACTTAGGCCTCAATCTAGATCGGAGACTTACCTGGAAACATCATATTAAAAAGAAGCCTGAACAACTTAAAATTCAAACAAGAAAAATGTATTGGTTATTGGTCAAGCTTAAGCTTAGAACAAGAAAAACAAGATTCTGCTATATAAAGCTATACTAAAACCTGTGTGGACTTATGGTATCCAACTCTGGGGAACTACAAGTAATTCAAATTTGGAGATATTACAGAGATATCAGTCTAAAACTCTCAGACTACTAACAAATGCGCCATGGTTTATCACCAACAAAAATATACCCAAAGATGTTAGAATTTTATTGGTCAAAGATGAGATTCATAACTTTAGCGAAAGGTACCTGAATAGACTAAGTAATCATTCAAATGTGTTAGCAATAAATCTGTTAGATGATAGTAATGGAATCAAAAGACTCAAAAGGCTACATGTACTTGATCTACCCTTCAGAAAATAAAAAAAAATTATTTAATTTCTAAGATTATTCGATTTTATAATACCATATATCATATTTTATTAAAATTAAAAAGTAAAATCTCTTTGTATTTACTCTTTTATTTTGAGTTAATAATAGGAACTCAATATATGTTATATTTAAGTTATGAAATTTGCTCATTATTTTAAATTTGTAAAATAGATTGCAAATAAAATGAACTAAAAAAAAAGAATTTATTATTATTAAAAAATTTATTACACATGTTATTAAAAATTGTTTACATTAATAAGAGCTACTTAATATTTGCTTAAAATTGGCTTGTCAGCAGGAGAAAAGAGATAATTAATTCTGATGGTACAATTTTGAGTTTAATTTATGGTCTTCATTAATAATACGCATTTTATTACAAACTGTTGGTAAGGTAACGCTAAGCTCATTTCTGCGATATTAATTAAAAATTACCCAATTTTGTATCTTCCTTATGCTCGGCGCTTTGTGTTATACTCATGATTAATTTGTTGTCCTTGTAGAACTCATTGATTATTGTAATACAGTTATGCTCTTAATGTTTTAAAGAGAGTTACGAGCATTTCACTCACTCATTTTATTGAAAACGATTTGATGTTCTTTAGTTTTGATTTATTTTAATTGTTTTTTCCTAAACACTGACCTACATTAAGTTCTGAAATATTAAACAAAACGTTTGCAAAAGGTATAATTCGACACCGGTACGCAAAGCACGTCTGCCTTTATGACGAATTCGACTAAAATCTCTGTGATATAATTTGTAACTATGTATATGGTTATAATAATATGGTTATAATAATAATAAATGAAAATCTCTACTTTCAGGCCCTGGATGCCCAACATCGGAAAGCAGTAGCTGATATGATACATGAATTAAGTGATAAGGCGCAATTCATCACAACAACTTTTAGACCAGAATTATTGGAAAATGCTCATAAATTTTATGGAGTGCGCTTTAGAAATAAAGTTAGTCATATTGATTGTGTGACAAGAGAGCAAGCTAAGGATTTTGTAGAAGACGATAACACTCATGCCTAAAATTCCGTATTGAAATACACATTTTATATCCTTAAAATCTTGTTTTATTTACGAAAACAGAAATGGTTGTAACTAGTTGAAATATCAAGAATTTTACAAGAAATATCAAGAATTTTACAAGAAATATAAATTTAAAAGAAATATATATGTATATATTATTAAGCTGACTAATTTTATAGATGGGATGATATATATTTGTTTCTTAGTACGAAAATGTACCTCCATTTAGTTTGAAAAAATTGGATGAAATTATTAATTAAAAGAGTTTGCAAATTATGATTAATTTCTTTAAGGTAATAAACATTATATAGATATTCAATATATCGGGTATTTCATTAAACGCTCCTTCCTTTACGCTGAAATAACAAGTGTGAATGAGACCTCATTCAAATTTTTTATTCGTTTGAAAGATCCATTGGTGCCATGTTGGGTGAAATATTTTATATTATATATTGCATCTTTAAAATAAAATTTGAAATAAAAATAAAGTTTCAATTCTTAACAGCTACAAAAAATGCAAATTATTTAAATCTCTATCAACATCAGAAACAAATTAAGCTGTATATAGGATTATGTTTGTAAGCGCTGATTTCTTTTAATTCGTATATACTAACAAGTAGAAATTATTAAAACGAACTTGCTGCGGGAGATTGCAAACGAGTTTACACACAACCTGCGGCAAGCATGTCGTGATTCAGGTACCAAAGGAAGAAGGTAGCATTTACTTAAGTTATAGGGGCACACATAGCATCGTAGTGATGGCGTTAATTAAACCAAATTATGGTATAATTTATTTTGATGTGCTTTGTAGAATTTCGGACAAGTGAGTATATAGCAATTGTGAATTATCGAAATGCATTGTATTTGCCTTCTCCGCGGAAGACCCATGTCCAGTTAAAAGTACATTATGAAGTGTTCTCAAGAGCCCGCCAGTGTAAAATCGTATTTTCAATTATAGTCTTTTTAGGGCCATAAATGTGGTTGAAAATTTTTGTGGACAAATTTTCAAATTTTACGTAATCCCATTCTTTCAGAATAAGAATAATTGAAAACAGGCCATTTGCACTGTGCATAACTGTTAGTCGCAATTTTTAATATGCGTCGTCTGGAATATCATGCCTGAAATATATTATATTCGAAATATAAATTAAAACGATTATGTATAATGCTAACACATCCATCTTCAGCACTGTATCCAATTTTTTTCTTTTCTACTTCTTGACTGGACTGACTTGCGGAGGTTGTGCAATTTCTTTTTGACATCTACTATATCATTGCCTATTGCGTTTAAAGTTTTTTGTTTTTAATATTATTCTTATAGTCCTCAATTACCAAATTATTTTTTCATTATTCCATTTTATTAAATTTTAAAACTAGAGAATACAACCAAATGTTTTCCCCACTTCTTCTGCAAGTTTTCAAAACAAGTAATATATTATATTATATTAAAGTAATATCAAGTACTTAGTAATATAAAGTAGTAAAGTAAAAGTATGGATTTTAAAGAATGCAGTGAAGTCTCATATATAACTCTATCCCTCCTTCTTTTTCCGAAAGTATCGGGTTTCAAACGAACCACAGCAGTGCGAGTTTACTGACTTCTTAGTTCTGGTTCTATCGCTAGCGGTAGAGTAGAGTTTCTATCAGGCGGCTCCCGTTCATCTGCCTATATTATATTAAAGTAATATAAAGTACTTAATAATATAAAGAAGTAAAAGTATGAATATTAAAGAATGCAGTGAAGTCTCATTTATAACAGACCTATTTCAAAATCTTCTGGAAGCTAGTGTAATTAAGAAGCTAAATATTGCAAGATCTAAATAAGACGTACTGCTCATAAACAATTTTTTCTTGCTGAAAGTTGCCAATAGTTTTTAATTTCTTGAAAGCAAAAGTTAAAAATTGTTATTGTTGTTATTGTTACATTTTTTTTAACTCCCGCCAATATAAAAAACCCACCCCGAAAACTAAAAAAATAAATACACAAAACAGAAAATCAGACAGGGACAGAAATACCTTTTGGTAATATTTTCTGTCCCTTTCATATTACGCCAGTAAACGTCAAATTCCGTTTCGGTCTTGTTGCTCGGTGAGAAATAGGCTGTTTCTGTTAGTGCTCTGCTTTTATACCCTTTTCAATATGGGCTTTCTTAATATTAATCAAAGCAAGCGCTTCTAGGTAACATTCACTACAGTCATCAGTGTCTTTAAATGCTCTTGCATCTAAAACACTTTCACAGGCTTGTCTTTTCTCGTATACTGCATACCACCTGAATTGATGCCCTCAACTATATCATCTTTCGTGGTAATCTCTTCAAGGTCTCGAATACAAGAACGACCTCGTGGGTTAGTGCTTTAATTTCTGCCTGCTCTCCTAGTATTTTTCCAATTCCTTCAACTTCCTGTAGAAGCTAATTAAGAAGTTAATTAAATAACTAAATATAATATCTAAAGCATTTTAAGACATCTAAAAGCTAAGAAACAATACTTTACTTCATCATATGATTTCAGAAAAGTAGTGCAAGTCATTTAAAAACTACTGATTATCAGGGGTGTCATAGAATTCAGGTCGGTTTTGCCTTTTGTCGTTTTTGAAAACCAATATTGGATTCATTTGGTGTCACAAAACCAAATCGGTTTTGTTATTTTCGAATTAAAATAAAACCGATGTTCGAAAAAGCTGTTGTTTAAATTTGTGTATTTATTTACATTTTTTATTAATTTTTTTTTTTGACAAAATATAAAATGTTTTTATTAAGAATTGCTGTTTTTATTAAAATAAAAAAATAAATAAATCCTTTTAAATAAATAAATAAAAATGAGTACTGTTGATATCGCATTTTTGTTGTTAGAGGAAAAGCGTTCAGAATAAGTGAAACGACGAATATTACGAGATTGCAGCAACCCAGTTGAGTTGCCGGAGGCACAAATTTGTTATACTGTACATTCATATCTAAAGCGGCTTTTCAGATTTATAGCGTATTACCGGTTGAACAAAGATGCTTTTTGTATGGTACATAGTAAAATAACACATTTCTAGTTCTAAGATCCCGGCATTGCTACAACTTGCAGCTACGTTGCAATTTTTAGCTGAAAGGTCATACCAAAGATCTATTGGATATTACTCTAGCATATCTCTGGGTAGAAGACGGGACTCATATAAGGATAATAAAGCCCAGCTTTAACGAGCATTTATACTTTAATCCAAAAGGAATATGAATAGGAGTGTTGAAAAGTCGATTCCGTTGCTTAATGAGCACATTACACTACCATCCGTAAAAGGCAGTAAGAAGCGATAATGTGCAAACCAGTGAGTATGAGCTGACTTTATCATTACCTGATAGTGAATACAATGTTATTTTGTCATCAAGCACGTCTCTGAAAAGTGAAGGTCAGAGAATCAGATACGAAATAGCCAACACTTTATAAAAAACTGGTAAAATAAAAGCTATTTATAAAGTAAAATTAAAGTTGTTTTTATTTCATATAACAAACAGACAGGTTGGTTTATTTTCAATAACAAAACCAATAACAAGACATGCTGTGACACCTAAAACCGACACTTATTCAAGTTCGAAAACAAAACCGATAATCTTGGATTGTATGACACCAAATTGATTTTCGTGCCGTTTTCAAATTAAATTCCGACATTATTGGATTCTGTGACATCCCTGTATAAGTATTACAAAAATATTATTTAAAATAAAAACTAAGTTTTTCATGAATAATTATTAAATTATAGGCACCTATATGTATACAGAAACTCGTTCGTTTAAATGATGTAGATGGATTCTTTGAATTTAACACCGTCATTAACAACTAATGTGATGTAAACAACTCAAATAAACTCAAACTCAACTCAACTCAAAAGCACATAAACATGCGTTTTATTATAATTTAGTAGTTTTTGAATTTGTTTATTAGCAAAAGATATGAAATTAATGAAAACTAGTTCACCGACTCCTGCAGCGGAAATACTCGCCCACAAAATCGCCCTTCCACCGCTGTTTTACTGTAGAAGTAAGGTTTTGTTTTTCAGGCTCTGTATTGGGCTTTCTCTACAGCATTTGACAGCCATCTGAGAGAAACATTAAACTTTCATCAGAAAAAGCACTTAGTCTTAAAATTAACTAATGAAACAAAAGATTTACGTTTAGGAACATGGCAATTGTAATTTTTCTGAGCGTTATAGGTTGAACATCTTTCCTAAACTCTTCCTTAATCTCTGCTGCGATTGAGGTTATCTTTGGATACACTTTTACTTTTCTTATCTGTTTACATTCACGGGTATTTAAAAATTGGACAGACGATAATATTTTAAGAATCTGTTTAAGTGAGCCAATAATTTTGTTCAGCCAAATTGGCTATTTTTTGGTAATTTTTATTTTCAATGGAATATTTTTGTTGAAATGAAATAAATATTGTAAACATGTATAATATATCTTTGAATGTCTATTAATCATTTCTCTTAAGCCGATATACATTTTAACAATAAATCACTTTTACAACACTACTAAAACAATATTGAAGCTTACTTTGCTTGATATGCCAATAATGTAGTTCGTCATTATATACATATATATTAGAGTTACCCATATATATTAGAGTTATCTTACCCAAAATACATACACAGATATATGAGCCGCTCAGTGCACAAATCGATTAACTCCATAAAATAAAATGTTGAGAAATGCTATGAAATTGTTTTTTAAAATTCCTTTACAATATAAATTCAAATATATATTGTAGAACACATAGATACATATATAGCTCTCATCTAATGGTATATGGAATTATAAGAAAGAATAGTCAAACAAACAATGTCAGTAATGTTATACATTTCACGTGACTGGTGGAGTTAATCAATTTGGCAACTGAAAAAGTGTTTAAATTTTTAAGTTTTTTATTACAGTTATAGTTATATAGTTATACATTTTTATTACAAATTTTCCATAAAAATTAGTGTTTACAGTGTTGTTATTTATTTATTTACAGTATGTTATTTATTATATTATTTGTGATTAATTTGTCAGCAGTATAAATAATGTATTCATCAGATATATATTAGGACTCATCATTTCGATTTGTTCTCAAGTTTTTAAAGTAACTATGATTAACAGAAGGAATGAATTTGAGCAGATCCATCATGTCTCTACTTTCTGCCCTTGTCACAGTTCTGCGTTTAGGGTATGATAAAGTCTGATCTAATTTTTTTGTTAAAATCTTAATTATAGTCATATTTGAATTGTATGAAATGAGGTTTTGACCTTCCTAACTTTATGCAGCATATTTTAAGCCAATTAACCTGTATGTTCTGGTTGCTTTTCTGTTAATGATTGGGTTTTCTTAAGGTTAAATGGTGCTTTCTTTTTGCACCAAGAGCCTTTTGATTATATTGTACCAATCATCTGCACTTTGTGCACTGAACGACTCATATTATACCTAAGTATGTATATGTTTACAATATTTCATTTGTAAGTGGTACATACTCAAACATTTTATCGTAAACAATTAAACGATTTGCATATGTGTTAGCTGATATATTTTGCTGCGTCTTCAATTCGATTTGCTTTGCAGGTCCAGTTTTTCGGTTTCGTTTTGACTTAAAAGTATATGTTAAATTTTCGATATTTATAGTTACTATAATATGCACAGCGTACTCTTATCTCATAGTAGTCATAGTTTAAATTAATAATTAATTAGAATTGAATTGTGAATTATACCCTCATTTAGTCTCGAAAAATTAACAGGCTTTTTGTTTGAAGATGATTTGTTGGGGGTGTTATACAATGTACATAATTTTAGGGATACTGTACAATGTTGTAAATGATATTCAGTACCTAATAATAATTATGGTAATGGCTATGATTCCACAAAGGATTCTAATTATCTAATATCACATCTAGATATACTAGATAATAAGAATCTCCCCATTCAAATGCATTGAAGACTGCGAAATGTTCATAATATGATTCAGCGGTATGATATATTTTGGATGTGGACTTGGAATATCCGTCAACATTTCACGAGTACCATAAGGATTAAATGTGTGAAACAACAAAACAAACTATATAATACATTATCGTATCCTATAGCAATGTATTTAACATGGGTTAATTTTGATGAAAATACATCGAATTCTTCAATTTGCTCAATCAAATTGGTTAAACAAGTACATTGATTTAAATAATCATTACAGAGCTTTGGCTAAAAATACATTTGAACAGAATTCCTTCGAATTGTTGAATAATAGTGGGTACGGAAAAACGATGGAAAATGTTGACAAGAGAAAAACATTAAAATATGGGCGAGTACTAAATCTAATTTCATAGTTCACTAAAAATTCACAATAATATGCATGCTATTCAAATGAATAGACTCAAAACTGAGTGTAATAAAACTATTTATATTGTAGTTTTAGTATTAGAGTTATCAAAATGGTAAATGTATGGTGGACAGCTTGCCGTTTATTGAGAAAGTTGACCCCAGGGAGATGTTAAAGATATTAAATGCCCGCTTCGGGCATATAGCGGGAAATATTCGCAGTAATAGTGACTGGTCCAAACACTGCTTCAAGTGTGGGGGCAACACCAACACTGTCTTCTCTTCTAATTCAAGATTAGAAACAATATTTTTATTTCATGAAATGAATTAAATGAAGTAGTAACGAGTGATTTTTTAATCGTTTTTGTTTTCAAAGCTTAAAAAGAACAAAAGTAAATAATTTTGACAACGCCGTAAGTAACTCACATATAGACTAGAATTTCGGCATACTCTATTCATGAGATATATGTCGACAGAAACATGTCAGGGAAGTACCTAAGTGCCCCCATTATCTGGCAGCTCGATAAAAGTTAACGAACGCGGGTAAATAGAGTCTTGTAGTTTTAAGAATTTAAACCACTGCGAATCGGCGCAGGAACTTTTGTAATAGACGGTGCGGAAATGGAGGATAGACTTTGCAATACTTTGCGAGTACAATAGATCATCTGAAAATCAGCATTGGGCTACATTTAGCAAATGCAACAAGGCATATTCAAAACAGGAATGAGGGCTTTGTGAAATGCACTTTTAATGGGGTACATTTCTTCAGCGTACATTTCTTCAGAGTATATTTCTTAAACTGCATTGTTGAAGAGGCTAAGAATGTGAGACCTGTGGTAATTGCCGGGGATTTCAATACTTGGGCTGTTGAATAGGGCACGTAATCCACTAATCCAAGAGAGGAATGCCTACTTGAGGCGTTTACAACACTGGAGGTTGTTTTTTTTAACTGTGGTCAAAAGATACATTTTCGAGAAATGGACGCTGCTCTTAGATCGACTAACGACTACTGTGTAAAAACGGAAATATATGATATATGGCGCTGCCGGTACTCCTTATCGCATTGACAGCATGGTTTCCAAGAAAGCACGTTCCATTGTGAATACAATAAAACAGGTTATGAGAATACCTTCATGGAATGACTGCAAAGGATAGTTTCTCGGTTGGCTTTATTAACACTGCGTTCGGTCCAGTCGGTTTTCTTAACTTCTCTATTTGCAGGAGCCAATAATTCTGCTCTTGAACGTCTTTCTCCTGCGTTACAGGCACTACAATAGTTCGATCCTTGTCCGCCTTTTGTTTAAGGTGTGGACAGACGCACTGTAAGCTCTTCACTCAAGACATTTCCAATACTTCCGCTAAAGTCCTCCGTGTGCTGACCGTTCTTAGGGAGCCAACAATCTTTGATGGTTTTCCGAATTTTGGCGATGCTTAGCGTCCGTTCGAACTTGTCTCAGAATGTCTGTACTTCCCTGAGGTTGCTTGTCCTTCCTTTTCCTTTTAGTGACTTTTTGCCACTCTGGTTCTCCAGTTACACACTCAGCATTTTCCTAGCGCCTGAAAATCGTTACAGAAGACTTTCACGTGTCCTCCTTGAGCTCTGTCCATAAAAGTTCAGCTCCAAAGTCTTCATCTCATATGTGTTCTTCGATTTAATCGTCGGGACCTAACTCCCGGCCGCTTTCCAAATTCATCGTTGTAGTCGTCACGAACGATCTCGTGGTTATCTATGCCCAAGTTGGCACATGATCACATAAAAATACGTGTTCAGAGCTAGGACGTAAAGCAGGGATTCGCATCTGGTCTTACAACAAAAACTCAAGGGTGACAATCAGGATCGTACCGACAGACTTGCCATAATTTTAACTGGCCGGGGGCATTGGCAGAGTTAGACCTATAGCCATTTCAGCAGCCGGTTTCGAGATGACTTCTTTAAATTTTTAATGCTTACTAAGCAATACAGTTTAGTCACTTGGGCAGGTACCTTTTGTTGTTTTGTTATATTTACTATGGAGCGGCTGCACTTCAAGTGGTTAATGAAACATGATGATACATTGTTGCTTTATTTTATTTACATGAGGAAAGGCAAGAACGTTAAGTGCAACCATAATTATGTAATAATTGTGCTGTCCCGTAAAATGTTTGATTAAATTGCTACGGCATTTATATTAAAAGCAGGTACCTTTTGTTGTTTTGTTATATTTAGTATGGAGCGGCTGCACTTCAAGTGGTTAATGAAACATGATACAATAAATTGTTGCTTTATTTTATTTACATGAGGAAAGGCAAGAACGTTAAGTGCAACCATAATTATGTAATAATTGTGCTGTCCCGTAAAATGTTTGATTAAATTGCTACGGCATTTATATAATACGTATGCAATTTGTTCACATTGTCGTTGCCGTACTTCTGCATTATTTCTTCAATATCTGGAGTTGTGGCAGGGTTTCGGGGAAATTGTGCGCGATTTAAGGAAGATAAGAATTTATTAAATGTCAATTTTTACATTTAGGAAGATTAAAAAAATTAATTTTATTTATAGTTTCAATTTCTTTTTGATATCGTCTGTATTTATGATATGAACAAGGACGGGTGTCGGGACCGCATGTGCTGTTACCATTCGACCATTCACATTCTTCGAAATATTCCCCATACCTATTTTGTATTATTTTCTGGTCGCGTACATGCTCCAGTTGTGTTTGAATCTGCATCAGAAATTAGAGAATGATTTTAAAAAGTTCTAGTACTATTGTATGCTCATGCCAAAAGCTCACTTGAGCACGCTTAGCGGTACGTTGTGACCTCACAAGTGAGTCAGCGCAAGTGCTGCACATTCTAAAGCACGACTACACACACTGGAAAACCAGCCCGAAGAATTGCTAAACAAATTATTATTATTTATTATTATTATTATTTCTTTATTAGTATTAAAAAATACTTTTAAAAAGCAATTGTACTACAATTTCATCACATATAAAATTTACTAATATTACATATTTTTACATGTTATTTATAACAAAAAAAACAATATGTTTCTTATATATATTAAAATTAGGTTCCATTTTTACATTATTTGGTAGGGAGTTGTAAAGTTGAAAACCCTTATAAAATAGTGACCGCTGCATTGCAGATGATGATGCTCTTTCAATTCTAAAATGTTCCGCATTTCTAAGTTGGTAAGGTTGAGAATTTCTCACGTACGATACTTGCTCGGTTAGATATTCTGGTGCTTCACCGTTTTTAATTCTGTGTATGAAATTTAGTGTGTTCAATTTAAGCCGTTGTTCTACATTTAACCATTTAAGGAATTCAGGCATGACGTGGATAGACGTATATCTGTTAACTTTAAGTATGATTCTCATTGCTCTATTTTGTAGTTTTTCCAATCTTTCTATTTGATGAGCTGTGCAACATGTGAATTATATTGTCGAACCGTATTCGAAGTGAGGCTTTTTCATTGTGTTGTATATATTAACCGCCGTTAAAATTGAAACTTGGTTTCTTATTCGTTTAAAAAAACTAATCTTTTTGCCGATCTTCTTACATATGTAATCAATATGAATTTTAAACTTTAAGTTTTTATCAATAGTAAAGCCTAAATATTTTATTTGGTTCCCTTTTTCTATTATTTGATTATTTATTCTAAAAATTATATTGCTGTCTAAATTTACCTCCATTATTTTCGTTTTACTTTCATTCAATTTAAGTTTATTCATTTTTAGCCATATATTAACATTATTCATAACCTCGTTGAGATTATTATAACATATTTGTTCAGATTCTCCTCCGTAAAAATAAGCGTATCGTCAGCGTATAGAACTATTTCGTACTTGTTCAATACGTACGGCATATCACATATATATAGGACAAATAGTAGTGCTCCCAATATCGATCCTTGTGTGTATGTGCGACTTAATGTTATTTACTTTCGTTATTTGCTTCCTGTTTGTTAAATATGATTCAAACCATTTTAATTCTATGTCTTCGATGCCATATGCTTGTAATTTTCGCAGAAGTATTTTTCTATCGATGGTTTCGAAAGCTCTTTTAAAATCCAAGAAAATACCTAATATATTATTATTCTTGTCTGTCCTTTTCCATCTGTTAATTAAATAATTAATTGCTCTTTCACATGAGAATTTTTTCCTGAAACCGGACTGATATTTCAATAGTATTTTCTTAGATTCTAAGTACTGCTCCAACTGTTCCTTAACCACTTTTTCCATTATCTTTTAACGTCTTACGAGTATTTATTGGCCGATATTCGTCACATCTTTTTGTTTTTGCAACCTTCTCAATTGGTGTTACCATCGCTGTTTTCCAATTTTCTGGAAACACTCCTGTTTGTAGTGATTTGTTCACTATCCTAGCATCATTCTGCCGACGATATGCCAACTATTTATTATCATGTCACTTGATATTTTATTATAGTCCGATTTTTTCTTTAGGCTTTTACAAATTGTTTTTTTTTTAATTGTTCTAATGTTATTTCCCGAAATTAAATTTGGAATTTATCACAGTTATTCTCTTGACATATTGCACATTATCTATCCCATCTCTTATCATTTTAATACTATTTATAAAATATTTATTAAAATTATCTGCTATATCAAATTTGTCTACCTGATCAAATATTACAGTTTCTATTGCACTCCGATTTTTTTTAAAAATAAGATTTTTTATCTCCTTCCACATTTCCTTTTGGTCAGTTGCGTTATTAATTTTGTTATTAATATAACTTTTTTTGCGTTTTCAATTTTAACTTTATATACATTTCGCATCGCTTTATATAGCCCACGCTTCACTTGGGTTTTCTATTTTTGCAATATTATATTTATTAATTTTCTCTCTTTTTAAACGTTTATATTACAATTTATATTACAATTTTCTTTAATTTTTCGCCTTCTTGTCATATTTTTAACTGCATTTTCTAGACAGCTATCAAACAACATCACGACGTCATTTAAATCAATATTCATATTCATTTCTTGGATGCTCCATATTTATCTGTTATATTGCTGTTTATTATACTTAAAAATATCTTGTGTCTCATATTATCAACTATAATGTCTATTGCTTCATGATCCGAAATTTTATTTGAACTATTGGTCTTTGCCGATATATTGTTGTTATTTGTTCTGACAAAATCAATTAATGTTTTCGAACTCTGTGTAATTCGTGTAAACTCTCCTATTACTTGTTTAAGGCAATTATCATCAAGCAAACATTGCATTTTATTTTTATAAAAACTGTCCTTACACCAATCTATATTAAAATCACCAGCTATTATTACATCGCAGTTTAATTCACTCATTTCTTCTAATACTTCTTCAAATATTCCCAAAAATTCCGTTTCAGCACTATTCGGTGATCTATATACAGATATAATTGTAATTGTGTAATTATTATGTTTCGCCATATTAGCAGCTATCCAAATTTTTGAGTCTATAATTTTTTCAGGTTTTTTTTCACATTCCAACTCTTTTTGAAATATGTTGTTACTCCACCTGTTCTTGTTGAATTTGATACCGTTATAAATTGGTTGTAACCAAAGAACTGCGTTTCTTACTCATTAATTTCTTTGGTTAAATGGGTTTCCGAAAGTATTTAAATTCAGGCTTTTTCATTTCTGCTGATATTTCTAATTGGTTATAGTTATTTAATATTCCTTGTTGTTTTTGTTGTATTTGTGTATATGCCATGTATTTTCCGTGATTGTTATGCCACTAAACCACCTCTCCTCTTTTTTGCATTCAATTTATATTGATATACGGGACAGTCTTTACTATTGGTAGAGTGATTCTCATCCAAACCTAGATTCAACCTGTTATTCACTCTCACACAATTAATACATTTATTTATTGTATCTTTATTACATTCCTTCGATTTATGACTTCCATGACATTTAATGCATACCTCTTCATATTTACAATCAGATGCTTTATGGTTATATCCTTTACATTTAAAACACTGCATAATGTGTGTACCATCGAAAATTCTGCATTTCTCCCAACCAATATTAACTTTTTGTGCCATCATTATTTTCATATACGACTCGTTATCTAGTTTGAGTTAGCGTTGTATGTTGTATCACCATTTCTTTTATACTCGAAAAACTTTATTACTTCCATTTGGCTATCATTAAGAAAATTGTTTTGCCTTCTCAATTTTTCGATAATTTCAGTTTCCGTTAGTTTGAACGACATACCAATTATTTTAATTTTCATATCAACTTGATTAGGAACTTTAATTTCATAGTCTTCACCCATTTTCTTTTGCATTGTTTCCCTTTCTTCGTTTCTTTCGGTCTGTATAACTACCGAACCATTTTTTCGCTGTTCTACATTAACTATTTTGAAGTTCATAGGTCTTTTTTATTTAATCCTCCTTAGTTTTTAGGACATATTGTTTCCCCTTTTGTTTAAGCGGGTGTTGTTTATTTTTGTCTGGCATCCTTACTTGTTTTGACACTTGTTTCCTCTATTGTTTTTTATTTCATTGCACATTATTTTGTTTTTCTCTTCAATTATATTACACATATCTTTACTTTTATTTTGATTTTCATTTATCACTCCATACATCTAACTTATTTCCTTTACAGTTACATCGCATTGCCTTTGAGCTTCATATAATTTTCTCAATCTCTCTCATACCTTTTTTCGATAGCTTCAAGTAGCGCTTTAATTTCATGTTCGTTTTGTTTTAAAGATTCCTTGAATTCGCCCTTATATTCAGCCAAATGTTTTTTTCACACTTTCTTGAATATCTCCACCGAATATGAAAAAACACTTTGTATATGATTTTAAAATAGTCTTATCTATTTAAATAGTCTTTAAATATTATATTTTTCAAATATTTGCGTAGCCTTTAATTTTTGCTCAATACCGTTACAAATACAAGTATTGACAAGCTATATCTTTGTCACTAATGAACAATATCTCCGTCAAGCTGACAAGGATTGGGGAGCCAACTAACCTATACCTGCACCCCGCGAGAGTTGGGCATTGACAAATGAAGTGGACAGCAGTCTCCTCTTCCTAAGCGGATCTGCACCCACGGCAAATGCCGTTCAATGGGAGATGCATTATCTCCGCGTGTCTCCCCATACAACAATGACCTTGGGTCACAGTGATTGAGATGATGTCATTATATATTTATGAATAATAAATTAAATAAAAAGGTTTTGCGTTGTCGTATATTGCTCATAAAATGTTTGAAGTCGTCAAATACTAAAAGATTTTAACTGTAATACTTTGAACGGCATTTTTAACATATAATAATGGATTACACTATATACTATCACTGTTATATATTCTCAATTCTTTAATAAGTTTTAGAAATAAGTTGCATGCCAATTTGGGTTATTATTATTTTTGTAATAATTCTTCCTAATCAGCTTTAAAGGTAAATAGTAAGTGATGTAGTCTGAAAGTAGATCAGGGAAAAACTAAACAAAAATATCTCTTTAATATACTAAGACAAACTTTTTTAATTGTGTTAAATAATAATATTAAATTTTAAACTTTTTCATTATGATAAATTTATAAATGACAGTTGATGATTGATACTCATATGATTCAGACGTGATTTCCACGTGAAAAAAATAAAACTTAAAATTTAATATTTAATTTATGGCTATATCCACAAAACATATCACTCTATTCCAAATGTTGATGTTGAATATAATATTTTATATAATCCTATTGGATCGTATGAAATATCAATGTTTCAGATTTGATTAACTAGTTAATATTATATTCTTATTCCTAAAGAGCAACTGAGAATTGAATTAAATTTCAATACTTTACAGCCATTTATAAAAAGGTCATTAATACGATATATTTCAATAGAGAGAGGTTAATTGGATCATTGCTTGGTTTCAGCAATATAGTACTTAAAAATGGTGAAGAGCACTATCCGGATAAAACTATGGATATAGGAAAAATAAATGTAATATCCATTGATTATAATATTGTAACTGGATCAGATATGAACAGCAACCCTGCTCATACCCTATCTCAGTTTTCGTGAACGTTAGTCCAGGATATACAATAACAGAAGCACTAGTTATAGTTATATATTTCCGATTCGCATTTGTCTCGTGCTCTTTATCCTCCGCAGATGATGACAATAAAAAAGAGAAATAAAAATGATGGTTCCATTTTCTAAACTATTAAAATAATATTATAATTATTTACATTTGAAGCGTGTACTTAGTATCACAATAAAACAGATTTATATGGTACACTTTTTTATTTTTTGTGTTCCATTAAAAAAAAGTTTCTCGGATGTGCTGAAGATTTCAATAAGATTATAATTAATGTATATAATAAGGTTAGGTTAGAGGACGTGTACTTGTCAATTAAGACAAGTACATTACCCGGAGATCGAATTGACCCATTGTACAATGTCCTAGTTTCTCACACCACTTATATTGTGTGTGTTAATTTTATACATTAGTGGTGGATCCTACAGTTTAAAGTCGAATCCGAAGATTATATATTACATTATAAATTTATATATGAATTTATACATTATGAACTACCTGATGTTATTGGTCATCTCAACTAAGAGTGCATAACTACGATGATTTAAATCGTAAATTTTATAGAAATCGTTTTAGTATGATATATATGTTCAATATATTCAATATTTCAAGAAACTAAAACTAGATTTCAAGAGTTTTAAGACAATTACTCCAATAATTTATTAGATGTTACACATAAAATGAAACCGTAAAAGCCGGGCCTACTGATATACGAATCGGAATGAAGACACAACAAAACATACGTCTTAACACATATGCATATTGCTTAATTAAATATACAAAAATGTATATCCTGTTGATCGAGTAGCTGATCATTGTCCTTAACTGGTGAATATGGACTCAGACTAAATGTAATAAAAATGTAAAAAATAAAAAATAATAAACCTACCTGCTTACCTACATACGCATTTCTTTGTAAACGTAATTAAAATAGAAAATTATAAATCGTTTCTCTGTTGTTTCATTTCAAATTATATTTATTGTAACATTATACCCCTAATGTGTGTACACATTATTTGAGTCGTCTAAATTAACAGTGCCGCATTATTGTGTTTTTTAGTCACGCCTGAAAACACCCCTAACATGTTTCAGATGTTTTGCATACAAATCCAAATATTAATTATAGATTATATACAAGTTTTTTCGTTTGTTAGTTTTTTTATTGTTCGATAAGTTCTATAACCCTTACTCATTGCATCGATCCCTTATATCTAATCTGACGGTTAGCTTTCACCAAATGATTTACTGCTTTAACAAAAGCATATCCTCCACTTTCTAAATCACAAATCGCTAACAATGCTGTTAGTACAGGACGAGTGAACTGAATTCTTCATTTTTATACAGGTACTCTCGGTATCATAATGATTGCTCGCTTTTTGCGTTTAAAACTTGAATTAAGTATTTTCAGCTATTTTATAAATCCTCCTGCAATCTTCCACTGAATGAGTTTTTTTTGTTTTGTCTGTATTTTATAATTATTTTTTGTTACCTCTTCGTAGGAATAAATAAAACAAAGATTTCCTACATACTACGTACAGCAATTTATATGATTACTGTTTTAGTGAGACAGTGAATATGAAAATAGTTAAACAAGCAAAGCAGTATATTATAAGAAATATTACTGAATCATATCAGTCAAATCTATGTACAGTTGTACACAACACTTTATTACAAAATTCGTTGACTATCGAATTGAAAATATTGCTATCCACGAAAATTAATCAAACCGAATTTATCTATTTAAATTTACGTAGAATGAAAAAGTTCCATGTCCAAAAAATAATTTAAAACAATGCTATTTTGCACCACTTAAAATATGATTTAATTGACATGTTGCCAGTTATTTATAAAATTTATTAAGGCTTAAACGACTCTAAACTTAAATACTGCATACATGTTATACTTCCATCTGGAATATTCAACAATATTATATTATTAATTTTAGAATTTATATTTAATTTTTCGTTAGAAACAAAAATATTGTCATGTAAACAATAACCTAATATCCTTTGACGAATTTTTATAAACTTGAATAAAACCTCCTACGCTTACTTAAAACTATACAATACAGCTTCCTAAAACTATGATATGATCTTTGATGTTTGGGTAGCTAGGAGATCATGATCCCGTATAAAGCAGATAGTTAGCAGATTAAAGCAAATCGTATCAGACACAAGTGACATTATCGTCTGGTTATAATTTGAATTGGTGGCATATCACTGTAAATATAATGTAAAGGAAATTCCCGCGTTTATACTACCAAACTTAGAGCAGTTTTCATTAACGCTTACAAAAAATATCTATTTTAAATATATATTCTTTAACACCGACTAAAATGTGGCAGGGATATATAAATAAGTTCAATATGTCAAGTCTTGTCTAAGGTCTGTTCAAAATCTTAAAATACTGTAGAACAATAATGTTTTTGAAATTTTACGAAATTGCACATGAAGATCTGTGCAACAAAATTGTAACCGTAGACAATAATAATGTAAGTTTTAAAAATTTCAAAATGCAAACGAATGTACCTTTTGAAGTTCAGAGACATTTAATATTCAAAATTCAACAAATACAAAGACATATTCCATTATTTTTAAAATGTTATTAAATAAAACCTTCTCATATAAAATGTTCAGTCAACACTAATTCAGATATATTTCGAATTTACAGTGGTGATGAATCATATCTTTTATCTTGTAAACTTATGGAGATTTCTTTTCTGGAATAAACTTTGCCTTTATTCTGCCTTCTGCCATTTTTTTTGTTCTTTTCTGAAAAAAAAAAATGCAATTTTGTAAATAGTAGCATATTCTTTTCTAAAAATTTTGCCATAAAATCAAAGGGTTGGAAGTGCAGCACTTTTAAATCAGCTGTTCTTGTTATTGTTTGGAAAAAATATATATTTGTTTTAAAAGTGTTGAAAGGGAAGCAAAATATATTATTTTGGAAGATTTGTTGGAATCCTCTCCATCGTTAGATGTCTAGCAAGCTACACACTAGATTACCAGGGCACCCTTATTTATCATTATATTTTTTATTATTTAATATTTGATTTGAATTGCGCCAGGTTCTAGTAACAAATTTATAAACAAAGAACAGCTGACTATAGGTGTTGATAATTTTATTTTTGTAAAAACAGAATGAGCTGTAAATCGCTAAAAAAAAAATTGTAGCGATATAAAATTTACTAGTCGAGGACTACAAAGATACATATATATATATATATATATATATATATATATATATATATTATTATCTCAACAAAAAAGTTTTGAATTAAAAATTAACATTTTTTAAAATTGTAAAAAGAAGATTGTTTATTTTATACTTTTATTTATATATACAGTGGCGAGCAAAAATGGTTGCATGTTTTTAATTTTCGCGTTTATTATCTTGTAAAATTTTAATAGTGTGGAATATGATTATTCTTGCAGAGGTTTTTTCTTCTAATTTTCATTACTTTAGTGTATTCAAAATACAAATTCAAAAAGTTTTACTCAAAAAGAAATTAATTTAAATAAATACAATACAATTTAGTGCAAAAAAACGATACAAATTCATTTATTTTCCATTCTTTGCATCATTTTAATAATTAGAAGCTGTCAGTAGTGATTTGAAATTAATTATCGTCTCTATTAAGAATTGGTCTTATAATATTAATAAAATGAAAAAAATAAGTGTTGAAATATAAAATAGAATTGTGTCTCTATAGAAAAAGGTGGATCTGCAAGAAAAATAGGAAAAGCACTACAAATATCACACTATGTGGTTTTAAGCGTTCGAAAACGACGAAATGTGCAGCCAGTTTCTACAACTGGAGGTCGACCAAGATTGCTCACCAATGGCGATGATCGACTTATGGAACGTCTTATGAAAAATAAGCACACAAAAACACCAAAGCTAACTCCCAAGGTCATAAATAAACATGTCAACGAGTAGACAGCCTGCAGACCACTTCGCAGAATCGGGTTGGTATCCGCCTTTAAGCTAAAAAAAAGCCTGCTGTACTGCATAAAAAAGTCAAGGCTCGTTTAGAATTTTGCAAAACTTATGGTAAATGAACAATTGACGAATAGAAATGCGTGATCTGGTCGGATGAAACAAAAATTTCAACCAGATGGAAAAGAGTATTATTGGCACCGGCCGCATGAAAAACTTCAAATGCATCTGGTGAAACAGAAAATCAAACATGGATGTGGAAAATTTATGGTTTGGGTATGTTTTATATGGAGGAGTGTTGGTCCGTTAGTGAAAATAGAGGGTATAACGAGATAGGATAATTATCTCAGTATCCTTCAAACAAAATCGCCAGAATTCATTGATTCATTCATTCATCATATGCCCTGAAGAAGAACTGTTTTTCTAGCAGGATGTCGATTCGAAACACACCGCCAAATTGTTCAACATCATCAACATTTTCAATTGATTAAATGGCCACCACAAAGCCCTGATTTAAATCCAATAGAAAATTATTGGGCAATTATTAAGAGAAGACTGGCAGCATAAGAAAGAGCATCAACCAATTTCAACGAACTTTTGACTAGGATACAGGATGTATGTTTTGTTTTATTTTGTAATAGATGTTTTAAAGGTACTTTATGCGGAAGCTATACATTTTTGAAAACAGTAGCCAATTGAACCCCAAAAGACTTCCAGTTTCAAAGGGTATGAATCAGTATGAACCAGTATGAATCGCACGTGACACATCCAAGAAATATTTACCCGGCGATTTGTCTGTTGCTGAGCTGCAAATGCTGTATTGCTAAAATTATGATCAATTTACAAATTTTCTCATCCATCAATGAATTCAAAAAAGTAAAACAATAAACTTGTCACAAGTGGGACATGTTGAATTAAAAACTAAAAGTTGCTTAAGCAGAATACCCTAAAAACAGAACAAGCAGACTACCGCCACCAAGCGAAACAACGTTTTGATTTAAAAATAAATGATAAGAGAAATGATATATGACAAGTGCGATAAAAATTTAAAAATATTTACTTTTTTTGCAAAAATGCTACTTCATTTTTACGCTCGACAGTATCATTTTATAAAAAGCCATTGTGACTTCCATCTTACTATTCGTGACTGTTCAATAAATGAACCATTCTAGCGTCATGTTTATTCCAAAACTTAAAAAGCCTATCTGTCAACCACGTAATTATTTGTTGTTACTGTTGGGCAAATATAAAATGCTTACGTTCTACTAAAGAATTTGATTTCGTTTTCTTTAAAATTTCCTTGTTGAGAAAATTTAATTAAAAAATAATGGAAATCAATGCTATTTTTCACGACTTGAATTGATATATTGATACTTATTGATAAAAGCTTTTTTTAAACTTACATACTGCAGACATGTTAGACTTCCACCCAAGATGATGGGATTTTGAGTAAATCAAAAGTTTTATATACAACAATATTATATTATTAATTCTAGAATTTATTTTTAATTTTTCGTTAGAAACAAAAATATTGTCAAGTAAACAATTAACTTTATTATTTGACGTATTTTTATAAACTTGAATTACTTAAGTTTACTTTATTTATTTAAGGTTCGGTTCAACGCGAATTTCAGTTTCGAAAAGAATAGAAAAGGTGTAAAATCTGCTGAATTCAAAAATCTTTATTTATAATATTCATCCTTCTTCACCAATAAACATGTTAACAAAAAATTAATTAACACGTTGACGTAAATGACGTCTATAGACGTCAGGTATGAGTGCACTCAAATGCAAACACATCTATAACCGTCTAAAAGATTTAGTTGTAATTCAGTCTGATTTAGATTTCTACCAATTCACTCAATAATATTCTAAAAGGAAAATATTATACTTTATTTATTTTTAGATTTTGTTGCTATAAGAATGCATGTAGATTTTAACGACGTGTATAGCCGTCAACACATTTTCCATTATGATTAGCGTCTCCTTCAGTCTGACTTAATTTGAATCAATGTAAGTTTATCGTCTCTTTCAGTCTGACTTAATTTGAATCAATGTGATGAATCAAAGTGTTTGTTTTTGGTTTTATTGGGAATTATATCTTTAAATTCTTTATCAATGATATTTCCAGTTTTTACATACTTTGCTTTAATTGCATTTTAAATTATATTGTGGAAGGTTTAAAATATTGTGCAAAATTTCTGTATATTTGTATTTTGAACAATATGATCTCCATATAAAAGTCTTTCTCTTTCAGATAGTGATGAATTGGTATAAAACTAAAAAAATAATTGCATGAAGGCATATATTTTTGTTCTTTATAATCGTTTAAAATGCAACACATTATGAGGTTTGTGTAACCTCCAATAAGTGTTACAAAATATTTAGGCAACATTTTTTACCAGAAAATAAAGCTATCGTCATTAGTTAACAATTTTAAGATGAATAGTTAATTATTTGAGTATAGTGTTGTCAAAAATGCCTTAACACATATTCAGATTAAAAAAGGGAACACTATTTGCAACAAAACAAATTATATCCTGTTGATAGAGTAGCTGTTCATTGTCACTTAACATGATTATAGAGGACCAGCAAATAAATAGAAAGGGTATTTCTATATTGTTTCCTTCTTTCATTTCATAAATGCAAATATAAAATTAAATTAAATTAAAAATTGTCATCTGACTATTCATGACTGCTCATTAAGTGAACCATTCTACTATAGGTGGCATGAAGCTTTTGCTAAACATGGTTGAAATTAAATAGCGTCGTTTATTCCAACGCTTAAAAAGCATACCAATCTCTGTCAAGTATGTAATTTGTTATAGTGACTGCTGCCATGGCCAGAATAAAAATTCTTTTGTTGCGTCAATGTTAGCTATATTCATAAAATTCGTTTACCCAACAGGTTTAATAAGTATAATTGATCATAAGTTTATGGTTCCTGATAGAAAAAAGAAAAAGTAACATCAGTACAAATTCAGCATACTGAATTGACTGGTATCAATTTATTAGGACTGGATTAAAAGGAAAATTTAGTTATAGGCTCTGATAAAAAAATAATTTAAAACAATGCTATTTTTCACTTCTTGAAATAAGATTTAATTGACTTGTGACACATATTGGTAACATTTATAAAGACTTATTTATTTGATGTCAATTCTATTTAGTTGATTTTACTCGTTGTCATCCCTTTTCAGATAAAATTTTATCTGCTTGATGTTTTGTATGTAAATATTTGATTGTGAAATCTACTATTGCTAATCGTTTTTGAAGTTTTGTGCCAGGTTCACAAACTAATAAACAGGTAGATGTACAGCAACAGGTAATCTTACAATGATTTGGTTTATTGTTTCGACTGTAGTTTAATGAATTCTATGAATATCTAAATGTAATAACATAATAATTATCACTGTTTAGGTGTGTCAGTTAAAGTGAAGATATTTGCATGAATCAAACATGCACAGCATATTAATATGTAAAACAGATAAATGCACAGATGTATTTACGCCAGTACATCAACAAGTAATTCATGGCAACTGTGGTCGTACCAATTGCGACAAGCGTTTGTAGCAGAGTAAATTAAATTCATGCAAATAAAACTAAACGAAAATATTTAATTGAAAGTAGTCCGAGGAAACAGATACATACAAATATTATTTCGAAACAGCCGGTCAACGTGTTTTGTTTTATTTTGTAATAGATGTTTTAAAGGTACTTTATGCGGAAGCTATACATTTTTGAAAACAGTAGCCAATTGAACCCCAAAAGACTTCCAGTTTCAAAGGGTATGAATCAGTATGAACCAGTATGAATCGCACGTGACACATCCAAGAAATATTTACCCGGCGATTTGTCTGTTGCTGAGCTGCAAATGCTGTATTGCTAAAATTATGATCAATTTACAAATTTTCTCATCCATCAATGAATTCAAAAAAGTAAAACAATAAACTTGTCACAAGTGGGACATGTTGAATTAAAAACTAAAAGTTGCTTAAGCAGAATACCCTAAAAACAGAACAAGCAGACTACCGCCACCAAGCGAAACAACGTTTTGATTTAAAAATAAATGATAAGAGAAATGATATATGACAAGTGCGATAAAAATTTAAAAATATTTACTTTTTTTGCAAAAATGCTACTTCATTTTTACGCTCGACAGTATCATTTTATAAAAAGCCATTGTGACTTCCATCTTACTATTCGTGACTGTTCAATAAATGAACCATTCTAGCGTCATGTTTATTCCAAAACTTAAAAAGCCTATCTGTCAACCACGTAATTATTTGTTGTTACTGTTGGGCAAATATAAAATGCTTACGATCTACTAAAGAATTTGATTTCGTTTTCTTTAAAATTTCCTTGTTGAGAAAATTTAATTAAAAAATAATGGAAATCAATGCTATTTTTCACGACTTGAATTGATATATTGATACTTATTGATAAAAGCTTTTTTTAAACTTACATACTGCAGACATGTTAGACTTCCACCCAAGATGATGGGATTTTGAGTAAATCAAAAGTTTTATATACAACAATATTATATTATTAATTCTAGAATTTATTTTTAATTTTTCGTTAGAAACAAAAATATTGTCAAGTAAACAATTAACTTTATTATTTGACGTATTTTTATAAGCTTGAATTACTTAAGTTTACTTTATTTATTTAAGGTTCGGTTCAACGCGAATTTCAGTTTCGAAAAGAATAGAAAAGGTGTAAAATCTGCTGAATTCAAAAATCTTTATTTATAATATTCATCCTTCTTCACCAATAAACATGTTAACAAAAAATTAATTAACACGTTGACGTAAATGACGTCTATAGACGTCAGGTATGAGTGCACTCAAATGCAAACACATCTATAACCGTCTAAAAGATTTAGTTGTAATTCAGTCTGATTTAGATTTCTACCAATTCACTCAATAATATTCTAAAAGGAAAATATTATACTTTATTTATTTTTAGATTTTGTTGCTATAGATGTAGATTTTAACGACGTGTATAGCCGTCAACACATTTTCCATTATGATTAGCGTCTCCTTCAGTCTGACTTAATTTGAATCAATGTAAGTTTATCGTCTCTTTCAGTCTGACTTAATTTGAATCAATGTGATGAATCAAAGTGTTTGTTTTTGGTTTTATTGGGAATTATATCTTTAAATTCTTTATCAATGATATTTCCAGTTTTTACATACTTTGCTTTAATTGCATTTTAAATTATATTGTGGAAGGTTTAAAATATTGTGCAAAATTTCTGTATATTTGTATTTTGAACAATATGATCTCCATATAAAAGTCTTTCTCTTTCAGATAGTGATGAATTGGTATAAAACTAAAAAAATAATTGCATGAAGGCATATATTTTTGTTCTTTATAATCGTTTAAAATGCAACACATTATGAGGTTTGTGTAACCTCCAATAAGTGTTACAAAATATTTAGGCAACATTTTTTACCAGAAAATAAAGCTATCGTCATTAGTTAACAATTTTAAGATGAATAGTTAATTATTTGAGTATAGTGTTGTCAAAAATGCCTTAACACATATTCAGATTAAAAAAGGGAACACTATTTGCAACAAAACAAATTATATCCTGCTGATAGAGTAGCTGTTCATTGTCACTTAACATGATTATAGAGGACCAGCAAATAAATAGAAAGGGTATTTCTATATTGTTTCCTTCTTTCATTTCATAAATGCAAATATAAAATTAAATTAAATTAAAAATTGTCATCTGACTATTCATGACTGCTCATTAAGTGAACCATTCTACTATAGGTGGCATGAAGCTTTTGCTAAACATGGTTGAAATTAAATAGCGTCGTTTATTCCAACGCTTAAAAAGCATACCAATCTCTGTCAAGTATGTAATTTTTTATAGTGACTGCTGCCATGGCCAGAATAAAAATTCTTTTGTTGCGTCAATGTTAGCTATATTCATAAAATTCGTTTACCCAACAGGTTTAATAAGTATAATTGATCATAAGTTTATGGTTCCTGATAGAAAAAAGAAAAAGTAACATCAGTACAAATTCAGCATACTGAATTGACTGGTATCAATTTATTAGGACTGGATTAAAAGGAAAATTTAGTTATAGGCTCTGATAAAAAAATAATTTAAAACAATGCTATTTTTCACTTCTTGAAATAAGATTTAATTGACTTGTGACACATATTGGTAACATTTATAAAGACTTATTTATTTGATGTCAATTCTATTTAGTTGATTTTACTCGTTGTCATCCCTTTTCAGATAAAATTTTATCTGCTTGATGTTTTGTATGTAAATATTTGATTGTGAAATCTACTATTGCTAATCGTTTTTGAAGTTTTGTGCCAGGTTCACAAACTAATAAACAGGTAGATGTACAGCAACAGGTAATCTTACAATGATTTGGTTTATTGTTTCGACTGTAGTTTAATGAATTCTATGAATATCTAAATGTAATAACATAATAATTATCACTGTTTAGGTGTGTCAGTTAAAGTGAAGATATTTGCATGAATCAAACATGCACAGCATATTAATATGTAAAACAGATAAATGCACAGATGTATTTACGCCAGTACATCAACAAGTAATTCATGGCAACTGTGGTCGTACCAATTGCGACAAGCGTTTGTAGCAGAGTAAATTAAATTCATGCAAATAAAACTAAACGAAAATATTTAATTGAAAGTAGTCCGAGGAAACAGATACATACAAATATTATTTCGAAACAGCCGGTCAACGTGTTTTGTTTTATTTTGTAATAGATGTTTTAAAGGTACTTTATGCGGAAGCTATACATTTTTGAAAACAGTAGCCAATTGAACCCCAAAAGACTTCCAGTTTCAAAGGGTATGAATCAGTATGAACCAGTATGAATCGCACGTGACACATCCAAGAAATATTTACCTGGCGATTTGTCTGTTGCTGAGCTGCAAATGCTGTATTGCTAAAATTATGATCAATTTACAAATTTTCTCATCCATCAATGAATTCAAAAAAGTAAAACAATAAACTTGTCACAAGTGGGACATGTTGAATTAAAAACTAAAAGTTGCTTAAGCAGAATACCCTAAAAACAGAACAAGCAGACTACCGCCACCAAGCGAAACAACGTTTTGATTTAAAAATAAATGATAAGAGAAATGATATATGACAACTGCGATAAAAATTTAAAAATATTTACTTTTTTTGCAAAAATGCTACTTCATTTTTACGCTCGACAGTATCATTTTATAAAAAGCCATTGTGACTTCCATCTTACTATTCGTGACTGTTCAATAAATGAACCATTCTAGCGTCATGTTTATTCCAAAACTTAAAAAGCCTACCACTCTCTGTCAACCACGTAATTATTTGTTGTTACTGTTGGGCAAATATAAAATGCTTACGATCTACTAAAGAATTTGATTTCGTTTTCTTTAAAATTTCCTTGTTGAGAAAATTTAATTAAAAAATAATGGAAATCAATGCTATTTTTCATGACTTGAATTGATATATTGATACTTATTGATAAAAGCTTTTTTTAAACTTACATACTGCAGACATGTTAGACTTCCACCCAAGATGATGGGATTTTGAGTAAATCAAAAGTTTTATATACAACAATATTATATTATTAATTCTAGAATTTATTTTTAATTATTCGTTAGAAACAAAAATATTGTCAAGTAAACAATTAACTTTATTATTTGACGTATTTTTATAAACTTGAATTACTTAAGTTTACTTTATTTATTTAAGGTTCGGTTCAACGCGAATTTCAGTTTCGAAAAGAATAGAAAAGGTGTAAAATTTGCTGAATTCAAAAATCTTTATTTATAATATTCATCCTTCTTCACCAATAAACATGTTAACAAAAAATTAATTATCACGTTGACGTAAATGACGTCTATAGACGTCAGGTATGAGTGCACTCAAATGCAAACGACATCTATAACCGTCTAAAAGATTTAGTTGTAATTCAGTCTGATTTAGATTTCTACCAATTCACTCAATAATATTCTAAAAGGAAAATATTATACTTTATTTATTTTTAGATTTTGTTGCTATAAGAATGCATGTAGATTTTAACGACGTGTATAGCCGTCAACACATTTTCCATTATGATTAGCGTCTCTTTCAGTCTGACTTAATTTGAATCAATGTAAGTTTATCGTCTCTTTCAGTCTGACTTAATTTGAATCAATGTGATGAATCAAAGTGTTTGTTTTTGGTTTTATTGGGAATTATATCTTTAAATTCTTTATCAATGATATTTCCAGTTTTTACATACTTTGCTTTAATTGCATTTTAAATTATATTGTGGAAGGTTTAAAATATTGCGCAAAATTTCTGTATATTTGTATTTTGAACAATATGATCTCCACTGTGGAAAATCGTTGTAAAAGTCTTTCTCTTTCAGATAGTGATAAATTGGTATAAAACTAAAAAAATAATTGCATGAAGGCATATATTTTTGTTCTTTATAATCGTTTAAAATGCAACACATTATGAGGTTTGTGTAACCTCCAATAAGTGTTACAAAATATTTAGGCAACATTTTTTACCAGAAAATAAAGATATCGTCATTAGTTAACAATTTTAAGATGAATAGTTAATTATTTGAGTATAGTGTTGTCAAAAATGCCTAACACATCTTCAGATTAAAAAAGGGAACACTATTTGCAACAAAACAAATTATATCCTGTTGATAGAGTAGCTGTTCATTGTCAATTAACATGAATATAGAGGACCAGCAAATAAATAGAAAGGGTATTTCTATATTGTTTCCTTCTTTCATTTCATAAATGCAAATATAAAATTAAATTAAATTCAAAATTGTCATCTGACTATTCATGACTGCTCAATAAGTGAACCATTCTACTATAGGTGGCATGAAGCTTTTGCTAAACATGGTTGAAATTAAATAGCGTCGTTTATTCCAACGCTTAAAAAGCATACCAATCTCTGTCAAGTATGTAATTTTTTATAGTGACTGCTGCCATGGCCAGAATAAAAATTCTTTTGTTGCGTCAATGTTAGCTATATTCATAAAATTCGTTTACCCAACAGGTTTAATAAGTATAATTGATCATAAGTTTATGGTTCCTGATAGAAAAAAGAAAAAAGTAACATCAGTACAAATTCAGCATACTGAATTGACTGGTATCAATTTATTAGGACTGGATTAAAAGGAAGAGATTAGAGTGATTGCAATGGATAGAATCCAATTTTTTTTTTTTGATTTTGGGATTTTTATGGAGAATGATGGACAGAAATACTGTTGGGCTGATATAAAATGGTTACGATCTACTAAATAATTTAGATCCGTTTTCTTTAAAATTTTCTTAGTTGAAAATGAAAATAAAATAAAATGAACCTTTAAGAAAAATTAATTTAAGGACAAGCAAAATAGACTATATTAATTTTATTAATTCGCTTAAGTTACTTAAGGTTCAGTCAAACGCAAATTTCAGTTTCAAGATAATAGAAAATCTGCTGAATTCTAAAATCCTTCTTCACCAATAAACATGTTACCAATATGTTAATTAATAAATTATTCGGAAAAAATCAAGCAGAAGTATATACTATATATATATATATATAAAATATAAATATACACTGGCAGATATAAAATGGTTACGATCTACTAAAGAATTTGGATCCGTTTTCATTAAAATTTCCTTAGTTGAAAATGAACCTTTAAGACAAATTAATTTAAGGAAAAGCAGGCTCTATTAAAAAAATAATTCGCTTAAGTTGAACGCAAATTTCAGTTTCGAAAATAATAGAAAATCTGCTGAATTCTAAAATATTTATTTATAATACTCATCCTTCTTCACCAATAAACATGTTAATAAATAAATTATTCGGAAAAAAATTACAAAAATTTGATTATATTACCTAAATATAATGCCTAAATAAAAAATGTGGAAACCTATGCTCAGAGAATTTCATTGAGTCTGATAGTATAGAAATGTATTAAACGTGTGTTAAGTATTAAGTGTTAAAGAAAGAGGGGTGGATATAGAAAGAAAGACATGAATATACAGCTATGAATATACTATTACGTGCACTAATAATTATTTCAACAATTTTTGGTGAAAAATCTCCATATATTGCAGTACATGTTGATGAAAATAAGGAAAGATTCAAAGTGCTTAAACGCAAGTAGCAAAAAGCCTAGATACAGGCCTCATAACAATTCTGATGATTAAACCACTACCAGCAGTTACATCACATTACTGCAGAAAAGTAGTAAGGTTTATACTCCTCAAGAATTTCGAGACGTAAAAGTGTTATATCAATATTATAAAGAACATCTAAAAAATATATATATGGAATCTGACGAATTGCCCTTAACACTGTTTCGTAACATTTTTAAAAATAATTTTCAATGTTAATATTAATGAATACAGATTCTGAAGATGAAATAAGTTATTTAAGTAATAAGTTATGGAATATAGTGATAATATAATAAAGAAAAATTCGTAATGTAGGAAAAGCAGTCTAACTGCTTCAAATTAGAGCAAAACTGATCCGTCAACATCTAAAAATGCGCAAAAAATTTAAAAGTATTTTCCTTTGATTTGCAACAATGTATTGATACTTCATTTTTACGCTCGTCAGTATCGATTTTTAAAATATCATTGTGACTTCCAATCTGACTTTTTATTACTGCTCAATAAATGAACCATTCTGCTATATTTGACACGAAGCTTTGGCTAAGCATGGTGGAAACGAGATAGAGACATGTTATTCCAACATATTATTCTCTGTCAACAATGTAATTTTTTATAGTGACTGCTGCCCAGGCCAGAATAAAATTTCTCATCTTGCATCAATGTGTGCTATATTCATACAGCTAGTCTACACAACAGGTTTAATATGTATAATTCCTCTGGACTTGTATATATGAATTAGGACTGTTGGAGTAAAAAGAATATTTATTGTGATTGCATTGAATAAAACCAAATTTTTTATTTTGCAAGTGCTGCTATCGAGAAAGCAGGATGACAATGGGTAGAAATACTGTTGGGCAGATATATAATGGTTACAATCTACTAAAGAATTTAGATCGGTTTTTTTAATTTCCTTAGATGAAAATGAGCATTTTAGAAAAATAATTAAAGGAAATGAGTTATAGGCTCTGATAAAAAAATAATTTCAAACAATGCTATTTTTCACGTCTTGAAATAAGATTTAATTGACTTGTGACACATATTGGTAACATTTATAAAGACTTTTATTTATTTGAAGTCAATTCTATTTAGTTGATTTTACTCGTTGTCATCCCTTTTCAGATAAAATTTTATCTGCTTGATGTTTTGTATGTAAATATTTGATTGTGAAATCTACTATTGCTAATCGTTTTTGAAGTTTTGTGCCAGGTTCACAAACTAATAAACAGGTAGATGTTCAGCAACAGGTAATCTTACAATGATTTGGTTTATTGTTTCGACTGTAGTTTAATGAATTCTATGAATATCTAAATGTAATAACATAATAATTATAACTGTTTAGGTGTGTCAGTTCAGTGTCAGTGAGGATATTTGCATGAATCAAACATGCACAGCATATTATTATGTAAAACAGATAAATGCACAGATGTATTTACGCCAGTACATCAACAAGTAATTCATGGCAGCTGTGGTCGTACCAATTGCATCTAAAACTAAACGAAAATATTTAATTGAAAGTAGTCCGAGGAAACAGATACATACAAATATTATTTCGAAACAGCCGGTCAACGTGTTTTGTTTTATTTTGTAATAGATGTTTTAAAGGTACTTTATGCGGAAGCAATACATTTTTGAAAACAGTAGCCAATTGATCCCCAAAAGACTTCCAGTTTCAAAGGGTATGAATCAGTATGAACCAGTATGAATCGCACGTGACACATCCAAGAAATATTTACCCGGCGATTTGTCTGTTGCTGAGCTGCAAATGCTGTATTGCTAAAATTATGATCAATTTACAAATTTTCTCATCCATCAATGAATTCAAAAAAGTAAAACAATAAACTTGTCACAAGTGGGACATGTTGAATTAAAAACTAAAAGTTGCTTAAGCAGAATACCCTAAAAACAGAACAAGCAGACTACCGCCACCAAGCGAAACAACGTTTTGATTTAAAAATAAATGATAAGAGAAATGATATATGACAAGTGCGATAAAAATTTAAAAATATTTACTTTTTTTGCAAAAATGCTACTTCATTTTTACGCTCGACAGTATCATTTTATAAAAAGCCATTGTGACTTCCATCTTACTATTCGTGACTGTTCAGTAAATGAACCATTCTAGCGTCATGTTTATTCCAAAACTTAAAAAGCCTACCACTCTCTGTCAACCACGTAATTATTTGTTGTTACTGTTGGGCAGATATAAAATGCTTACGATCTACTAAAGAATTTGATTTCGTTTTCTTTAAAATTTCCTTGTTGAGAAAATTTAATTAAAAAATAATGGAAATCAATGCTATTTTTACGACTTGAATTGATATATTGATACTTATTGATAAAAGCTTTTTTACACTTACATACTGCAGACATGTTAGACTTCCACCCAAGATGATGGGATTTTGAGTAAATCAAAATTTTATATACAACAATATTATATTATTAATTCTAGAATTTATTTTTAATTTTTCGTTAGAAACAAAAATATTGTCAAGTAAACAATTAACTTTATTATTTGACGTATTTTTATAAACTTGAATTACTTAAGTTTACTTTATTTATTTAAGGTTCGGTTCAACGCGAATTTCAGTTTCGAAAAGAATAGAAAAGGTGTAAAATCTGCTGAATTCAAAAATCTTTATTTATAATATTCATCCTTCTTCACCAATAAACATGTTAACAAAAAATTAATTAACACGTTGACGTAAATGACGTCTATAGACGTCAGGTATGAGTGCACTCAAATGCAAACACATCTATAACCGTCTAAAAGATTTAGTTGTAATTCAGTCTGATTTAGATTTCTACCAATTCACTCAATAATATTCTAAAAGGAAAATATTATAATTTATTTATTTTTAGATTTTGTTGCTATAAGAATGCATGTAGATTTTAACGACGTGTATAGCCGTCAACACATTTTCCATTATGATTAGCGTCTCCTTCAGTCTGACTTAATTTGAATCAATGTAAGTTTATCGTCTCTTTCAGTCTGACTTAATTTGAATCAATGTGATGAATCAAAGTGTTTGTTTTTGGTTTTATTGGGAATTATATCTTTAAATTCTTTATCAATGATATTTCCAGTTTTTACATACTTTGCTTTAATTGCATTTTAAATTATATTGTGGAAGGTTTAAAATATTGTGCAAAATTTCTGTATATTTGTATTTTGAACAATATGATCTCCATATAAAAGTCTTTCTCTTTCAGATAGTGATGAATTGGTATAAAACTAAAAAAATAATTGCATGAAGGCATATATTTTTGTTCTTTATAATCGTTTAAAATGCAACACATTATGAGGTTTGTGTAACCTCCAATAAGTGTTACAAAATATTTAGGCAACATTTTTTACCAGAAAATAAAGCTATCGTCATTAGTTAACAATTTTAAGATGAATAGTTAATTATTTGAGTATAGTGTTGTCAAAAATGCCTTAACACATATTCAGATTAAAAAAGGGAACACTATTTGCAACAAAACAAATTATATCCTGTTGATAGAGTAGCTGTTCATTGTCACTTAACATGATTATAGAGGACCAGCAAATAAATAGAAAGGGTATTTCTATATTGTTTCCTTCTTTCATTTCATAAATGCAAATATAAAATTAAATTAAATTAAAAATTGTCATCTGACTATTCATGACTGCTCATTAAGTGAACCATTCTACTATAGGTGGCATGAAGCTTTTGCTAAACATGGTTGAAATTAAATAGCGTCGTTTATTCCAACGCTTAAAAAGCATACCAATCTCTGTCAAGTATGTAATTTTTTATAGTGACTGCTGCCATGGCCAGAATAAAAATTCTTTTGTTGCGTCAATGTTAGCTATATTCATAAAATTCGTTTACCCAACAGGTTTAATAAGTATAATTGATCATAAGTTTATGGTTCCTGATAGAAAAAAGAAAAAGTAACATCAGTACAAATTCAGCATACTGAATTGACTGGTATCAATTTATTAGGACTGGATTAAAAGGAAAATTTAGTTATAGGCTCTGATAAAAAAATAATTTAAAACAATGCTATTTTTCACTTCTTGAAATAAGATTTAATTGACTTGTGACACATATTGGTAACATTTATAAAGACTTATTTATTTGATGTCAATTCTATTTAGTTGATTTTACTCGTTGTCATCCCTTTTCAGATAAAATTTTATCTGCTTGATGTTTTGTATGTAAATATTTGATTGTGAAATCTACTATTGCTAATCGTTTTTGAAGTTTTGTGCCAGGTTCACAAACTAATAAACAGGTAGATGTACAGCAACAGGTAATCTTACAATGATTTGGTTTATTGTTTCGACTGTAGTTTAATGAATTCTATGAATATCTAAATGTAATAACATAATAATTATCACTGTTTAGGTGTGTCAGTTAAAGTGAAGATATTTGCATGAATCAAACATGCACAGCATATTAATATGTAAAACAGATAAATGCACAGATGTATTTACGCCAGTACATCAACAAGTAATTCATGGCAACTGTGGTCGTACCAATTGCGACAAGCGTTTGTAGCAGAGTAAATTAAATTCATGCAAATAAAACTAAACGAAAATATTTAATTGAAAGTAGTCCGAGGAAACAGATACATACAAATATTATTTCGAAACAGCCGGTCAACGTGTTTTGTTTTATTTTGTAATAGATGTTTTAAAGGTACTTTATGCGGAAGCTATACATTTTTGAAAACAGTAGCCAATTGAACCCCAAAAGACTTCCAGTTCCAAAGGGTATGAATCAGTATGAACCAGTATGAATCGCACGTGACACATCCAAGAAATATTTACCCGGCGATTTGTCTGTTGCTGAGCTGCAAATGCTGTATTGCTAAAATTATGATCAATTTACAAATTTTCTCATCCATCAATGAATTCAAAAAAGTAAAACAATAAACTTGTCACAAGTGGGACATGTTGAATTAAAAACTAAAAGTTGCTTAAGCAGAATACCCTAAAAACAGAACAAGCAGACTACCGCCACCAAGCGAAACAACGTTTTGATTTAAAAATAAATGATAAGAGAAATGATATATGACAAGTGCGATAAAAATTTAAAAATATTTACTTTTTTTGCAAAAATGCTACTTCATTTTTACGCTCGACAGTATCATTTTATAAAAAGCCATTGTGACTTCCATCTTACTATTCGTGACTGTTCAATAAATGAACCATTCTAGCGTCATGTTTATTCCAAAACTTAAAAAGCCTATCTGTCAACCACGTAATTATTTGTTGTTACTGTTGGGCAAATATAAAATGCTTACGATCTACTAAAGAATTTGATTTCGTTTTCTTTAAAATTTCCTTGTTGAGAAAATTTAATTAAAAAATAATGGAAATCAATGCTATTTTTCACGACTTGAATTGATATATTGATACTTATTGATAAAAGCTTTTTTTAAACTTACATACTGCAGACATGTTAGACTTCCACCCAAGATGATGGGATTTTGAGTAAATCAAAAGTTTTATATACAACAATATTATATTATTAATTCTAGAATTTATTTTTAATTTTTCGTTAGAAACAAAAATATTGTCAAGTAAACAATTAACTTTATTATTTGACGTATTTTTATAAACTTGAATTACTTAAGTTTACTTTATTTATTTAAGGTTCGGTTCAACGCGAATTTCAGTTTCGAAAAGAATAGAAAAGGTGTAAAATCTGCTGAATTCAAAAATCTTTATTTATAATATTCATCCTTCTTCACCAATAAACATGTTAACAAAAAATTAATTAATACGTTGACGTAAATGACGTCTATAGACGTCAGGTATGAGTGCACTCAAATGCAAACACATCTATAACCGTCTAAAAGATTTAGTTGTAATTCAGTCTGATTTAGATTTCTACCAATTCACTCAATAATATTCTAAAAGGAAAATATTATACTTTATTTATTTTTAGATTTTGTTGCTATAAGAATGCATGTAGATTTTAACGACGTGTATAGCCGTCAACACATTTTCCATTATGATTAGCGTCTCCTTCAGTCTGACTTAATTTGAATCAATGTAAGTTTATCGTCTCTTTCAGTCTGACTTAATTTGAATCAATGTGATGAATCAAAGTGTTTGTTTTTGGTTTTATTGGGAATTATATCTTTAAATTCTTTATCAATGATATTTCCAGTTTTTACATACTTTGCTTTAATTGCATTTTAAATTATATTGTGGAAGGTTTAAAATATTGTGCAAAATTTCTGTATATTTGTATTTTGAACAATATGATCTCCATATAAAAGTCTTTCTCTTTCAGATAGTGATGAATTGGTATAAAACTAAAAAAATAATTGCATGAAGGCATATATTTTTGTTCTTTATAATCGTTTAAAATGCAACACATTATGAGGTTTGTGTAACCTCCAATAAGTGTTACAAAATATTTAGGCAACATTTTTTACCAGAAAATAAAGCTATCGTCATTAGTTAACAATTTTAAGATGAATAGTTAATTATTTGAGTATAGTGTTGTCAAAAATGCCTTAACACATATTCAGATTAAAAAAGGGAACACTATTTGCAACAAAACAAATTATATCCTGCTGATAGAGTAGCTGTTCATTGTCACTTAACATGATTATAGAGGACCAGCAAATAAATAGAAAGGGTATTTCTATATTGTTTCCTTCTTTCATTTCATAAATGCAAATATAAAATTAAATTAAATTAAAAATTGTCATCTGACTATTCATGACTGCTCATTAAGTGAACCATTCTACTATAGGTGGCATGAAGCTTTTGCTAAACATGGTTGAAATTAAATAGCGTCGTTTATTCCAACGCTTAAAAAGCATACCAATCTCTGTCAAGTATGTAATTTTTTATAGTGACTGCTGCCATGGCCAGAATAAAAATTCTTTTGTTGCTATATTCATAAAATTCGTTTACCCAACAGGTTTAATAAGTATAATTGATCATAAGTTTATGGTTCCTGATAGAAAAAAGAAAAAGTAACATCAGTACAAATTCAGCATACTGAATTGACTGGTATCAATTTATTAGGACTGGATTAAAAGGAAAATTTAGTTATAGGCTCTGATAAAAAAATAATTTAAAACAATGCTATTTTTCACTTCTTGAAATAAGATTTAATTGACTTGTGACACATATTGGTAACATTTATAAAGACTTATTTATTTGATGTCAATTCTATTTAGTTGATTTTACTCGTTGTCATCCCTTTTCAGATAAAATTTTATCTGCTTGATGTTTTGTATGTAAATATTTGATTGTGAAATCTACTATTGCTAATCGTTTTTGAAGTTTTGTGCCAGGTTCACAAACTAATAAACAGGTAGATGTACAGCAACAGGTAATCTTACAATGATTTGGTTTATTGTTTCGACTGTAGTTTAATGAATTCTATGAATATCTAAATGTAATAACATAATAATTATCACTGTTTAGGTGTGTCAGTTAAAGTGAAGATATTTGCATGAATCAAACATGCACAGCATATTAATATGTAAAACAGATAAATGCACAGATGTATTTACGCCAGTACATCAACAAGTAATTCATGGCAACTGTGGTCGTACCAATTGCGACAAGCGTTTGTAGCAGAGTAAATTAAATTCATGCAAATAAAACTAAACGAAAATATTTAATTGAAAGTAGTCCGAGGAAACAGATACATACAAATATTATTTCGAAACAGCCGGTCAACGTGTTTTGTTTTATTTTGTAATAGATGTTTTAAAGGTACTTTATGCGGAAGCTATACATTTTTGAAAACAGTAGCCAATTGAACCCCAAAAGACTTCCAGTTTCAAACTGGTTCAGTATGAACCAGTATGAATCGCACGTGACACATCCAAGAAATATTTACCTGGCGATTTGTCTGTTGCTGAGCTGCAAATGCTGTATTGCTAAAATTATGATCAATTTACAAATTTTCTCATCCATCAATGAATTCAAAAAAGTAAAACAATAAACTTGTCACAAGTGGGACATGTTGAATTAAAAACTAAAAGTTGCTTAAGCAGAATACCCTAAAAACAGAACAAGCAGACTACCGCCACCAAGCGAAACAACGTTTTGATTTAAAAATAAATGATAAGAGAAATGATATATGACAACTGCGATAAAAATTTAAAAATATTTACTTTTTTTGCAAAAATGCTACTTCATTTTTACGCTCGACAGTATCATTTTATAAAAAGCCATTGTGACTTCCATCTTACTATTCGTGACTGTTCAATAAATGAACCATTCTAGCGTCATGTTTATTCCAAAACTTAAAAAGCCTACCACTCTCTGTCAACCACGTAATTATTTGTTGTTACTGTTGGGCAAATATAAAATGCTTACGATCTACTAAAGAATTTGATTTCGTTTTCTTTAAAATTTCCTTGTTGAGAAAATTTAATTAAAAAATAATGGAAATCAATGCTATTTTTCATGACTTGAATTGATATATTGATACTTATTGATAAAAGCTTTTTTTAAACTTACATACTGCAGACATGTTAGACTTCCACCCAAGATGATGGGATTTTGAGTAAATCAAAAGTTTTATATACAACAATATTATATTATTAATTCTAGAATTTATTTTTAATTTTTCGTTAGAAACAAAAATATTGTCAAGTAAACAATTAACTTTATTATTTGACGTATTTTTATAAACTTGAATTACTTAAGTTTACTTTATTTATTTAAGGTTCGGTTCAACGCGAATTTCAGTTTCGAAAAGAATAGAAAAGGTGTAAAATTTGCTGAATTCAAAAATCTTTATTTATAATATTCATCCTTCTTCACCAATAAACATGTTAACAAAAAATTAATTAACACGTTGACGTAAATGACGTCTATAGACGTCAGGTATGAGTGCACTCAAATGCAAACGAAATCTATAACCGTCTAAAAGATTTAGTTGTAATTCAGTCTGATTTAGATTTCTACCAATTCACTCAATAATATTCTAAAAGGAAAATATTATACTTTATTTATTTTTAGATTTTGTTGCTATAAGAATGCATGTAGATTTTAACGACGTGTATAGCCGTCAACACATTTTCCATTATGATTAGCGTCTCTTTCAGTCTGACTTAATTTGAATCAATGTAAGTTTATCGTCTCTTTCAGTCTGACTTAATTTGAATCAATGTGATGAATCAAAGTGTTTGTTTTTGGTTTTATTGGGAATTATATCTTTAAATTCTTTATCAATGATATTTCCAGTTTTTACATACTTTGCTTTAATTGCATTTTAAATTATATTGTGGAAGGTTTAAAATATTGCGCAAAATTTCTGTATATTTGTATTTTGAACAATATGATCTCCACTGTGGAAAATCGTTGTAAAAGTCTTTCTCTTTCAGATAGTGATAAATTGGTATAAAACTAAAAAAATAATTGCATGAAGGCATATATTTTTGTTCTTTATAATCGTTTAAAATGCAACACATTATGAGGTTTGTGTAACCTCCAATAAGTGTTACAAAATATTTAGGCAACATTTTTTACCAGAAAATAAAGATATCGTCATTAGTTAACAATTTTAAGATGAATAGTTAATTATTTGAGTATAGTGTTGTCAAAAATGCCTTAACACATCTTCAGATTAAAAAAGGGAACACTATTTGCAACAAAACAAATTATATCCTGTTGATAGAGTAGCTGTTCATTGTCAATTAACATGAATATAGAGGACCAGCAAATAAATAGAAAGGGTATTTCTATATTGTTTCCTTCTTTCATTTCATAAATGCAAATATAAAATTAAATTAAATTAAAAATTGTCATCTGACTATTCATGACTGCTCAATAAGTGAACCATTCTACTATAGGTGGCATGAAGCTTTTACTAAACATGGTTGAAATTAAATAGCGTCGTTTATTCCAACGCTTAAAAAGCATACCAATCTCTGTCAAGTATGTAATTTTTTATAGTGACTGCTGCCATGGCCAGAATAAAAATTCTTTTGTTGCGTCAATGTTAGCTATATTCATAAAATTCGTTTACCCAACAGGTTTAATAAGTATAATTGATCATAAGTTTATGGTTCCTGATAGAAAAAAGAAAAAAGTAACATCAGTACAAATTCAGCATACTGAATTGACTGGTATCAATTTATTAGGACTGGATTAAAAGGAAGAGATTAGAGTGATTGCAATGGATAGAATCCAATTTTTTTTTTTGATTTTGGGATTTTTATGGAGAATGATGGACAGAAATACTGTTGGACTGATATAAAATGGTTACGATCTACTAAATAATTTAGATCCGTTTTCTTTAAAATTTTCTTAGTTGAAAATGAAAATAAAATAAAATGAACCTTTAAGAAAAATTAATTTAAGGACAAGCAAAATAGACTATATTAAAAAATTAATTCGCTTAAGTTACTTAAGGTTCAGTCAAACGCAAATTTCAGTTTCAAGATAATAGAAAATCTGCTGAATTCTAAAATCCTTCTTCACCAATAAACATGTTACCAATATGTTAATTAATAAATTATTCGGAAAAAATCAAGCAGAAATATATACTATATATATATATATATAAAATATAAATATACACTGGCAGATATAAAATGGTTACGATCTACTAAAGAATTTGGATCCGTTTTCATTAAAATTTCCTTAGATGAAAATGAACCTTTAAGACAAATTAATTTAAGGAAAAGCAGGCTCTATTAAAAAAATAATTCGCTTAAGTTGAACGCAAATTTCAGTTTCGAAAATAATAGAAAATCTGCTGAATTCTAAAATATTTATTTATAATACTCATCCTTCTTCACCAATAAACATGTTAATAAATAAATTATTCGGAAAAAAATTACAAAAATTTGATTATATTACCTAAATATAATGCCTAAATAAAAAATGTGGAAACCTATGCTCAGAGAATTTCATTGAGTCTGATAGTATAGAAATGTATTAAACGTGTGTTAAGTATTAAGTGTTAAAGAAAGAGGGGTGGATATAGAAAGAAAGACATGAATATACAGCTATGAATATACTATTACGTGCACTAATAATTATTTCAACAATTTTTGGTGAAAAATCTCCATATATTGCAGTACATGTTGATGAAAATAAGGAAAGATTCAAAGTGCTTAAACGCAAGTAGCAAAAAGCCTAGATACAGGCCTCATAACAATTCTGATGATTAAACCACTACCAGCAGTTACATCACATTACTGCAGAAAAGTAGTAAGGTTTATACTCCTCAAGAATTTCGAGACGTAAAAGTGTTATATCAATATTATAAAGAACATCTAAAAAATATATATATGGAATCTGACGAATTGCCCTTAACACTGTTTCGTAACATTTTTAAAAATAATTTTCAATGTTAATATTAATGAATACAGATTCTGAAGATGAAATAAGTTATTTAAGTAATAAGTTATGGAATATAGTGATAATATAATAAAGAAAAATTCGTAATGTAGGAAAAGCAGTCTAACTGCTTCAAATTAGAGCAAAACTGATCCGTCAACATCTAAAAATGCGCAAAAAATTTAAAAGTATTTTCCTTTGATTTGCAACAATGTATTGATACTTCATTTTTACGCTCGTCAGTATCGATTTTTAAAATATCATTGTGACTTCCAATCTGACTTTTTATTACTGCTCAATAAATGAACCATTCTGCTATATTTGACACGAAGCTTTGGCTAAGCATGGTGGAAACGAGATAGAGACATGTTATTCCAACATATTATTCTCTGTCAACAATGTAATTTTTTATAGTGACTGCTGCCCAGGCCAGAATAAAATTTCTCATCTTGCATCAATGTGTGCTATATTCATACAGCTAGTCTACACAACAGGTTTAATATGTATAATTCCTCTGGACTTGTATATATGAATTAGGACTGTTGGAGTAAAAAGAATATTTATTGTGATTGCATTGAATAAAACCAAATTTTTTATTTTGCAAGTGCTGCTATCGAGAAAGGAGGATGACAATGGGTAGAAATACTGTTGGGCAGATATATAATGGTTACAATCTACTAAAGAATTTAGATCGGTTTTTTTAATTTCCTTAGATGAAAATGAGCATTTTAGAAAAATAATTAAAGGAAATGAGTTATAGGCTCTGATAAAAAAATAATTTCAAACAATGCTATTTTTCACGTCTTGAAATAAGATTTAATTGACTTGTGACACATATTGGTAACATTTATAAAGACTTTTATTTATTTGAAGTCAATTCTATTTAGTTGATTTTACTCGTTGTCATCCCTTTTCAGATAAAATTTTATCTGCTTGATGTTTTGTATGTAAATATTTGATTGTGAAATCTACTATTGCTAATCGTTTTTGAAGTTTTGTGCCAGGTTCACAAACTAATAAACAGGTAGATGTACAGCAACAGGTAATCTTACAATGATTTGGTTTATTGTTTCGACTGTAGTTTAATGAATTCTATGAATATCTAAATGTAATAACATAATAATTATAACTGTTTAGGTGTGTCAGTTCAGTGTCAGTGAAGATATTTGCATGAATCAAACATGCACAGCATATTATTATGTAAAACAGATAAATGCACAGATGTATTTACGCCAGTACATCAACAAGTAATTCATGGCAGCTGTGGTCGTACCAATTGCATCTAAAACTAAACGAAAATATTTAATTGAAAGTAGTCCGAGGAAACAGATACATACAAATATTATTTCGAAACAGCCGGTCAACGTGTTTTGTTTTATTTTGTAATAGATGTTTTAAAGGTACTTTATGCGGAAGCTATACATTTTTGAAAACAGTAGCCAATTGATCCCCAAAAGACTTCCAGTTTCAAAGGGTATGAATCAGTATGAACCAGTATGAATCGCACGTGACACATCCAAGAAATATTTACCCGGCGATTTGTCTGTTGCTGAGCTGCAAATGCTGTATTGCTAAAATTATGATCAATTTACAAATTTTCTCATCCATCAATGAATTCAAAAAAGTAAAACAATAAACTTGTCACAAGTGGGACATGTTGAATTAAAAACTAAAAGTTGCTTAAGCAGAATACCCTAAAAACAGAACAAGCAGACTACCGCCACCAAGCGAAACAACGTTTTGATTTAAAAATAAATGATAAGAGAAATGATATATGACAAGTGCGATAAAAATTTAAAAATATTTACTTTTTTTGCAAAAATGCTACTTCATTTTTACGCTCGACAGTATCATTTTATAAAAAGCCATTGTGACTTCCATCTTACTATTCGTGACTGTTCAGTAAATGAACCATTCTAGCGTCATGTTTATTCCAAAACTTAAAAAGCCTACCACTCTCTGTCAACCACGTAATTATTTGTTGTTACTGTTGGGCAGATATAAAATGCTTACGATCTACTAAAGAATTTGATTTCGTTTTCTTTAAAATTTCCTTGTTGAGAAAATTTAATTAAAAAATAATGGAAATCAATGCTATTTTTACGACTTGAATTGATATATTGATACTTATTGATAAAAGCTTTTTTACACTTACATACTGCAGACATGTTAGACTTCCACCCAAGATGATGGGATTTTGAGTAAATCAAAATTTTATATACAACAATATTATATTATTAATTCTAGAATTTATTTTTAATTTTTCGTTAGAAACAAAAATATTGTCAAGTAAACAATTAACTTTATTATTTGACGTATTTTTATAAATTTGAATTACTTAAGTTTACTTTATTTATTTAAGGTTCGGTTCAACGCGAATTTCAGTTTCGAAAAGAATAGAAAAGGTGTAAAGTAAAATCTGCTGAATTCAAAAATCTTTATTTATAATATTCATCCTTCTTCACCAATAAACATGTTAACAAGAAATTAATTAACACGTTGACGTAAATGACGTCTATAGACGTAAGGTATGAGTGCACTCAAATGCAAACGACATCTATAACCGTCTAAAAGATTTAGTTGTAATTCAGTCTGATTTAGATTTCTACCAATTCACTCAATAATATTCTAAAAGGAAAATATTATACTTTATTTATTTTTAGATTTTCTTGCTATAAGAATGCATGTAGATTTTAACGACGTGTGTAGCCGTCAACACATTTTCCATTATGATTAGCGTCTCTTTCAGTCTGACTTAATTTGAATCAATGTAAGTTTATCGTCTCTTTCAGTCTGACATAATTTGAATCAATGTGATGAATCAAAGTGTTTGTTTTTGGTTTTATTGGGAATTATATCTTTAAATTCTTTATCAATGATATTTCCAGTTTTTACATACTTTGCTTTAATTGCATTTTAAATTATATTGTGGAAGGTTTAAAATATTGTGCAAAATTTCTGTATATTTGTATTTTGAACAATATGATCTCCACTGTGGAAAATCGTTGTAAAAGTCTTTCTCTTTCAGATAGTGATAAATTGGTATAAAACTAAAAAAATAATTGCATGAAGGCATATATTTTTGGTCTTTATAATCGTTTAAAATGCAACACATTATGAGGTTTGTGTAACCTCCAATAAGTGTTACAAAATATTTAGGCAACATTTTTTACCAGAAAATAAAGATATCGTCATTAGTTAACAATTTTAAGATGAATAGTTAATTATTTGAGTATAGTGTTGTCAAAAATGCCTTAACACATCTTCAGATTAAAAAAGGGAACACTATTTGCAACAAAACAAATTATATCCTGTTGATAGAGTAGCTGTTCACTGTCACTTAACATGAATATAGAGGACCAGCAAATAAATATTTCTATATTGTTTCCTTCTTTCATTTCATAAATGCAAATATAAAATTAAATTAAATTAAAAATTGTCATCTGACTATTCATGACTGCTCAATAAGTGAACCATTCTACTATAGGTGGCATGAAGCTTTTGCTAAACATGGTTGAAATTAAATAGCGTCGTTTATTCCAACGCTTAAAAAGCATACCAATCTCTGTCAAGTATGTAATTTTTTATAGTGACTGCTGCCATGGCCAGAATAAAAATTCTTTTGTTGCGTCAATGTTAGCTATATTCATAAAATTCGTTTACCCAACAGGTTTAATAAGTATAATTGATCATAAGTTTATGGTTCCTGATAGAAAAAAGAAAAAAGTAACATCAGTACAAATTCAGCATACTGAATTGACTGGTATCAATTTATTAGGACTGGATTAAAAGGAAAATTTAGTTATAGGCTCTGATAAAAAAATAATTTAAAACAATGCTATTTTTCACTTCTTGAAATAAGATTTAATTGACTTGTGACACATATTGGTAACATTTATAAAGACTTTTATTTATTTGATGTCAATTCTATTTAGTTGATTTTACTCGTTGTCATCCCTTTTCAGATAAAATTTTATCTGCTTGATGTTTTGTATGTAAATATTTGATTGTGAAATCTACTATTGCTAATCGTTTTTGAAGTTTTGTGCCAGGTTCACAAACTAATAAACAGGTAGATGTACAGCAACAGGTAATCTTACAATGATTTGGTTTATTGTTTCGACTGTAGTTTAATGAATTCTATGAATATCTAAATGTAATAACATAATAATTATCACTGTTTAGGTGTGTCAGTTAAAGTGAAGATATTTGCATGAATCAAACATGCACAGCATATTAATATGTAAAACAGATAAATGCACAGATGTATTTACGCCAGTACATCAACAAGTAATTCATGGCAACTGTGGTCGTACCAATTGCGACAAGCGTTTGTAGCAGAGTAAATTAAATTCATGCAAATAAAACTAAACGAAAATATTTAATTGAAAGTAGTCCGAGGAAACAGATACATACAAATATTATTTCGAAACAGCCGGTCAACGTGTTTTGTTTTATTTTGTAATAGATGTTTTAAAGGTACTTTATGCGGAAGCTATACATTTTTGAAAACAGTAGCCAATTGAACCCCAAAAGACTTCCAGTTCCAAAGGGTATGAATCAGTATGAACCAGTATGAATCGCACGTGACACATCCAAGAAATATTTACCCGGCGATTTGTCTGTTGCTGAGCTGCAAATGCTGTATTGCTAAAATTATGATCAATTTACAAATTTTCTCATCCATCAATGAATTCAAAAAAGTAAAACAATAAACTTGTCACAAGTGGGACATGTTGAATTAAAAACTAAAAGTTGCTTAAGCAGAATACCCTAAAAACAGAACAAGCAGACTACCGCCACCAAGCGAAACAACGTTTTGATTTAAAAATAAATGATAAGAGAAATGATATATGACAAGTGCGATAAAAATTTAAAAATATTTACTTTTTTTGCAAAAATGCTACTTCATTTTTACGCTCGACAGTATCATTTTATAAAAAGCCATTGTGACTTCCATCTTACTATTCGTGACTGTTCAATAAATGAACCATTCTAGCGTCATGTTTATTCCAAAACTTAAAAAGCCTATCTGTCAACCACGTAATTATTTGTTGTTACTGTTGGGCAAATATAAAATGCTTACGATCTACTAAAGAATTTGATTTCGTTTTCTTTAAAATTTCCTTGTTGAGAAAATTTAATTAAAAAATAATGGAAATCAATGCTATTTTTCACGACTTGAATTGATATATTGATACTTATTGATAAAAGCTTTTTTTAAACTTACATACTGCAGACATGTTAGACTTCCACCCAAGATGATGGGATTTTGAGTAAATCAAAAGTTTTATATACAACAATATTATATTATTAATTCTAGAATTTATTTTTAATTTTTCGTTAGAAACAAAAATATTGTCAAGTAAACAATTAACTTTATTATTTGACGTATTTTTATAAACTTGAATTACTTAAGTTTACTTTATTTATTTAAGGTTCGGTTCAACGCGAATTTCAGTTTCGAAAAGAATAGAAAAGGTGTAAAATCTGCTGAATTCAAAAATCTTTATTTATAATATTCATCCTTCTTCACCAATAAACATGTTAACAAAAAATTAATTAATACGTTGACGTAAATGACGTCTATAGACGTCAGGTATGAGTGCACTCAAATGCAAACACATCTATAACCGTCTAAAAGATTTAGTTGTAATTCAGTCTGATTTAGATTTCTACCAATTCACTCAATAATATTCTAAAAGGAAAATATTATACTTTATTTATTTTTAGATTTTGTTGCTATAAGAATGCATGTAGATTTTAACGACGTGTATAGCCGTCAACACATTTTCCATTATGATTAGCGTCTCCTTCAGTCTGACTTAATTTGAATCAATGTAAGTTTATCGTCTCTTTCAGTCTGACTTAATTTGAATCAATGTGATGAATCAAATGCAATGCAACAAAACAATTTATATCCTGTTGATAGAGTAGCTGTTCATTGTCACTTAACATGAATATAGAGGACCAGCAAATAAATAGAAATGGTATTTCTATATTGTTTCCTTCTTTCATTTCATAAATGCAAATATAAAATTAAATTAAATTAAAAATTGTCATCTGACTATTCATGACTGCTCATTAAGTGAACCATTCTACTATAGGTGGCATGAAGCTTTTGCTAAACATGGTTGAAATTAAATAGCGTCGTTTATTCCAACGCTTAAAAAGCATACCAATCTCTGTCAAGTATGTAATTTTTTATAGTGACTGCTGCCATGGCCAGAATAAAAATTCTTTTGTTGCGTCAATGTTAGCTATATTCATAAAACTCGTTTACCCAACAGGTTTAATAAGTATAATTGATCATAAGTTTATGGTTCCTGATAGAAAAAAGAAAAAAGTAACATCAGTACAAATTCAGCATACTGAATTGAATGGTATCAATTTATTAGGACTGTATTAAAAGGAAAATTTAGTTATAGGCTCTGATAAAAAAAATAATTTAAAACAATGCTATTTTTCACTTCTTGAAATAAGATTTAATTGACTTGTGACACATATTGGTGACATTTATAAAGACTTTTATTTATTTGATGTCAATTCTATTTAGTTGATTTTACTCGTTGTCATCCCTTTTCAGATAAAATTTTATCTGCTTGATGTTTTGTATGTAAATATTTGATTGTGAAATCTACTATTGCTAATCGTTTTTGAAGTTTTGTGCCAGGTTCACAAACTAATAAACAGGTAGATGTACAGCAACAGGTAATCTTACAATGATTTGGTTTATTGTTTCGACTGTAGTTTAATGAATTCTATGAATATCTAAATGTAATAACATAATAATTATCACTGTTTAGGTGTGTCAGTTAAAGTGAAGATATTTGCATGAATCAAACATGCACAGCATATTAATATGTAAAACAGATAAATGCACAGATGTATTTACGCCAGTACATCAACAAGTAATTCATGGCAACTGTGGTCGTACCAATTGCGACAAGCGTTTGTAGCAGAGTAAATTAAATTCATGCAACTAAAACTAAACGAAAATATTTAATTGAAAGTAGTCCGAGGAAACAGATACATACAAATATTATTTCGAAACAGCCGGTCAACGTGTTTTGTTTAATTTTGTAATAGATGTTTTAAAGGTACTTTATGCGGAAGCTATACATTTTTGAAAACAGTAGCCAATTGAACCCCAAAAGACTTCCAGTTTCAAAGGGTATGAATCAGTATGAACCAGTATGAATCGCACGTGACACATCCAAGAAATATTTACCCGGCGATTTGTCTGTTGCTGAGCTGCAAATGCTGTATTGCTAAAATTATGATCAATTTACAAATTTTCTCATCCATCAATGAATTCAAAAAAGTAAAACAATAAACTTGTCACAAGTGGGACATGTTGAATTAAAAACTAAAAGTTGCTTAAGCAGAATACCCTAAAAACAGAACAAGCAGACTACCGCCACCAAGCGAAACAACGTTTTGATTTAAAAATAAATGATAAGAGAAATGATATATGACAAGTGCGATAAAAATTTAAAAATATTTACTTTTTTGCAAAAATGCTACTTCATTTTTACGCTCGACAGTATCATTTTATAAAAAGCCATTGTGACTTCCATCTTACTATTCGTGACTGTTCAATAAATGAACCATTCTAGCGTCATGTTTATTCCAAAACTTAAAAAGCCTACCACTCTCTGTCAACCACGTAATTATTTGTTGTTACTGTTGGGCAGATATAAAATGCTTACGATCTACTAAAGAATTTGATTTCGTTTTCTTTAAAATTTCCTTGTTGAGAAAATTTAATTAAAAAATAATGGAAATCAATGCTATTTTTCACGACTTGAATTGATATATTGATACTTATTGATAAAAGCTTTTTTTAAACTTACATACTGCAGACATGTTAGACTTCCACCCAAGATGATGGGATTTTGAGCAAATCAAAAGTTTTATATACAACAATATAATATTATTAATTCTAGAATTTATTTTTAATTTTTCGTTAGAAACAAAAATATTGTCAAGTAAACAATTAACTTTATTATTTGACGTATTTTTATAAACTTGAATTACTTAAGTTTACTTTATTTATTTAAGGTTCGGTTCAACGCGAATTTCAGTTTCGAAAAGAATAGAAAAGGTGTAAAATCTGCTGAATTCAAAAATCTTTATTTATAATATTCATCCTTCTTCACCAATAAACATGTTAACAAAAAATTAATTAACACGTTGACGTAAATGACGTCTATAGACGTCAGGTATGAGTGCACTCAAATGCAAACGACGTCTATAACCGTCTAAAAGATTTAGTTGTAATTCAGTTTGATTTAGATTTCTACCAATTCACTCAATAATATTCTAAAAGGAAAATATTATACTTTATTTATTTTTAGATTTTGTTGCTATAAGAATGCATGTAGATTTTAACGACGTGTATAGCTGTCAACACATTTTTCATTATGATTAGCGTCTCTTTCAGTCTGACTTAATTTGAATCAATGTAAGTTTAGCGTCTCTTTCAGTCTGACTTAATTTGAATCAATGTGATGAATCAAAGTGTTTGTTTTTGGTTTTATTGGGAATTATATCTTTAAATTCTTTATCAATGATATTTCCAGTTTTTACATACTTTGCTTTAATTGCATTTTAAATTATATTGTGGAAGGTTTAAAATATTGTGCAAAACTTCTGTATATTTGTATTTTGAACAATATGATCTCCACTGTGGAAAATCGTTGTAAAAGTCTTTCTCTTTCAGATAGTGATGAATTGGTATAAAACTAAAAAAATAATTGCATGAAGGCATATATTTTTGTTCTTTATAATCGTTTAAAATGCAACACATTATGAGGTTTGTGTAACCTCCAATAAGTGTTACAAAATATTTAGGCAACATTTTTTACCAGAAAATAAAGATATCGTCATTAGTTAACAATTTTAAGATGAATAGTTATTTATTTGAGTATAGTGTTGTCAAAAATGCCTTAACACATCTTCAGATTAAAAAGGGAACACTATTTGCAACAAAACAAATTATATCCTGTTGATAGAGTAGCTGTTCACTGTCACTTAACATGAATATAGAGGACCAGCAAATAAATAGAAATGGTATTTCTATATTGTTTCCTTCTTTCATTTCATAAATGCAAATATAAAATTAAATTAAATTAAAAATTGTCATCTGACTATTCATGACTGCTCATTAAGTGAACCATTCTACTATAGGTGGCATGAAGCTTTTGCTAAACATGGTTGAAATTAAATAGCGTCGTTTATTCCAACGCTTAAGAAGCATACCAATCTCTGTCAAGTATGTAATTTTTTATAGTGACTGCTGCCATGGCCAGAATAAAAATTCTTTTGTTGCGTCAATGTTAGCTATATTCATAAAATTCGTTTACCCAACAGGTTTAATAAGTATAATTGATCATAAGTTTATGGTTCCTGATAGAAAAAAGAAAAAAGTAACATCAGTACAAATTCAGCATACTGAATTGACTGGTATCAATTTATTAGGACTGTATTAAAAGGAAAATTTAGTTATAGGCTCTGATAAAAAAATAATTTAAAACAATGCTATTTTTCACTTCTTGAAATAAGATTTAATTGACTTGTGACACATATTGGTGACATTTATAAAGACTTTTATTTATTTGATGTCAATTCTATTTAGTTGATTTTACTCGTTGTCATCCCTTTTCAGATAAAATTTTTCTGCTTGATGTTTTGTATGTAAATATTTGATTGTGAAATCTACTATTGCTAATCGTTTTTGAAGTTTTGTGCCAGGTTCACAAACTAATAAACAGGTAGATGTACAGCAACAGGTAATCTTACAATGATTTGGTTTATTGTTTCGACTGTAGTTTAATGAATTCTATGAATATCTAAATGTAATAACATAATAATTATCACATTATGAGGTTTGTGTAACCTCCAATAAGTGTTACAAAATATTTAGGCAACATTTCTTACCAGAAAATAAAGATATCGTCATTAGTTAACAATTTTAAGATGAATAGTTAATTATTTGAGTATAGTGTTGTCAAAAATGCCTTAACACATCTTCAGATTAAAAAAGGGAACACTATTTGCAACAAAACAAATTATATCCTGTTGATAGAGTAGCTGTTCATTGTCAATTAACATGAATATAGAGGACCAGCAAATAAATAGAAAGGGTATTTCTATATTGTTTCCTCTTTCATTTCATAAATGCAAATATAAAATTAAATTAAATTAAAAATTGTCATCTGACTATTCATGACTGCTCAATAAGTGAACCATTCTACTATAGGTGGCATGAAGCTTTTGCTAAACATGGTTGAAATTAAATAGCGTCGTTTATTCCAACGCTTAAAAAGCATACCAATCTCTGTCAAGTATGTAATTTTTTATAGTGACTGCTGCCATGGCCAGAATAAAAATTCTTTTGTTGCGTCAATGTTAGCTATATTCATAAAATTCGTTTACCCAACAGGTTTAATAAGTATAATTGATCATAAGTTTATGGTTCCTGATAGAAAAAAGAAAAAAGTAACATCAGTACAAATTCAGCATACTGAATTGACTGGTATCAATTTATTAGGACTGTATTAAAAGGAAAATTTAGTTATAGGCTCTGATAAAAAAATAATTTAAAACAATGCTATTTTTCACTTCTTGAAATAAGATTTAATTGACTTGTGACACATATTGGTGACATTTATAAAGACTTTTATTTATTTGATGTCAATTCTATTTAGTTGATTTTACTCGTTGTCATCCCTTTTCAGATAAAATTTTATCTGCTTGATGTTTTGTATGTAAATATTTGATTGTGAAATCTACTATTGCTAATCGTTTTTGAAGTTTTGTGCCAGGTTCACAAACTAATAAACAGGTAGATGTACAGCAACAGGTAATCTTACAATGATTTGGTTTATTGTTTCGACTGTAGTTTAATGAATTCTATGAATATCTAAATGTAATAACATAATAATTATCACTGTTTAGGTGTGTCAGTTAAAGTGAAGATATTTGCATGAATCAAACATGCACAGCATATTAATATGTAAAACAGATAAATGCACAGATGTATTTACGCCAGTACATCAACAAGTAATTCATGGCAACTGTGGTCGTACCAATTGCGACAAGCGTTTGTAGCAGAGTAAATTAAATTCATGCAACTAAAACTAAACGAAAATATTTAATTGAAAGTAGTCCGAGGAAACAGATACATACAAATATTATTTCGAAACAGCCGGTCAACGTGTTTTGTTTAATTTTGTAATAGATGTTTTAAAGGTACTTTATGCGGAAGCTATACATTTTTGAAAACAGTAGCCAATTGAACCCCAAAAGACTTCCAGTTTCAAAGGGTATGAATCAGTATGAACCAGTATGAATCGCACGTGACACATCCAAGAAATATTTACCCGGCGATTTGTCTGTTGCTGAGCTGCAAATGCTGTATTGCTAAAATTATGATCAATTTACAAATTTTCTCATCCATCAATGAATTCAAAAAAGTAAAACAATAAACTTGTCACAAGTGGGACATGTTGAATTAAAAACTAAAAGTTGCTTAAGCAGAATACCCTAAAAACAGAACAAGCAGACTACCGCCACCAAGCGAAACAACGTTTTGATTTAAAAATAAATGATAAGAGAAATGATATATGACAAGTGCGATAAAAATTTAAAAATATTTACTTTTTTTGCAAAAATGCTACTTCATTTTTACGCTCGACAGTATCATTTTATAAAAAGCCATTGTGACTTCCATCTTACTATTCGTGACTGTTCAATAAATGAACCATTCTAGCGTCATGTTTATTCCAAAACTTAAAAAGCCTACCACTCTCTGTCAACCACGTAATTATTTGTTGTTACTGTTGGGCAGATATAAAATGCTTACGATCTACTAAAGAATTTGATTTCGTTTTCTTTAAAATTTCCTTGTTGAGAAAATTTAATTAAAAAATAATGGAAATCAATGCTATTTTTCACGACTTGAATCGATATATTGATACTTATTGATAAAAGCTTTTTTTAAACTTACATACTGCAGACATGTTAGACTTCCACCCAAGATGATGGGATTTTGAGTAAATCAAAAGTTTTATATACAACAATATTATATTTTTAATTCTAGAATTTATTTTTAATTTTTCGTTAGAAACAAAAATATTGTCAAGTAAACAATTAACTTTATTATTTGACGTATTTTTATAAACTTGAATTACTTAAGTTTACTTTATTTATTTAAGGTTCGGTTCAACGCGAATTTCAGTTTCGAAAAGAATAGAAAAGGTGTAAAATCTGCTGAATTCAAAAATCTTTATTTATAATATTCATCCTTCTTCACCAATAAACATGTTAACAAAAAATTAATTAACACGTTGACGTAAATGACGTCTATAGACGTCAGGTATGATTGCACTCAAATGCAAACGACGTCTATAACCGTCTAAAAGATTAAGTTGTAATTCAGCTTGATTTAGATTTCTACCAATTCACTCAATAATATTCTAAAAGGAAAATATTATACTTTATTTATTTTTAGATTTTGTTGCTATAAGAATGCATGTAGATTTTAACGACGTGTATAGCTGTCAACACATTTTTCATTATGATTAGCGTCTCTTTCAGTCTGACTTAATTTGAATCAATGTAAGTTTAGCGTCTCTTTCAGTCTGACTTAATTTGAATCAATGTGATGAATCAAAGTGTTTGTTTTTGGTTTTATTGGGAATTATATCTTTAAATTTTTTATCAATGATATTTCCAGTTTTTACATACTTTGCTTTAATTGCATTTTAAATTATATTGTGGAAGGTTTAAAATATTGTGCAAAATTTCTGTATATTTGTATTTTGAACAATATGATCTCCACTGTGGAAAATCGTTATAAAAGTCTTTCTCTTTCAGATAGTGATGAATTGGTATAAAACTAAAAAAATAATTGCATGAAGGCATATATTTTTGTTCTTTATAATCGTTTAAAATGCAACAAATTATGAGGTTTGTGTAACCTCCAATAAGTGTTACAAAATATTTAGGCAACATTTTTTACCAGAAAATAAAGATATCGTCATTAGTTAACAATTTTAAGATGAATAGTTAATTATTTGAGTATAGTGTTGTCAAAAATGCCTTAACACATCTTCAGATTAAAAAAGGGAACACTATTTGCAACAAAACAATTTATATCCTGTTGATAGAGTAGCTGTTCATTGTCACTTAACATGAATATAGAGGACCAGCAAATAAATAGAAATGGTATTTCTATATTGTTTCCTTCTTTCATTTCATAAATGCAAATATAAAATTAAATTAAATTAAAAATTGTCATCTGACTATTCATGACTGCTCATTAAGTGAACCATTCTACTATAGGTGGCATGAAGCTTTTGCTAAACATGGTTTAAATTAAATAGCGTCGTTTATTCCAACGCTTAAAAAGCATACCAATCTCTGTCAAGTATGTAATTTTTTATAGTGACTGCTGCCATGGCCAGAATAAAAATTCTTTTGTTGCGTCAATGTTAGCTATATTCATAAAATTCGTTTACCCAACAGGTTTAATAAGTATAATTGATCATAAGTTTATGGTTCCTGATAGAAAAAAGAAAAAAGTAACATCAGTACAAATTCAGCATACTGAATTGACTGGTATCAATTTATTAGGACTGGATTAAAAGGAAAATTTAGTTATAGGCTCTGATAAAAAAATAATTTAAAACAATGCTAGTTTTCACTTCTTGAAATAAGATTTAATTGACTTGTGACACATATTGGTAACATTTATAAAGACTTTTATTTATTTGATGTCAATTCTATTTAGTTGATTTTACTCGTTGTCATCCCTTTTCAGATAAAATTTTATCTGCTTGATGTTTTGTATGTAAATATTTGATTGTGAAATCTACTATTGCTAATCGTTTTTGAAGTTTTGTGCCAGGTTCACAAACTAATAAACAGGTAGATGTACAGCAACAGGTAATCTTACAATGATTTGTTTTATTATTTCGACTGTAGTTTAATGAATTCTATGAATATCTAAATGTAATAACATAATAATTATCACTGTTTAGGTGTGTCAGTTAAAGTGAAGATATTTGCATGAATCAAACATGCACAGCATATTAATATGTAAAACAGATAAATGCACAGATGTATTTACGCCAGTACATCAACAAGTAATTCATGGCAACTGTGGTCGTACCAATTGCGACAAGCGTTTGTAGCAGAGTAAATTAAATTCATGCAACTAAAACTAAACGAAAATATTTAATTGAAAGTAGTCCGAGGAAACAGATACATACAAATATTATTTCGAAACAGCCGGTCAACGTGTTTTGTTTTATTTTGTAATAGATGTTTTAAAGGTACTTTATGCGGAAGCTATACATTTTTGAAAACAGTAGCCAATTGAACCCCAAAAGACTTCCAGTTTCAAAGGGTATGAATCAGTATGTACCAGTATGAATCGCACGTGACACATCCAAGAAATATTTACCCGGCGATTTGTCTGTTGCTGAGCTGCAAATGCTGTATTGCTAAAATTATGATCAATTTAAAAATTTTCTCATCCATCAATGAATTCAAAAAAGTAAAACTATAAACTTGTCACAAGTGGGACATGTTGAATTAAAAACTAAAAGTTGCTTAAGCAGAATACCCTAAAAACAGAACAAGCAGACTACCGGCATCAAGCGAAACAACGTTTTGATTTAAAAATAAATGATAAGAGAAATGATATATGACAAGTGTGATAAAAATTTAAAAATATTTACTTTTTTTGCAAAAATGCTACTTCATTTTTACGCTCGACAGTATCATTTTATAAAAAGCCATTGTGACTTCCATCTTACTATTCGTGACTGTTCAATAAATGAACCATTCTAGCGTCATGTTTATTCCAAAACTTAAAAAGCCTACCACTCTCTGTCAACCACGTAATTATTTGTTGTTACTGTTGGGCAGATATAAAATGCTTACGATCTACTAAAGAATTTGATTTCGTTTTCTTTAAAATTTCCTTGTTGAGAAAATTTAATTAAAAAATAATGGAAATCAATGCTATTTTTCACGACTTGAATTGATATATTGATACTTATTGATAAAAGCTTTTTTTAAACTTACATACTGCAGACATGTTAGACTTCCACCCAAGATGATGGGATTTTGAGTAAATCAAAAGTTTTATATACAACAATATTATATTATTAATTCTAGAATTTATTTTTAATTTTTCGTTAGAAACAAAAATATTGTCAAGTAAACAATTAACTTTATTATTTGACGTATTTTTATAAACTTGAATTACTTAAGTTTACTTTATTTATTTAAGGTTCGGTTCAACGCGAATTTCAAGGTGTAAAATCTGCTGAATTCAAAAATCTTTATTTATAATATTCATCCTTCTTCACCAATAAACATGTTAACAAAAAATTAATTAACACGTTGACGTAAATGACGTCTATAGACGTCAGGTATGAGTGCACTCAAATGCAAACGACGTCTATAACCGTCTAAAAGATTTAGTTGTAATTCAGTTTGATTTAGATTTCTACCAATTCACTCAATAATATTCTAAAAGGAAAATATTATACTTTATTTATTTTTAGATTTTGTTGCTATAAGAATGCATGTAGATTTTAACGACGTGTATAGCTGTCAACACATTTTTCATTATGATTAGAGTCTCTTACAGTCTGACTTAATTTGAATCAATGTAAGTTTAGCGTCTCTTTCAGTCTGACTTAATTTGAATCAATGTGATGAATAAAGTGTTAGTTTTTGGTTTTATTGGGAATTATATCTTTAAATTTTTTATCAATGATATTTCCAGTTTTTACATACTTTGCTTTAATTGCATTTTAAATTATATTGTGGAAGGTTTAAAATATTGTGCAAAATTTCTGTATATTTGTATTTTGAACAATATGATCTCCACTGTGGAAAATCGTTGTAAAAGTCTTTCTCTTTCAGATAGTGATAAATTGGTATAAAACTAAAAAAATAATTGCATGAAGGCATATATTTTTGTTCTTTATAATCGTTTAAAATGCAACACATTATGAGGTTTGTGTAACCTCCAATAAGTGTTACAAAATATTTAGGCAACATTTTTTACCAGAAAATAAAGATATCGTCATTAGTTAACAATTTTAAGATGAATAGTTAATTATTTGAGTATAGTGTTGTCAAAAATGCCTTAACACATCTTGAGATTAAAAAAGGGAACACTATTTGCAAAAAAACAATTTATATCCTGTTGATAGAGTAGCTGTTCATTGTCACTTAACATGAATATAGAGGACCAGCAAATAAATAGAAAGGGTATTTCTATATTGTTTCCTTTTTTCATTTCATAAATGCAAATATAAAATTAAATTAAATTAAAAATTGTCATCTGACTATTCATGACTGCTCATTAAGTGAACCATTCTACTATAGGTGGCATGAAGCTTTTGCTAAACATGGTTGAAATTAAATAGCGTCGTTTATTCCAACGCTTAAAAAGCATACCAATCTCTGTCAAGTATGTAATTTTTTATAGTGACTGCTGCCATGGCCAGAATAAAAATTCTTTTGTTGCGTCAATGTTAGCTATATTCATAAAATTCGTTTACCCAACAGGTTTAATAAGTATAATTGATCATAAGTTTATGGTTCCTGATAGAAAAAAGAAAAAAGTAACATCAGTACAAATTCAGCATACTGAATTGACTGGTATCAATTTATTAGGACTGTATTAAAAGGAAAATTTAGTTATAGGCTCTGATAAAAAAATAATTTAAAACAATGCTATTTTTCACTTCTTGAAATAAGATTTAATTGACTTGTGACACATATTGGTGACATTTATAAAGACTTTTATTTATTTGATGTCAATTCTATTTAGTTGATTTTACTCGTTGTCATCCCTTTTCAGATAAAATTTTATCTGCTTGATGTTTTGTATGTAAATATTTGATTGTGAAATCTACTATTGCTAATCGTTTTTGAAGTTTTGTGCCAGGTTCACAAACTAATAAACAGGTAGATGTACAGCAACAGGTAATCTTACAATGATTTGGTTTATTGTTTCGACTGTAGTTTAATGAATTCTATGAATATCTAAATGTAATAACATAATAATTATCACTGTTTAGGTGTGTCAGTTAAAGTGAAGATATTTGCATGAATCAAACATGCACAGCATATTAATATGTAAAACAGATAAATGCACAGATGTATTTACGCCAGTACATCAACAAGTAATTCATGGCAACTGTGGTCGTACCAATTGCGACAAGCGTTTGTAGCAGAGTAAATTAAATTCATGCAACTAAAACTAAACGAAAATATTTAATTGAAAGTAGTCCGAGGAAACAGATATATACAAATATTATTTCGAAACAGCCGGTCAACGTGTTTTGTTTTATTTTGTAATAGATGTTTTAAAGGTACTTTATGCGGAAGCTATACATTTTTGAAAACAGTAGCCAATTGAACCCCAAAAGACTTCCAGTTTCAAAGGGTATGAATCAGTATGTACCAGTATGAATCGCACGTGACACATCCAAGAAATATTTACCCGGCGATTTGTCTGTTGCTGAGCTGCAAATGCTGTATTGCTAAAATTATGATCAATTTACAAATTTTCTCATCCATCAATGAATTCAAAAAAGTAAAACAATAAACTTGTCACAAGTGGGACATGTTGAATTAAAAACTAAAAGTTGCTTAAGCAGAATACCCTAAAAACAGAACAAGCAGACTACCGCCACCAAGCGAAACAACGTTTTGATTTAAAAATAAATGATAAGAGAAATGATATATGACAAGTGCGATAAAAATTTAAAAATATTTACTTTTTTTTGCAAAAATGCTACTTCATTTTTACGCTCGACAGTATCATTTTATAAAAAGCCATTGTGACTTCCATCTTACTATTCGTGACTGTTCAATAAATGAACCATTCTAGCGTCATGTTTATTCCAAAACTTAAAAAGCCTACCACTCTCTGTCAACCACGTAATTATTTGTTGTTACTGTTGGGCAAATATAAAATGCTTACGATCTACTAAAGAATTTGAATTCGTTTTCTTTAAAATTTCCTTGTTGAGAAAATTTAATTAAAAAATAATGGAAATCAATGCTATTTTTCATGACTTGAATTGATATATTGATACTTATTGATAAAAGCTTTTTTTAAACTTACATACTGCAGACATGTTAGACTTCCACCCAAGATGATGGGATTTTGAGTAAATCAAAAGTTTTATATACAACAATATTATATTATTAATTCTAGAATTTATTTTTAATTTTTCGTTAGAAACAAAAATATTGTCAAGTAAACAATTAACTTTATTATTTGACGTATTTTTATAAACTTGAATTACTTAAGTTTACTTTATTTATTTAAGGTTCGGTTCAACGCGAATTTCAGTTTCGAAAAGAATAGAAAAGGTGTAAAATTTGCTGAATTCAAAAATCTTTATTTATAATATTCATCCTTCTTCACCAATAAACATGTTAACAAAAAATTAATTAACACGTTGACGTAAATGACGTCTATAGAGGTCAGGTATGAGTGCACTCAAATGCAAACGACATCTATAACCGTCTAAAAGATTTAGTTGTAATTCAGTCTGATTTAGATTTCTACCAATTCACTCAATAATATTCTAAAAGGAAAATATTATACTTTATATATTTTTAGATTTTGTTGCTATAAGAATGCATGTAGATTTTAACGACGTGTATAGCCGTCAACACATTTTCCATTATGATTAGCGTCTCTTTCAGTCTGACTTAATTTGAATCAATGTAAGTTTATCGTCTCTTTCAGTCTGACTTAATTTGATCAATGTGATGAATCAAAGTGTTTGTTTTTGGTTTTATTGGGAATTATATCTTTAAATTCTTTATCAATGATATTTCCAGTTTTTACATACTTTGCTTTAATTGCATTTTAAATTATATTGTGTAAGGTTTAAAATATTGTGCAAAATTTCTGTATATTTGTATTTTGAACAATATGATCTCCACTGTGGAAAATCGTTATAAAAGTCTTTCTCTTTCAGATAGTGATGAATTGGTATAAAACTAAAAAAATAATTGCATGAAGGCATATATTTTTGCTCTTTATAATCGTTTAAAATGCAACACATTATGAGGTTTGTGTAACCTCCAATAAGTGTTACAAAATATTTAGGCAACATTTTTTACCAGAAAATAAAGATATCGTCATTAGTTAACAATTTTAAGATGAATAGTTAATTATTTGAGTATAGTGTTGTCAAAAATGCCTTAACACATCTTCAGATTAAAAAAGGGAACACTATTTGCAACAAAACAATTTATATCCTGTTGATAGAGTAGCTGTTCATTGTCACTTAACACGAATATAGAGGACCAGCAAATAAATAGAAAGGATATTTCTATATTGTTTCCTTCTTTCATTTCATAAATGCAAATATAAAATTAAATTAAATTAAAAATTGTCATCTGACTATTCATGACTGCTCATTAAGTGAACCATTCTACTATAGGTGGCATGAAGCTTTTGCTAAACATGGTTGAAATTAAATAGCGTCGTTTATTCCAACGCTTAAAAAGCATACCAATCTCTGTCAAGTATGTAATTTTTTATAGTGACTGCTGCCATGGCCAGAATAAAAATTCTTTTGTTGCGTCAATGTTAGCTATATTCATAAAATTCGTTTACCCAACAGGTTTAATAAGTATAATTGATCATAAGTTTATGGTTCCTGATAGAAAAAAGAAAAAAGTAACATCAGTACAAATTCAGCATACTGAATTGACTGGTATCAATTTATTAGGACTGGATTAAAAGGAAAATTTAGTTATAGGCTCTGATAAAAAAATAATTTAAAACAATGCTATTTTTCACTTCTTGAAATAAGATTTAATTGACTTGTGACACATATTGGTAACATTTATAAAGACTTTTATTTATTTGATGTCAATTCTATTTAGTTGATTTTACTCGTTGTCATCCCTTTTCAGATAAAATTTTATCTGCTTGATGTTTTGTATGTAAATATTTGATTGTGAAATCTACTATTGCTAGTCGTTTTTGAAGTTTTGTGCCAGGTTCACAAACTAATAAACAGGTAGATGTACAGCAACAGGTAATCTTACAATGATTTGTTTTATTATTTCGACTGTAGTTTAATGAATTCTATGAATATCTAAATGTAATAACATAATAATTATCACTGTTTAGGTGTGTCAGTTAAAGTGAAGATATTTGCATGAATCAAACATGCACAGCATATTAATATGTAAAACAGATAAATGCACAGATGTATTTACGCCAGTACATCAACAAGTAATTCATGGCAACTGTGGTCGTACCAATTGCGACAAGCGTTTGTAGCAGAGTAAATTAAATTCATGCAACTAAAACTAAACGAAAATATTTAATTGAAAGTAGTCCGAGGAAACAGATACATACAAATATTATTTCGAAACAGCCGGTCAACGTGTTTTGTTTTATTTTGTAATAGATGTTTTAAAGGTACTTTATGCGGAAGCTACACATTTTTGAAAACAGTAGCCAATTGAACCCCAAAAGACTTCCAGTTTCAAAGGGTATGAATCAGTATGAACCAGTATGAATCGCACGTGACACATCCAAGAAATATTTACCTGGCGATTTTTCATGACTTGAATTGATATATTGATACTTATTGATAAAAGCTTTTTTTAAACTTACATACTGCAGACATGTTAGACTTCCACCCAAGATGATGGGATTTTGAGTAAATCAAAAGTTTTATATACAACAATATTATATTATTAATTCTAGAATTTATTTTTAATTTTTCGTTAGAAACAAAAATATTGTCAAGTAAACAATTAACTTTATTATTTGACGTATTTTTATAAACTTGAATTACTTAAGTTTACTTTATTTATTTAAGGTTCGGTTCAACGCGAATTTAAGTTTCGAAAAGAATAGAAAAGGTGTAAAATCTGCTGAATTCAAAAATCTTTATTTATAATATTCATCCTTCTTCAGCAATAAACATGTTAACAAAAAATTAATTAACACGTTGACGTAAATGACGTCTATAGACGTCAGGTATGAGTGCACTCAAATGCAAACAACGTCTATAACCGTCTAAAAGATTTAGTTGTAATTCAGTTTGATTTAGATTTCTACCAATTCACTCAATAATATTCTAAAAGGAAAATATTATACTTTATTTATTTTTAGATTTTGTTGCTATTAGAATGCATGTAGATTTTAACGACGTGTATAGCTGTCAACACATTTTTCATTATGATTAGCGTCTCTTTCAGTCTGACTTAATTTGAATCAATGTAAGTTTAGCGTCTCTTTCAGTCTGACTTAATTTGAATCAATGTGATGAATCAAAGTGTTTGTTTTTGGTTTTATTGGGAATTATATCTTTAAATTTTTTATCAATGATATTTCCAGTTTTTACATACTTTGCTTTAATTGCATTTTAAATTATATTGTGTAAGGTTTAAAATATTGTGCAAAATTTCTGTATATTTGTATTTTGAACAATATGATCTCCACTGTGGAAAATCGTTATAAAAGTCTTTCTCTTTCAGATAGTGATGAATTGGTATAAAACTAAAAAAATAATTGCATGAAGGCATATATTTTTGCTCTTTATAATCGTTTAAAATGCAACACATTATGAGGTTTGTGTAACCTCCAATAAGTGTTACAAAATATTTAGGCAACATTTTTTACCAGAAAATAAAGATATCGTCATTAGGTAACAATTTTAAGATGAATAGTTAATTATTTGAGTATAGTGTTGTCAAAAATGCCTTAACACATCTTCAGATTAAAAAAGGGAACACTATTTGCAACAAAACAATTTATATCCTGTTGATAGAGTAGCTGTTCATTGTCACTTAACAAGAACATAGAGGACCAGCAAATAAATAGAAAGGATATTTCTATATTGTTTCCTTCTTTCATTTCATAAATGCAAATATAAAATTAAATTAAATTAAAAATTGTCATCTGACTATTCATGACTGCTCATTAAGTGAACCATTCTACTATAGGTGGCATGAAGCTTTTGCTAAACATGGTTGAAATTAAATAGCGTCGTTTATTCCAACGCTTAAAAAGCATACCAATCTCTGTCAAGTATGTAATTTTTTATAGTGACTGCTGCCATGGCCAGAATAAAAATTCTTTTGTTGCGTCAATGTTAGCTATGTAGCAGAGTAAATTAAATTCATGCAACTAAAACTAAACGAAAATATTTAATTGAAAGTAGTCCGAGGAAACAGATACATACAAATATTATTTCGAAACAGCCGGTCAACGTGTTTTGTTTTATTTTGTAATAGATGTTTTAAAGGTACTTTATGCGGAAGCTATACATTTTTGAAAACAGTAGCCAATTGAACCCCAAAAGACTTCCAGTTTCAAAGGGTATGAATCAGTATGTACCAGTATGAATCGCACGTGACACATCCAAGAAATATTTACCCGGCGATTTGTCTGTTGCTGAGCTGCAAATGCTGTATTGCTAAAATTATGATCAATTTACAAATTTTCTCATACATCAATGAATTCAAAAAAGTAAAACAATAAACTTGTCACAAGTGGGACATGTTGAATTAAAAACTAAAAGTTGCTTAAGCAGAATACCCTAAAAACAGAACAAGCAGACTACCGCCACCAAGCGAAACAACGTTTTGATTTAAAAATAAATGATAAGAGAAATGATATATGACAAGTGCGATAAAAATTTAAAAATATTTACTTTTTTTGCAAAAATGCTACTTCATTTTTACGCTCGACAGTATCATTTTATAAAAAGCCATTGTGACTTCCATCTTACTATTCGTGACTGTTCAATAAATGAACCATTCTAGCGTCATGTTTATTCCAAAACTTAAAAAGCCTACCACTCTCTGTCAACCACGTAATTATTTGTTGTTACTGTTGGGCAAATATAAAATGCTTACGATCTACTAAAGAATTTGATTTCGTTTTCTTTAAAATTTCCATGTTGAGAAAATTTAAATAAAAAATAATGGAAATCAATGCAATTTTTCATGACTTGAATTGATATATTGATACTTATTGATAAAAGCTTTTTTTAAACTTACATACTGCAGACATGTTAGACTTCCACCCAAGATGATGGGATTTTGAGTAAATCAAAAGTTTTATATACAACAATATTATATTATTAATTCTAGAATTTATTTTTAATTTTTCGTTAGAAACAAAAATATTGTCAAGTAAACAATTAACTTTATTATTTGACGTATTTTTATAAACTTGAATTACTTAAGTTTACTTTATTTATTTAAGGTTCGGTTCAACGCGAATTTCAGTTTCGAAAAGAATAGAAAAGGTGTAAAATTTGCTGAATTCAAAAATCTTTATTTATAATATTCATCCTTCTTCACCAATAAACATGTTAACAAAAAATTAATTAACACGTTGACGTAAATGACGTCTGTAGACGTCAGGTATGAGTGCACTCAAATGCAAACGACATCTATAACCGTCTAAAAGATTTAGTTGTAATTCAGTCTGATTTAGATTTCTACCAATTCACTCAATAATATTCTAAAAGGAAAATATTATACATTATTTATTTTTAGATTTTGTTGCTATAAGAATGCATGTAGATTTTAACGACGTGTATAGCCGTCAACACATTTTCCATTATGATTAGCGTCTCTTTCAGTCTGACTTAATTTGAATCAATGTAAGTTTACCGTCTCTTTCAGTCTGACTTAATTTGAATCAATGTGATGAATCAAAGTGTCTGTTTTTGGTTTTATTGGGAATTATATCTTTAAATTCTTTATCAATGATATTTCCAGTTTTTACATACTTTGCTTTAATTGCATTTTAAATTATATTGTGGAAGGTTTAAAATATTGTGCAAAATTTCTGTATATTTGTATTTTGAACAATATGATGATATGAATATGAAAATCGTTGTAAAAGTCTTTCTCTTTCAGATAGTGATAAATTGGTATAAAACTAAAAAAATAATTGCATGAAGGCATATATTTTTGTTCTTTATAATCGTTTAAAATGCAACACATTATGAGGTTTGTGTAACCTCCAATAAGTGTTACAAAATATTTAGGCAACATTTTTTACCAGAAAATAAAGATATCGTCATTAGTTAACAATTTTAACACTATTTGCAACAAAACAAATTATATCCTGTCGATAGAGTAGCTGTTCATTGTCAATTAACATGAATATAGAGGACCAGCAAATAAATAGAAAGGGTATTTCTATATTGTTTCCTTCTTTCATTTCATAAATGCAAATATAAAATTAAATTAAATTAAAAATTGTCATCTGACTATTCATGACTGCTCAATAAGTGAACCATTCTACTATAGGTGGCATGAAGCTTTTGCTAAACATGGTTGAAATTAAATAGCGTCGTTTATTCCAACGCTTAAAAAGCATACCAAGTATGTAATTTTTTATAGTGACTGCTGCCATGGCCAGAATAAAAATTCTTTTGTTGCGTCAATGTTAGCTATATTCATAAAATTCGTTTACCCAACAGGTTTAATAAGTATAATTGATCATAAGTTTATGGTTCCTGATAGAAAAAAGAAAAAAGTAACATCAGTACAAATTCAGCATACTGAATTGACTGGTATCAATTTATTAGGACAGGATTAAAAGGAAAATTTAGAGTGATTGCAATGGATAGAATCCAATTTTTTTTTTTTGATTTTGGGATTTTTATGGAGAATGATGGACAGAAATACTGTTGGGCTGATATAAAATGGTTACGATCTACTAAATAATTTAGATCCGTTTTCTTTAAAATTTTCTTAGTTGAAAATGAAAATAAAATAAAATGAACCTTTAAGAAAAATTAATTTAAGGACAAGCAAAATAGACTATATTAAAAAATTAATTCGCTTAAGTTACTTAAGGTTCAGTCAAACGCAAATTTCGGTTTCAAGATAATAGAAAATCTGCTGAATTCTAAAATTCCTTCTTCACCAATAAACATGTTACCAATATGTTAATTAATTAATTATTCGGAAAAAATCAAGCAGAAATATATACTATATATATATATATATAAAATATAAATATACACTGGCAGATATAAAATGGTTACGATCTACTAAAGAATTTGGATCCGTTTTCATTAAAATTTCCTTAGATGAAAATGAACCTTTAAGGCAAATTAATTTAAGGAAAAGCAGGCTCTATTAAAAAAATAATTCGCTTAAGTTGAACGCAAATTTCAGTTTCGAAAATAATAGAAAATCTGCTGAATTCTAAAATATTTATTTATAATACTCATCCTTCTTCACCAATAAACATGTTAATAAATAAATTATTCGGAAAAAAATTACAAAAATTTGATTATAAAAATGTGGAAACCTATGCTCAGAGAATTTCATTGAGTCTGATAGTATAGAAATGCATTAAACGTGTGTTAAGTATTAAGTGTTAAAGAAAGAGGAGTGGATATAGAAAGAAAGACATGAATATACAGCTATGAATATACTATTACGTGCACTAATAATTATTTCAACAATTTTTGGTGAAAAATCTCCATATATTGCAGTACATGTTGATGAAAATAAGGAAAGATTCAAAGTGCTTAAACGCAAGTAGCAAAAAGCCTAGATACAGGCCTCATAACAATTCTGATGATTAAACCACTACCAGCAGTTAAATCACATTACTGCAGAAAAGTAGTAAGGTTTATACTCCTCAAGAATTTCGAGACGTAAAATTGTTATATCAATATTATAAAGAACATCTAAAAAATATATATATGGAATCTGACGAATTGCCCTTAACACTGTTTCGTAACATTTTTAAAAATAATTTTCAATGTTAATATTAATGAATACAGATTCTGAAGATGAAATAAGTTATTTAAGTAATAAGTTATGGAATATAGTGATAATATAATAAAGAAAAATTCGTAATGTAGGAAAAGCAGTCTAACTGCTTCAAATTAGAGCAAAACTGATCCGTCAACTTCTAAAAATGCGCAAAAAATTTAAAAGTATTTTCCTTTGATTTGCAACAATGTATTGATACTTCATTTTTACGCTCGTCAGTATCGATTTTTAAAATATCATTGTGACTTCCAATCTGACTTTTTATTACTGCTCAATAAATGAACCATTCTGCTATATTTGACACGAAGCTTTGGCTAAGCATGGTGGAAACGAGATAGAGACATGTTATTCCAACATATTATTCTCTGTCAACAATGTAATTTTTTATAGTGACTGCTGCCCAGGCCAGAATAAAATTTCTCATCTTGCATCAATGTGTGCTATATTCATACAGCTAGTCTACACAACAGGTTTAATATGTATAATTCCTCTGGACTTGTATATATGAATTAGGACTGTTGGAGTAAAAAGAATATTTATTGTGATTGCATTGAATAAAACCAAATTTTTTATTTTGCAAGTGCTACTATCGAGAAAGGAGGGTGACAATGGGTAGAAATACTGTTGGGCAGATATATAATGGTTACAATCTACTAAAGAATTTAGATCGGTTTTTTTAATTTCCTTAGATGAAAATGAGCATTTTAGAAAAATAATTAAAGGAAATGAGTTATAGGCTCTGATAAAAAAATAATTTCAAACAATGCTATTTTTCACGTCTTGAAATAAGATTTAATTGACTTGTGACACATATTGGTAACATTTATAAAGACTTTTATTTATTTGAAGTCAATTCTATTTAGTTGATTTTACTCGTTGTCATCCCTTTTCAGATAAAATTTTATCTGCTTGATGTTTTGTATGTAAATATTTGATTGTGAAATCTACTATTGCTAATCGTTTTTGAAGTTTTGTGCCACGTTCACAAACTAATAAACAGGTAGATGTACAGCAACAGGTAATCTTACAATGATTTGGTTTATTGTTTCGACTGTAGTTTAATGAATTCTATGAATATCTAAATGTAATAACATAATAATTATAACTGTTTAGGTGTGTCAGTTCAGTGTCAGTGAAGATATTTGCATGAATCAAACATGCACAGCATATTAATATGTAAAACATATAAATGCACAGATGTATTTACGCCAGTACATCAACAAGTAATTCATGGCAACTGTGGTCGTACCAATTGCGACAAGCGTTTGTAGCAGAGTAAATTAAATTCATGCAACTAAAACTAAACGAAAATATTTAATTGAAAGTAGTCCGAGGAAACAGATACATACAAATATTTATTCGAAACAGACGGTCAACGTGTTTTGTTTTATTTTGTAATAGATGTTTTAAATGTACTTTATGCGGAAGCTATACATTTTTGAAAACAGTAGCCAATTGAACCCCAAAATACATCCAGTTTCAAAGGAAATAGAAGTACTTGAGTTTATAAATTATTTCCCTTAGTATGAATCGCACGTTGACGTAAATGACGTCTATAGGCGTCAGGTATGAGTGCACTCAAATGCAAACGACGTCTATAACCGTCTAAAAGATTTAGTTGTAATTCAGTTTGATTTAGATTTCTACCAATTCACTCAATAATATTCTAAAAGGAAAATATTATACTTTATTTATTTTTAGATTTTGTTGCTATAAGAATGCATGTAGATTTTAACGACGTGTATAGCCGTCAACACATTTTTCATTATGATTAGCGTCTCTTTCAGTCTGACTTAATTTGAATCAATGTAAGTTTAGCGTCTCTTTCAGTCTGACTTATTTTGAATCAATGTGATGAATCAAAGTGTTTGTTTTTGGTTTTATTGGGAATTATATCTTTAAATTTTTTATCAATGATATTTCCAGTTTTTACATTCTTTGCTTTAATTGCATTTTAAATTATATTGTGGAAGGTTTAAAATATTGTGAAAAATTTCTGTATATTTGTATTTTGAACAATATGATCTCCACTGTGGAAAATCGTTATAAAAGTCTTTCTCTTTCAGATAGTGATGAATTGGTATAAAACTAAAAAATAATTGCATGAAGGCATATATTTTTGTTCTTTATAATCGTTTAAAGTCGCCGTGGTGTAGTAGGTAGTGTGTTGGCTTACTATTCGTAAAAGCCCGGGTTCGTATCCCAGGTCAGACATCAAAAATGAAATATGAAAAAAAAAAAAATATTTCTTCGGCGACTTCCTCTCAGCAGATTTCTGGCAAAAACTCTGAGAGTAAATAGAATTGCCATGAAAAGTTTCTCAAAATTCTGTCGTTCGGAGTCGACGTTAAACTGTAGGTCCCGCCACTCACGTATAAAATAACGCACACAACATGAGTGGTGTGAGAAGCTAGGCCGTAATCCTGACTGAAGGGTTGTAATGGCCAATTATGTATGTATGTATAATCGTTTAAAATGCAACACATTATGAGGTTTGTGTAACCTCCAATAAGTGTTACAAAATATTTAGGCAACATTTTTTACCAGAAAATAAAGATATTGTCATTAGTTAACAATTTTAAGATGAATAGTTAATTATTTGAGTATAGTGTTGTCAAAAATGCCTTAACACATCTTCAGATTAAAAAAGGGAACACTATTTGCAACAAAACAAATTATATCCTGTTGATAGAGTAGCTGTTCATTGTCACTTAACATGAATATAGAGGACCAGCAAATAAATAGAAAGGGTATTGTTTCCTTCTTTCATTTCATAAATGCAAATATAAAATTAAATTAAATTAAAAATTGTCATCAGACTATTCATGACTGCTCATTAAGTGAACCATTCTACTATAGGTGGCATGAAGCTTTTGCTAAACATGGTTGAAATTAAATAGCGTCGTTTATTCCAACGCTTAAAAAGCATACCAATCTCTGTCAAGTATGTAATTTTTTATAGTGACTGCTGCCATGGCCAGAATAAAAATTCTTTTGTTGCGTCAATGTTAGCTATATTCATAAAATTCGTTTACCCAACAGGTTTAATAAGTATAATTGATCATAAGTTTATGGTTCCTGATAGAAAAAAGAAAAAAGTAACATCAGTACAAATTCAGCATACTGAATTGACTGGTATCAATTTATTAGGACTGGATTAAAAGGAAAATTTAGAGTGATTGCAATGGATAGAATCCAATTTTTTTTTTTTGATTTTGGTATTTTTATGGAGAATGATGGACAGAAATACTGTTGGGATGATAAAAAATGGTTACGATCTACTAAAGAATTTAGATCCGTTTTCTTTAGAATTTTCTTAGTTGAAAATGAAAATAAAATAAAATGAACCTTTAAGAAAAATTAATTTAAGGACAAGCAAAATAGACTATATTAAAAAATTAATTCGCTTAAGTTACTTAAGGTTCAGTCAAACGCAAATTTCAGTTTCAAAATAATAGAAAATCTGCTGAATTTTAAAATTCCTTCTTCACCAATAAACCAGCAAATAAATAGAAAGGGTATTGTTTCCTTCTTTCATTTCATAAATGCAAATATAAAATTAAATTAAATTAAAAATTGTCATCAGACTATTCATGACTGCTCATTAAGTGAACCATTCTACTATAGGTGGCATGAAGCTTTTGCTAAACATGGTTGAAATTAAATAGCGTCGTTTATTCCAACGCTTAAAAAGCATACCAATCTCTGTCAAGTATGTAATTTTTTATAGTGACTGCTGCCATGGCCAGAATAAAAATTCTTTTGTTGCGTCAATGTTAGCTATATTCATAAAATTCGTTTACCCAACAGGTTTAATAAGTATAATTGATCATAAGTTTATGGTTCCTGATAGAAAAAAGAAAAAAGTAACATCAGTACAAATTCAGCATACTGAATTGACTGGTATCAATTTATTAGGACTGGATTAAAAGGAAGAGATTAGAGTGATTGCAATGGATAGAATCCAATTTTTTTTTTTGATTTTGGGATTTTTATGGAGAATGATGGACAGAAATACTGTTGGGCTGATTTAAAATGGTTACGATCTACTAAATAATTTAGATCCGTTTTCTTTAAAATTTTCTTAGTTGAAAATGAAAATAAAATAAAATGAACCTTTAAGAAAAATTAATTTAAGGACAAGCAAAATAGACTATATTAAAAAATTAATTCGCTTAAGTTACTTAAGGTTCAGTCAAACGCAAATTTCAGTTTCAAGATAATAGAAAATCTGCTGAATTCTAAAATTCCTTCTTCACCAATAAACATGTTACCAATATGTTAATTAATAACTTATTCTGAAAAAATCTAGCAGAAATATATACTATATATATATATATATAAAATATAAATATACACTGGCAGATATAAAATGGTTACGATCTACTAAAGAATTTGGATCCGTTTTCATTAAAATTTCCTTAGTTGAAAATGAACCTTTAAAACAAATTAATTTAAGGAAAAGCAGGCTCTATTAAAAAAATAATTCGCTTAAGTTTCAGTTTCGAAAATAATAGAAAATCTGCTGTATTCTAAAATATTTATTTATAATACTCATCCTTCTTCACCAATAAACATGTTAATAAATAAATTATTCGGAAAAAAATACAAAAATTTGATTATATTACCTAAATATAATGCCTAAATAAAAAATGTGGAAACCTATGCTCAGAGAATTTCATTGAATCCGATAGGATAGAAATGCATTAAACGTGTGTTAAGTATTAAGTGTTAAAGAAAGAGGAGTGGATATAGAAAGAAAGACATGAATATACAGCTATATATATATCAATTCAATGTGACTTCCAATCTGACTTTTTATTATTGCTCAATAAATGAACCATTCTGCTATATTTGGCACGAAGCTTTGGCTAAGCATGGTGGAAAAGAGATAGAAACATGTTATTCCAACATATTATTCTCTGTCAACCATGTAATATTTTTTAAGTGACTGCTGCCCAGGCCAGAATAAAATTTCTCACCTTGCATCAATGTTGGCTATATTCATACAGTTAGTCTACACAACAGGTTTAATATGTATAATTCCTCTGGACTTGTATCTATGAATTAGGACTGTTGGAGTAAAAAGAATATTTATTGTGATTGCATCGAATAAAAACCAAATTTTTTATTTTGCAAGTGCTGCTAGTAATTATTATATTTAATCCGTTTTTAGATCCGTTTTTTTTAATTTCCTAAGATGAAAATGTGCCTTTTAGAAAAATAATTAGAGGAAATGAGTTATAGGCTCTTGTAAAGAAATAATTTAAAACAATGCTATTATTCACGTCTTGAAATAAAATTTAATTGACTTGTGACACAAATTGGTAACATTTATAAAGACTTTTATTTATTTGAAGTCAATTCTATTTATTGTCATCCCTTTTCAGATAAAATTTTATCTGCTTGATGTTTTGTATGTAAATATTTGATTGTGAAATCTACTATTGCTAATCGTTTTTGAAGTTTTGTGCCAGGTCCACAAACTAATAAACAGGTAGATGTACAACAGGTAATCTTACAATGATTTGGTTTATTGTTTCGACTGTAGTTTAATGAATTCTATGAATATCTAAATGTAATAACATAATAATTATCACTGTTTAGGTATGTCAGGTAAAGTGAAGATATTTGCATGTATCAAACATGCAAAACAAATTATTATGTAAAACAGATAAATGCACAGATGTATTTACGCCATCAAAAAAGTAAAACAATAAACTTGTCACAAAAAAGTTGCTTAAGCAGAATACCCTAAAAACGGAACAAGCAGACAACCACCACAAAGCGAAACAAGACTTTAATTTAAAAAGAAATGATAAGAGAAATGATATATGACTATTGCGATAAAAATTTAAAAGTATTTACTTTTTTTGCAAAAATGGATTGTTACTTAATTTTTACGCTCGACAGTATCATTTTATAAAAGGCCATTGTGCTGACTGTTCAATAAATGAACCATTCTAGCGCCTAGATAGCGTCATGTTTATTCCAAAACTTGAAGTCGCCGTGGTGTAGTAGGTAGTGTGTTGGCTTACTATTCGTAAAGCCCGGGTTCGTATCCCAGGTCAGACATCAAAAAACTGAAATATGAAAAAAAATATTTCTTCGGCGACTTCCTCTCAGCAGATTTCTGGCAAAAACTCTGAGAGTAAAATAAACTGCCATGAAAAAGTTTCTCAAAATTCTGTCGTTCGGAGTCGACGTTAAACTGTAGGTCCCGCCACTCACGTATAAAATTAACGCACACAACATGAATGGTGTGAGAAGCTAGGCCGTAATCCTGACTGAAGGGTTGTAATGGCCAATTATGTATGTATGTATGTTATTCCAAAACTTGAAAAGCCATTCTCTGTCTACCACGTAATTTTTTGTTGTTACTGTTGGGCAGATATAAAATACTTACGATCTACTAAAGAATTTGATTTCGTTTTCTTTAAAATTTCCTTGTTGAGAGAATTTAATTAAAAAATAATGGAAATCAATGCTATTTTTCACGACTTGAATTAAGATTGAATTGATATATTGTTACTTATTGATAAAGACTTTTATTTAAACTTACATACTGCAGACATGTTAGACTTCCACCCAAGATGATGGGATTTTTAGTAAATCAAAAGTTTTATATACAACAATATTGTATTATTAATTCTAGAATTTATTTTTAATTTTTCGTTAGAAACAAAAATATTGTCATGTAAACAATAAACTTTATTCTTTGACGTATTTTTATAAACTTGTATTACTTAAGTTTACTTTATTTATTTAAGGTTCGGTTTAGTTAGTTAAGGTTCGGTTCAACGTGAATTTCAGTTTCGAAAAGAATAGAAAAGGTGTAAAATCTGCTGAATTCAAAAATCTTTATTTATAATATTCATCCTTCTTCACCAATAAACATGTTACTAATAAATTAATTAACACGTTGACGTAAATGACGCCGTCCTTATAAAACAAAAATTTAGTTGTAATTCAGTTTAATTTAGATTTCTAGCAATTCACTCAATAATATTCTAAAAGGAAAATATTATACTTTATTTATTTTTAGATTTTGTTGATATAAGAATGCATGTAGATTTTAACTGCGTGTATAGCCATCAACACATTTTTCATTATGATTAGCGTCTCTTTCACTCTGACTTAATTTGCATCAATGTAAGTTTAGCGTCTCTTTCAGTCTGACTTAATTTGCATCAATGTAAGTTTAGCGTCTCTTTCAGTCTGACTTAATTTGCATCAATGTGTTTGTTTTTGATTTAATGGGAATTATAACATTAAATTTTTTATCAATGATATTTCTGTTTTTAAATTATATTGTGGAAGGTTTAATATTTTGAGTAAAATTTCTGTATATTTGTATTTTGAAATATCGTTTCTATCAGTATGATCTCCAATGTGGGAAATCGTTGTGAAAGTCTTTCTTTTTCAGATAGTGATCCCGTCGTCGAAGAACTATTTTTATTTGTTTATTCTTCGGACAGTGATAATGATGAACTGAATTATGGTAATAAAACTGAATGGCGTGAGGTCGTAGCCTCAATTATAGAATTTGACTTTAATGAAATGGAATGTGGAGTTAAACTCAACATTAAACTCAAATCAAGTCCAAGGTATATTTTCAATAAAATATTTACCAGTGATATAATTGAAAAAATTGTTGATGCCACAAATAAATATGGGAAAAACTTATACGAAAAGGGGTCTGTCTACCTTAAGAAATTCTAAAAGATTGAATTTAAAAAAACCAACAAAAAGGAATTAAGAAATTTTTTGGTTTGAAGCTCGAAAAAATGCAACAATTTATTTTGCAATGACAATATTTCACCTATATTTCCCAACACCATGTCAGGTCGTCGATTTCAACAATTATTTCAGTGTATGAACATACATTACGAAAATGAATAAATAGATTCTGCTGAAAAACTACATAAAGTTTATCCATTAAAAAATAATATTCGCCTGAAAAGAACATTTCGCATGATGAATCTATGTTATTATTTAGAGGCCGAGTAAATTTTCGGCAATATATAAAAGGAAAAAAGCCAAATATGTTATTAAATTATATGAATTGACCACTAGTGATGACTACGTTTTAAATTTAGAAATATACCAACGAAAACATGAATTAGCAAACAAGTGAACAATATCTGGCATGAAGCTTTGGCTAAACGTGGTTGAAATTAAATACCATCATGTTTATTCCAACACTTAAAAAGCCTACCACTATCTGTCAACCATGTAATTTTATATAGTGACTGCTGCCCTGGCCAGAATAAAAATTCTTTTGTTGCGTCAATGTTAGCTATATTCATAAAATTCGTTTACCCAAAAGGTTTAATTCATCATAAGTTTATAGTTCCTGATAGAAAAAAGTAACATCAGTACTAATTCACCATCCTCGAGACTGGTATCAATTTATTAGGACTGGAGTAAAAGAAAATTTAGGGTGATTGCAATGAATAGAATCCAATTTTTTTGATTTTCTGATTGCTGCTTATAATTATTTTTATGGTGAACGATGGGGAGAAATACTGTTGGGCAGATATAAAATGGTTACGATCTACTAAAGAATTTTGATCCGTTTTCTTTAAAATTTCCTTAGTTGAAAATTAACCTTTAAGAAAAATTAATTTAAGGAAAAGCAGATAGATAGGCTCTATTAAAAAAATAATTCGCTTAAGTTACTTAAGGTTCAGTTGAACGCAAATTTCAGTTTCGAAAATAATAGAAAATCTGCTGAATTCTAAAATATTTATTTATAATACTCTTCCTTCTTCACCAATAAACATGTTAATTAATAAATTATTCGGAAAAAATCAAAAAATTACACAATTTTGTTATATTACAAAACTTTAATATTCGACTCTTCCATATTGCCACAGATGTTGGAGTAAGTGTTGGATAAATAAGTATGCATTATTTGTTGTAGATAAGATTGACTAAATAAATGAGCAACATTATCCAAATGGCTTTGATAGCTTCCTAAAACGATGATATGTTCCTTGATGTTTGTGTAGCAAGGAGATCGTGATCAGGTATAAAGCAGATAGAAGATATAAAGCAGATCGTAGCGGATATATAGCATACAAAATATAAAAAATATATTAAAAATTAAAATAAAACTTATCATAATCAAATAAAAGATCTTGGGTCCATATGAATACCATTTTCTTGTTTTTATTTTAATGCAAGCTTCTTTTTAGCATTTACTGTTGGGCAGATATAAAATGGTTACGATCTACTAAAGAATTTGGATCCGTTTTCTTTAAAATTTCTTAGTTGAAAAGGAACCTTTAAGAAAAATTAATTTAAGGAAAAGCAGAATAGGCTCTATTAAAAAATTAATTCGCTTAAGTTACTTAAGGTTCAGTTGAACACAAATTTCAGTTTCGAAAATAATAGAAAATCTGCTGAATTCTAAAATTTCTTCTTCACCAATAAACATGTTATTAATTAATAAATTATTCGGAACAAATCAAGAAGAAAAAATTACATAAATTTGATTATATCTCAAAACTTTAATATTCGACTCTTTCATATTGCCACAGATATAATGGCTTATATGGAATTTGTTGACCTCGTGTTTGGATAAGTATGGATTTCTTGTTGTAGGTAAGATTTACTAAATAAATGAAGAACGTTATCCAAATGGCTTTGACAGCCTCCTAAAACGATGATATGTACCTTGATGTTTGTGTAGCAAGGAGATCGTGATCAGGTATAAAGCAGATAGAAGATATAAAGCAGATCGTAGCGGATATATAGCAGACAAAATACTTTGAACTTTTTCATTCCACGAAAATGTAAATAGATTAATTCTGTTTAGTTAAATTTCTTGCAAGCAGTATTTTGGTTGATATAATGATTTCGAATATACAATCTTGTTTTTATATCTCAATCAGTTAATGCTCTCAATAAGAGATATTTTACCAAACTTCGAGGTCGCACATTGAATGCACGAATCGAATTCTGTAAAAATGGGTGCAAAAAATCATTGTTTTCAATAAAAGAAGCAAAAAATAAATATATCAATACAGCTTATGCAGACTGTTTTAAACACGCAACGCTAAAAATGAACGGTACTTGTGTTGACTTAATTGCTTTTTGTTTTGAGAAATATTGTGTCAGCTTGCGCATGTACAGGTTGGACCGTACGACAAACATCCAATGTGAAGTAAAATATTTCGGGATTGAGAGCAATGATTCTGTTTTAGATACAAATGCTAATATTAATGATGCAATATAGATTCTGAAGATGAAATAAGTTATTTAAGTAATAAATTATGGAATATAATATTATCACTATATGAAGAAAATATCGTAATGTAGGAAAGGCAGTCTAGCTGCTTCAAACCAGAAGCAAAACTGATCCGTCAACATCTAAAAATGTGAAGAAAAATCTGCGCAACAATTTAAAAGTATCTTCCTTTGAATTGCAACAATGTATTGCTACTCCATTTTTACGCTCGTGAGTATTATTTTATAAAAGACCATTGTGACTTCCAATCTGACTTGATAGAGTCATGTATATTCCAAAACTTAAAAAGCCTACTTCTGTAAAATACGTAATTTTTTATAGTGACGCATAAAATTTCTTATGTTGCATCAATGTTTGCTATATTCATACATATATTCGTTTTCATCCTTTTTCAGTTAAAATTTAATCTGCTTGATGTTTTGAATGTAAATATTTATTGTGATCAACAATCTCCTATTGCTAATCAACAACAGGTAGATGTACTGCAGCAGGTAATCTTACAATGATTTGCTTTACTTTTTCGCCTGTAGTTTAATGTATGAATATCTAAATGTAATAACATAATAATTATCACTGTTTAGGTGTGTCAGAAAATGTGAAGATTGTTAAAAATGCAAAGCAAATTATTATATAAAACAGATAAATGCACAGATGTATTTACGCCAGTACATCAACAAGTAATTCATAGTCGTACCAATCGCGACAAGCGTTTGTAGCAGGACTAAAAGAAATTCATGCAACTAAAGCTAAACGGAAAGATTTAATTGAAAGTAGTCCGAGGATACAGATACATACAAATTTTATTTGGAAACAGCCAGTTAACGTGTTTTGTTTTATTTTGTAATAGATGTTTTAAAGGTACTTTATGCGGAAGCTATACATTTTTGAAAACAGTAGCCAATTGAACCCCAAAAGACTTCCAGTTTCAAAGGGTATGAACCAGTATGAATCGCACGTGAAACATCCAAGAAATATTTACCCGGCGATTTGTCTGTTGCTGAGCTGCAAATGCATGATCAATTTCCAAATTTTCTCATCCATCAATGCATTCAAAAAAATAAAACTAGAATTTGTCACATGTAGTTACATGTTTACGAACTACCCTAATACTTTCTTTATCTCTTTATATTTACATTCCTTAATTTAACTTTAATTCTTCTTATTACTTAATTTATTATTACTTTATATTGCTATAATTCTTATTTTGCTTTAATTCTAATAGTTAATATTTTCTATCATCCAAACTTATCAACTATTTTCTTTTAAAGTGTATTATCGTTATTTTTCTTACTGTTATTTTTTAAACTATACAAAAAGAGCCGAATTTTGTAACAAGAAGGCTAGAATATAAATGTTGTTTAAATTGAAAAAATATTAAAAAATATAATTTAAAAAAAATTCATAATTTTGAGAACAATAAAACATATCGTATAATTTGTTTAAAAAATAATTTTATTTTGTTTGTTTAAACCAATTAAGTATGTGGGGCATGTTGAATTAAAAAATAAAAGTTCCTTAAGTAGAATATCCTAAAAACAGAACAACCATACCACCACCTGTTTCGCTTGGTTTTGAATCAAAACGAAATGATAAGCAAAAGACAAGTGCGTATACAAATTTAAAAGTATTTGCTTTGTTTTGCAACAATGTATTGCTATTTTATTGTTACGCTCGTTAGTATCATTTTATAAAAGGTCATTGTGACTTCCAATTTTACTATTCATGACTATTCAATAAATGATTATTTTTAGATTTTGTTGCTATAAGAATGCATTTAGATTTTAACGACGTGTATAGCCATCAATACATTTTTCATTATGATTAGCGTCTCTTTCAGTCTGACTTAATTTGAATCAATGTAAGTTTAGCGTCTCTTTCAGTCTGACTTAATTTGAATCAATGCGATGAATCAAAGTGTTTGTTTTTGGTTTTATTGGGAATTATAACTTTAAATTTTTTATCAATGATATTTCCAGTTTTTACATAGTTTGCTTTAATTGCATTTTAAATTATATTGTGAAAGGTTTAAAATATTCTGCAAAATTTCTGTATATTTGTATTTTGAACAATATGATCTCCACTGTGGGAAATCGTAGTGTGTTCCCCTTTCAGATAGTGATGAATTGGTATAAAACTAAAAAAATAATTGCATGAAGTCATATATTTTTGTTCTTTATAATCGTTTAAATTGCAACAATAAGTGTTACAAAATATTTAGGCAACATTTTTACCAGAAAAGAAAGAAATCGTCATTAGTTAACAATTTCAAGATGAATAGTTAATTATTTGAGTATAGTGTATTCAAAAATACCTTACACATCTTCAGATTAAAAAAGGGAACACAATTTGCAACAAAAAAAAGTATATCCTTTCAGTCTGACTTAATTTGAATCATGTGTTTTTTGTTTTATTGGGAAATATAACTTTAAATTTTATATCAGACATTTCCAGTTTTTACATACTTTGCTTTAATTGCATTTTAAATTATATTGTATAAGCTTCAATATTTTGTGCAAAATTTCTGTATATTTGTATTTTGAAATATCGTTTCTATCAATATGATCTCCAATGTGGGAAATCGTTGTAAGTATTTCTTTTTCAGATAGTGATGAAATAATATATCATCAATATTATTTCCCGTCGTCGAAAAACTATTCCTATTGTTAATTCATCGGACAGTGATAATTATGAACTTGGTAATAAAACTGAATGGCGTGAGGCCATAGCCTCAATTAGAGAATTTTACTTTAGTGAAATAGAATGTGGAGTTAAACTCAACATTAAACTCAAATCAAGTCCAAGGTATATTTTCAATAAAATATTTACCAGTGATATAATTGAAAAAATTTTTGGTGCCACAAATAAATATGGGAAAAACTTATACGAAAATTAAGAAATTCAAAAAGATTCTAAAAAAGGAATTAAGAAAATTTTTTGGTTTGAAGCTCGAAAAAATGCAACGTCTATTCGTAATTTATTTTGCAATGACCCTTTATTTTCATCTATATTTCCCAAAACGATGTCTCGTCGTCGATTTCAACAATTACTTCAGTGTATGAACATACATTACGAAAATGAAGAAGTAGAACTGCTGAAAAACTACATATAGTTCTTCCATTAATTAAACCTAAAAAAGAATATTCTCCTGAAAAGAACATTTCGCTTGACGAATCTATGTTATTATTTAGAGACCGACTAAATTTTCTGCAATATATAAAAGGAAAAAAGCCAAATATGGAATTAAATTATATGAATTGACAACTAGTGATGGCTACGTTTTTAATTTGGAAATATACCAAGGAAAACAAGAAATTGCAAACACGTCATCGATAACAAACAGCCTTGTTTTACGATTAATGGAATCCTATTTAAATAGGGGACATAACTAATATATGGATAATTTTAAAATAGTGTTGAACTATTGCTATTGCTTCTTAACTATTGCTATTGCGTCTTAAAACTCATTCAACAGGAAGTCTTCGTGCTAATAGAGAAGGTAACCCCAAAGTTGTTACGTCCAATTAATTTAAAAAACGGTGAGCATATTTGACGCATACAGGGTCAAATTTATGTGTCTAAATGGAGAGACAAGCGTGATGTAGTCTCTATAACTACACATCATCATTCAGATATGATTGCTACTGCAAATATCCGGTATCCGGACGTTTAGCCTTCGATAAGGTTTTGATAGGTATGATATGTTCTTTGATATTTGGGCAGCATTAGATAGTGATCAGATATAAAGCAGATAGTTAGCAGATATAAAGCAGATCTTGAGCAAGTACAAAGCAGTTGGTGACCACATGCAAAGGAGATCAAAATCAATATAAAAAATTATCATGTCTAAAAATTATCATAATCAAATAAAAGATCTTTGGTCCATAACCAATACATTTTTCTTGTTTATATTTTAAGGAGTTCAACTTCTTTTTAATATATTGTTTGCAGGTAAGTTTCCTATTTAGAGTGAGTTAGTAAGTATTTAGGAGTATTGCTGCTTGTAATAATAGTGACATTTTTCATACTCTAACGCGCAATCACATTTCCTAGGGTAAGTGTGACGTGGACGGATTTTTAGTTATTTAATTTTATGTTCCATTTTTATGCCAATCTTGAATAAGATTAAATTGATTTTGCAACATGTTAAAAGCTGACTGACGATTCATCTGAAACTAATATTGTTTGGCATATCAGCTGTAAATGGTATGGAAAAGAAATTTCAGCGTTAATACTACCAAACAAACTTCTCATTAGCGCTTACAAAAACATATCTACACAACCAGTAAAATGAGGCTGTGATAAGGATGTTCAATATATCAAAAGCCTGTTCAACATTTTAAAATACTGTAGAACAATATTGTTTTTGATATTTTATGATGCATGAAGAAAATTGTAAACAGACAACCCTCCGTAGACAATAATGCAGTAAGTTTTAAAAATGTTGAAATGCAAACGAATGTACCAGCACCAGTTTAAATAAATTTAGAATTTACAGTGGTGGTGAATCATATCTTATATCTTGTAAACTTTGTTAAAAATTTTAAGAAGAATATGTTAATTATTTGAGTATCGCGAAGCCAATGAATGTCAATTCTTCAGATTAAAAACGGGACACAAGTCATAACATTTAGAAAAAAATTGTATCTCTTGTTTATAGAGTAGCTGATCGTTGTCACTTCACATGAATATTGAGGACCGGCACATAAATAGAAAATGTAGTCCTTTCTTTCTTTCATCATATGATTGTAATTTTTTTCGTAAGAGAATTCTCTTCTATTGAAAGTGATCTACATGTCTGTATCTATATAGAAAAACAACATTGCGATTATTACATTACAATGATTACGAGCACGCTGAAAAGTTTTGGAATCCATTCAAATGAACAAAATTTTTATTATATTTAAAAGTTGATGTCCTATTGCTATTGTATTATTACATTTATTCTTTTTTTCTGTTCTCTCTGGAATTTATTCATTTCTATGTCTCTCCTCTTCCAAAACTAATACAAAAATGTCACACAAACGCTTTTGTTGGACATTGAACTTTTTCATTCTACGAAAAATATAATGATATCGAATATACACTTTTGTTTTTAAATCTCAATCCATTAAGGCATTCAATTGGACATATTATCACATATTTTACCACACTTCGATGGACGCACATTGAATGCACGAATCGAATTTGGTAACAATAAAAGGAGCAAACAAATATATCAGGACTATTTATGCAAACAGAAGCTGTTTTAAAAACGCAACTACAAACGTTATGGTATATAGTATATATAATATAATATAATATAAGAAAGAAAAATTCGTAATGTAGGAAAGCCTGCTTCAAAGCAGAAGCAGAACTGATCCGTCAACATCTAAAAGTGTGAAGAAAAATCTGTGCAGAAATTTAAAATTATTTTCATTTGATTTGCAACAATGTACTCCATTTTGATTATCGTCAGTATCATTTTATAAAAGACCATTGTGACTTCCAATCTGACTTTTCATGTCTGCTCAATTAATGAACCATTCTATTCTATGTGCCACGTTTACGTGGTGGAATCGAGATAGCGTCATTTTTATTCCAACACTTAAAAAGCCTACCACTCTCTGTCAACCATGTAATTTTTTTGTTGTTACTGTTGGGCAGATATAAAAGGTTACGATCTATTAAAGAATTTGAATTCGTTTTCTTTAAAATTTTCTTGTTGAGAAAATTTAATTAAAAAATAATGGAAATCTATGCTATTTTTCACGACTTGAATTAAAATTTAAATGATATGTTGCCACTTATTGATAAAAATTTATAAAGGCTTTTATTTAAACTTACATACTGTAAACACCCAAGATGAAGGGATTCTATACAGGAAGATTATATTATTAATTCTAGAATTTATTTTTAATTTTTCGTTATTATAATTCGTTAAATATTGTCAAGTAAACAATAAACTTTATTCTTTGACGTATTTTTATAAATTTGAATAAAACTTCTTACGTTTACTTTATTTATTTAAGTTTCGGTTCAACGCGAATTTCAGTTTCGAAAAGAATAGAAAAGATGTAAAATCTGCTGAATTCTAAAATCTTTATTTATAATATTCATCCTTCTTCATCAATAAACATGTTACCAATATATTAATTAAGACGTTGACGTAAATGACGTTTATAGACATCATGTATGAGTGCACGTAAATGAAAATGACGTCTATAACCGTCGAAAAAATTTAGTTATAAAACAAAAATTTAGTTGTAATTCAGTTTGATTTAGATTTCTACCAATTCTCTCAATAATATTCTAAAAGGAAAATAATATTCTTTATTTATTTTTAGATTTTGTTGCTCTAAGAATGCATATAGATTTTAAAGACGTGTATAACCGTCAATATATTTTTCATTATGATTAGCGTTTCTTTCCGTCTGACTTAATTTGAATCAATGTAAGATTAGCGTCTCTTTCAGTCTGACTTAATTTGGATCAATGTAAGGCTTGTTTTTGGTTTTATTGGGAATTATAACTTTAAATTTTTTATTAATGATATTTCCAGTTTTTACATACTTTGCTTTAATTGCATTTTATATTTTAATATTTTGTGCAAAATTTCTGTATATTTGTATTTTGAAATATCGTTTCTATCAATATGATCTCCAATGTGGAAAGTCGTTTTGAAAGTCTTTCTTATTCAGATAGTGATGAAAGTTATGATATATTGTTTCCCGTCGTCGAAGAACTATTCCTATTGCTTATTCATCGGACAGTGATAATGATGAACTGAATTATGGTAATAAAACTGAATGGCGTGAGGACATAGCCCCAATTAGAGAATTTGACTTTAATGGAATGTGCAGTAAAACTCAACATTAACCTCAATTCAAGTCCAAGGTATATTTTCAATAAAATATGTACCAGTGATATAATTAAAAAATTGTTGATGCCACAAACAAATACGAGTAAAACTTATACGAATTGAATATATATTAATTGAATTCAAAAAACCAACAAAAAGGAATTTAGAAAATTTTTTGTTTTGCAAGCTCGTTTTGTTTTTGCAATGACCCTTTATATTTGTCACCTATATTTCCCAAAACCATGTCAGGTCGTCGATTTCAACAATTACTTAAGTGTATGAACATACATTACGAAAATGAAAAGTAGATTCTGCGGATAAACTACATAAAGTTCTTCCATTAATTAAACCTAAAAAAAGAATATTCACCTGATAAGAACATTTCGCTTGATGAATCTATGTTATTATTTAGAGGCCGCCTACAAATATTTTTTCGGCTATCTACTTCTGTACGGGAAGACTTTAAATTATTAATAGCTTTTATCTGTGTCGAACATATGATAAAATCTCAAATTATCTAATTCGCGATAATGTAAATATAATTATAAAATTTAATCAGAATGAAATGAATTTAAGACAGACATATATGTGTTTGTATTTGCTGTATCTAGAATACACTGAAAATCAGCATGGAAGGTAAATTCGTTTGCATTTTAAATTGTTTAAATGTTTATTACCTACGTTACAATTTTGTTGCAAAGTTTGTGAAATTTATATTCTGCTTGATTTATGCGAATAATTGACGCTCACCACAAAATTTACGAAATTGATGTTTTGTGCAATTTCTGCATCGACGATATCTCTTTTACCGTTTTCCTGTTTAGGAATCGTCTCAATATAATGTTGTCTACGTAAAACTACAAAAGATGTGTTAGGTGTTTTTGTAGTCTGCCATATGTCACTTTAGATAGTCGGTTTCCATTAGAAATATATTTGGGTAACCTTATTAGCGATCTAATAAGAGACTGCGTAAACTCAAGGAACTTTATATTTTTGCGGAATTTTTTATACAGGTAACATGAATTCCAAACACATAGATCGAATACATGGAAAATTACTTTTTTGTACCAACGAAAGATCTTTCTTGGTGAAGAATAATATAAGATCATCTGATCGCATCTATCAATTCCTGACATATTTGAATTATAATCCACTATTTGATTTGGCTTCATTTTTTATGTTTATTTGTAGAAGCAATCATAGTTGGGTGATGATGTGTAGTTATAGAGTCTACTTCACGTTTATCTCTACAGTTAGACGCATAAATTTGACCCTGTCTGCGCCAAATATGTTCACCTTTTTTAATTTTTAGACGTAACAACTTTGGTCTTACCTTTCCTATTAGCACGAAGAGTCCTTTTGAATGAGTTTTAAGAAGCAATAGCAATAGTTAAGAAGGAATAGAAATAAAAAATAAAATTCAACACTATTTTAAAAATTATCCATATATAAGTTATGTCCCTTATTTAAATAGGGTTCCATTAATTGTAAAACAATGTTGTTTGTTTTCGATGACGAGTTTACTAATTCTTGTTTTCCTTGGTATATTTCCAAATTTAAAACGGTCAATTAGTGTTCAATTCATATAATTTAATTCCATATTTGGCTTTTTTTTTATATATAGCCGAAAAAAATTTTTTTAAAAAATACCTACTTCGTAGGTAATAAACATTTAAACATTTTAAAATGCAAACGAATTTACCTTCCATGCTGATTTTCAGTGTATTCTAGATACAGCAAATACAAACACATAAATGTGTGTCTTAAATTAATTTCATTCTGATTAAATTTTATAATTATATTTACATTATCGCGAATTAGATAATTTGGGATTTTATCATATGTGCGACACAGATAAAAGCTATTAATAATTTAAAGTCTTCCCGCACAGAAGTAGTATTTGAAGGTATTTCCATACAAATAACATCACCGAATATTATTAACAAATGAGCATACGCTTTTGTTGGACATTGAACTTTTTCATTATAAGAAAATGTAAATAGGTTAATTCTGTTTAATTAATTTTCTTGCATAGCTGTATTTTTATTTGATATACCGATTTCAAATATGTATATAATGTTTTAGATCAAAATGAAGCAATACAAATTCTGAAGATGAAATAAGTTATATAAGTAAAAGTTATGGCTTTTTCCCTTAGTATGAATCGCACTATACTCGACGTGACACATCCAAGAAATATTTATACGGCGATTTGTCTGTTGCTGAGCTTCATATTGTTTATTGCGAAAATTATGATCACTCTTTATCAATTTCCTAATTTTTTCACATTAGAGGCACATTAAATCATCAATGATTTAAAAAATTAAAACTAGACACAACTAGAATTAAAAAAAAGTTCCTTAAGCAGAATACCCTAAAAACTGAACAAGCAGATCACCATCACAAAGCGAAACAAGCTTTTTTATCAAAACGAAATGATAAGCAAAAGACAAGTGCGAGGCAAATGCGAAAAGACTCTCTGTCAACCATGTAGTTTTTTATAGTGACTGCTGCCCTGGCCAGAATAAAAATTCTTTTGTTGAAATCAATGTTTGCTATATTACACAACAGGTAGTATAATAAGTATAATTGGTCATGAGTTTATGGTTCCTGATCGAAAAAAAGAATAAAGTAACATCAGTACAAATTTATTATCCACTGGACTGGTATCAATTTATTAGGACTGTTTGTATAAAAATAAAATTTAGTGTGATTGGATTGAATAGAGACCATTTTTTTGATTTTTCGAGCTGCGAGTGCTACTAATAATTACATAGAAGCGCTTAAGTTACTTAAGGTAAAAAAAAATTGATGATACCTCAAAACTTCAATTTTCTCTTCCATATTGCCACAGACATAATATTTTATAATAATTTCTGCCACAGACTTCCCAACATACAGAACTCTGTAGCAGATGGTTTTCTTAAGGTACGCTCACGTCTAAAAAATATTGGAGCCAAAACGTAAAATATTTCTTTGCCATAAAGTAACCACAAAATAATTTTGAGCGTCAAACAGAAAAATCTTCAATGTTGAGCTAAAAAAAATAATTATGGAATGTGTAGCCATCCAATGAAAATTAGCATTTCGCAATAATCCAAATAAATTTATTCATTGTGATTTAACCATGTAAAAGTATAATTTAATTTGGATGTATAATTCCTTATCAAAATTATATTTTACATAAAAAAAAAATACAAAAACTTTTTCAACTATTTCTACATTATGCATACCTATATTAATAATAGAACAACGTATTTCTAAACCACAAAAAATATGTAGCTTATTTTTCAAAACATTGTATAAAACAACCCGCGTAAAAGCATTGCAAAACCCTACTACACCCTACATCATTCTCTCTAACAAATGTTGCATACCTATCACTCAACTGAAGAGGAGTAAACCAACATTAAAACATCTGCAATTTTATTTAAATTTTATCTAAACAGTATTTTATACTTGTGCATTTTAATTAAACAACAAAACATTTATTACATTTAATTTATTTTGGTTGTACTTATCGACAAACTTTTAATAATAATTATTTAATTTTAATTTTAAATATTTAAAGTCAGCAAAATAAAACATTGTAGTAAATTTGTCTCAATTAAAGTTAACAACAGCAGTATCCCCGCACAACATTTAGCAGTGTAAGCGTAATGAATAATTTGAATAATTCCCATGCACTTTGCACGCGCATCCGTCCTGGCTGTGGTATGAATATGAGAAGGCGCGAATTACACTTGAAACATTCTTGCGAGCTAAGCGTCTGCGCGCTTAGTATTTTCTTAACAATTTTTATTCTATTTATTATTATTAAATATATTTTTATTCTATTTATTATTATTAAATATATATTATTTATTATTTTTCAAAACAAATATATGAAACTATAAAACAACCGGCATAAACGCGTAACAATCGCCCTACTTAAACCTATATAACTCTAAGAGGACGTAAAGTTGGGGGCGCGAATTTATTATGTGATTCTTCCATGTTATACGCCTGTCAAGATGTAAGACGTAGCCGTACTCTAAGGTATTATTTGGTTGTTCATTTCACAGGTGGAATGTGAATTTTTCGTAATTAACTAACATTTTTGTAAGCTTCCACATCTATTTTTTTATATACTCAAATCAAATGATTTAAAAAACTTACAAACTTTTAAAGCAAATAGGAGTTTTTGCGCGAGTGCATCAATAACCACCTGTATAACCAGTGTAGAGAACAAAGCCAATGACACCTCTATGATTAATAACAAAATAATGGTTGGAAGGCCATTAAAGAGTGAAATGTGAATGGGGTACATTTCTTCAGTTGTTATATCCCCCTGAGGCTAGGAATCTGAGACCTGTAGTGACTGCAGGAGTCTTTAATGCATGGGCTGTGGAATGGGGTACACTGGAAACGAACCAGAGAGGAGAGTGTCTGCTTGACGCATTGCAACCCTGGATGTTGTCTTACTCAACTTTGGGCATATTGAGACATTGTCAAGAAATGGACTTATTTCTGAGATTGACTTAACATTCGTCAGCGTTACACTAGCGACGAAATCGAAGCACTCCTGCCTATTTTCAAGAAATTCCAACCTATTGATCACCTGCCCTAACGCGTTATTACTTAAACACACCTCATTTCCTATCCGTGTTTCCACAGCCTTGACCTGCTCCATGAAACGATTCATGGCACCAGTCAAGTTGACCTAACATCCTCCATATTACTATTATGCAAGTACCGATAAGGATGAGAAATAAAAAAATCACTTACCTTCGAATCGTTTTTTGTTATTTTCTTTTATTTAAGGGATGTCCACTTCACTGTAAATATTTCTCGTATTATATTTTTTATAGATATATTCTCTTTGTATTTTGTATTTGTATTAATTAAATTTGAATTTCTGATACAACAAGACTAAAATCTTCTAATTTAAAGTACCGGAATATGGCAAGACATATCGATATTCATAGAATTACAGACATAAATTATATATGTATATAAAAAGGAAGAAAAAAAAATATAATTTAATTAATATAAAAAAATAAAATATTAAAAAATATATTTACAACTGACATTTACAGCAGATATCAATTGATAACCAAGCGATTTATCAATTGATAAAGTTGATAAAGTAACCAAGTTTTTTAACTTCATATAGTTATTAAAGGAAAAATTAAATATGCGGTTGGAGTAGTGAGACATGATCAAATCTCCTTAGACAGAATATGTAACGTACAATGTTGTTCAAAGTACTGTTGAGTTTCGCAGTGTCTTGAATTACTGCCGGAAAAGGCTTCAGATGGATAAAGCAGAGTTGTTATTAAAAAAGCTAGGAGTAGTATATATTAGCGGTCTTGACAGATGTCAGACCGGTTGAGGGGGTTTTCACGTTTTATTTTTTAATATTTATTTTTCATATATTTCTTTTTATTTTTATTATTTTTCTTCAATTTCTTTGTAACTCTTTTTTTTTTACTCTTCACCTTTTTTAATACTTTTGTATTTTCTTTGTTTCCTTTAAATAATATATATTTTATAGTTACTCCTTTTAAATTACTCTTCACTTTTATTTTTGAACAAAAATTATTCAACAATAAAATAATGAGTTTAGAGCCTGGGATGCATTATTAGCGTCTCTTTCCGCCTGACTTAATTTGAATCAATGTAAGATTAGCGTCTCTTTCAGTCTGACTTAATTTGGATCAATGTAAGGTTTGTTTTTGGTTTTATTGGGAATTATAACTTTAAATTTTTTATCAATGATATTTCCAGGTTTTACATACTTTGCTCTAATTGCATTTTATATTTTAATATTTTGTGCAAAATTTCTGTATATTTGTATTTTGAAATATCGTTTCTATCAATATGATCTCCAATGTAGAAAATCGTTGCGAAAGTTTTGCTTTTTCAGATAGTGTTGAAAGTTTTGATAAATTGTTTCCCGTCGTCGAAGAACTATTCCTATTGTTTATTCATTGGACAGTGATAATGATGAACTGAGTTATGGTAATAAAACTGAATGGCGTGAGGACATAGCCCCAATTAGAGAATTTGACTTTAATGGAATGTGCAGGTAAACTCAACATTAACCTCAATTCAAGTTCAAGGTATATTTTCAATAAAATATGTACCAGTGATATAATTGAAAAAATTGTTGATGCCACAAACAAATATGGGAAAAACTTATACGAATTGAATATATATTAATTGAATTCAAAAAACCAACAAAAAGGAATTAAGAAAATTTTTTGGTTTGCTCGAAAAAATGCAACATCTATTCGTAATTTATTTTGGAATGACCCTTTTTATTTTTCACCTATATTTCCCAAAACCATGTCAGGTCGTCGATTTCAACAATTACTTTGAAGTAATTGATGTAATTGCAACATCTATTCGTAATTTATTTTGTAATGACCTTTTATATTTTTCACCTATATTTCCCAAAATCATGTCAGGTCGTCGATTTAAACAATTACTTCATCGAATAGATGTTGAATTTTTTCGAGCTTGCAAACCAAAAAATTTTCTTAATTCCTTTTTGTTGGTTTTTTTAATTCAATTAATATATATATATATATAAGTCAGACGGAAAGAGACGCTAATAATGCATCCCAGGCTCTAAACTCATTATTCTATTGTTTGAATAATTTTAGTTCAAAAATAAAAGTGAAGAGTAAATAAAAAAGAGTAACTATAAGATATATATTATTAAAAGAAACAGAGAATATATTTAAAAGAAAATACAAAAGTATTAAAAAAGGTGAAGAGTAAATAAAACAGATAAAAGAATATATATTATTTAAAAGAAAAAGAAAATATATTTAAAAGAAATATTTATATTAAATATAAAATAGTTAAAGAAAGAAAATATAATACTATATAATAATAATAATAGCATTACAAAGAGATTAAAGAAAAACTAAAAGGAAATATATAAATAAAATAAAAAGAAAATATATCAATGAAAAGAAAATTAATTAAATTATATGAACATACATTACGAAAATGAAAAGTAGATTCTGCGGAAAAACTACATAAAGTTCTTCCATTAATTAAACTTAAAAAGCATATTATTTTTTTTAATATTTCCTTTTCATGTATTTCTTTTCATTTTTATTATTTTTCTTTAGTTTCTTTGTAACGCTAATTTCTTGAAATATTTTATTCTTCACTTGTTTCTTTTTTTATAATTTTAATTAATTTTCTTTTCATAGATATATTTTCTTTTTATTTTATTTATATATTTCCTTTTGGTTTTTCTTTAATCTCTTTGTAATGCTATTATTATTATTATATATTATTATATTCTTTTTCTTTCACTATTTTATATTTAATATAAATATTTCTTTTAAATATATTTTCTTTTTCTTTTAAATAATATATATCTTTTTTATTTACTCTTCACCTTTTTTAATACTTTTGTATTTTCTTTTAAATATATTCTCTGTTTCTTTTAAATAATATATATTTTTTAGTTACTCTTTTTTATTTACTCTTCACTTTTATTTTTTAACTAAAATTATTCAAACAATAAAATAATGAGTTTAGAGCCTGGGATGCACCCCGCGGGCGATCGGTTAGAATCAGTTTTTATAAGGACACCGCTGTTTGAATTTAAGGCTGGTCCCTGTTCGTTCAAGGTTCCCAGTTAAGGAACCTTGAAGCAATTTTATAAAAAAATTATTATTTCGGTTCGACCAACTGAACCGAGGGAATAAAACGATAACACTTCTTTTTAAATATTTTAATTTAATAATCATTAATACTACTTTAATAATTATTTAATTATTTAAATGAAAAAAAATATATATATATATATTACTTGAATTTATATAAACACTTCAAAAGTACAAGCCGCCAAACAAAACCACGTGTTTGATGGTAGCCGCTGATCAAGCAGTTTCACATACTGATCAGACTCTGGTGCATACCTTTAACCTTAATTTTGTTTCACAGTGTAACTTCACCGGACATAGGTGCATACTTAAAAATACTGCCGTTAACTTATTGTTGCTATATTTTTGTTTATTCGTTGATCATGTAAACAAGTCCAGTGTTTTTGTAGCTTTTGTTTATTATTTTAATGTTAAAAAGTAACACCAGAAGTACAATTCAATTATGACAAACTATTATACTTAACCGTAGATCGAGCTTTGTATCAAAAATGTTACATTTCAAATTTTGAGACGATATAACTTTAATTCAGAAAAAGTTATATGCCTAACCAAATAAAAAAGAAAATTTCAAACAGGGTTAAAAAATTCAAAAACTTCATAATTCTAAATAATGTATCATTTTTGATACATAGATTCTTAGATCTTAGGGATTCTTTGGTGTTGTGTATGTAATTTTTTTAAGTTATCAAAATATTTAGTGAAGTTTTATCGCGAATAATGCATTATTTATGATATTTGATAAGAAATTGAAAGTTAAGTGATGGATGAAAGAGTTGAATTTTCTGTTCTTGATATTGATTGAAGTAGTCGTAGTCTAGTACGTACTATGTTAGCTTATTAGACGTCAGACCAAGTTTCAAACCTAAGGCAGACATTTTCATAATTCTAAATAATGTATCATTTTTGATACATAGATTCTTAGAACTTAGGGATTCTTTGGTGTTGTGTATGTAATTTTTTTAAGTTATCAAAATATTTAGTGAAGTTTTATCGCGAATAATGCATTATTTATGATATTTGATAAGGAATTGAAAGTTAAGTGATGGATGAAAGAGTTGAATTTTCTGTTCTTGATATTGATTGAAGTAGTCGTAGTCTAGTACGTACTATGTTAGCTTATTAGACGTCAGACCAAGTTTCAAACCTAAGGCAGACATTTTCCTTTTACAAAAAAAGGTTGTAATGTCCATTAAATATGTGCATATATATGTAATATTCCTACTTCTGAAGATTCTGAAGAAGATGACAACTGACGCAAATATTGGCAGCCGTAAGCATGACAATAGACATTAATCAAAAAGATGGTACTGCTTGCAATAGAGAACCTCATTAGTAGTGTGGGAAAAAATATCAATTTTCACGCAGATTGCCAGCAGCTGTCACATGAAATGTTGTTGTATCTTTCTTATTGCTCTTCTCAGATTTATCTTCCGTGACAGACAAACATTGGAAAAGAGTGTTTCGTCCTGTGTTTTATTTCAAAGATATTACAAATGGTAGCATTTCGGTCAAATATGTACCTATGAGATAACAGAATCATTTGGTTTGATAATGTGCTACTCAGAAGTGATGATAAATTTGCACTTATTACGCCTTTTTGAAATATGAGCTGAAAGTCTTTCAGGTTTTAATAATCCCAATAATTTTGTAGCTATAGATTAGTAACGAATTGAATTTTATGGTCGTTATATTTATAACGTGGTCCACCGGAATCGAATTGGCAGTTTTATATTCAAGTGCATGCTACGTGCGTAGCAAATTATAGCCGCAACATATTGCAACTTATAGCCGTATTTGGGGAAACTTGTATCCGGGACACCAGTGAGGAATGAAAGAGAGAACATTGTTATTGACATAATCGATGTTCTATTGCAAAGGTTTCTAGCGAAATAAACCATTAGGTTTCTGCTAGCCCTTGATTGGCAGCGCTACTGATGGGAGTGACAATAAGCTGCTCCATCTAAACGATGGCAAATTTATAAATCGCAACAAAGCAAGGCAGCTAGATGTCAAATTGTTACCATATAGAAAAAAATAAAACCAAGCTCACATGAAGTGTTTAATTTTTACTTAAAAACCCATGCTACAAAGTACATCATGTCAACAATTTTGGCGTAAATTTCATAAAAGTGATAATAAAATATTTTTATTAAAATGAATAAAGATAAATAAAAATATTTAAATCTTGTAACAAAATCTATCAATAATTGTGAAAATTCTATGAAATACAAGTATGTATCAAAAGTGATACATAGCTAGAATTATGAAGTTTTTAAGGCTCTATCTACGGTTAAATTAGTCTTACAAAACAATTAATAAAAATAACTTAATAATTAATTGGAATTGCTGATAATGCAAGTTTAGTGTGCTACACAATGTTTGGAGCGTGTTAGCTTGTATGTTGTGCAAGATATAACTATATAAGTATTCTAAATATATATAATAAAATAGTAAAACATAAAACAGTCTTTTAATTTCACCATATTATAAATTTTCAAATTTTCACAGTTATGTACATATAAAAAAGAATTTTTTTGCATTTTGGCTTGTAATAGACAACAACGACATCAACAAATACATAACAATTTAATTTCGATGAATGGTGACACAAGCACATACATATATTAATTTTAAGGTTAGATTCCAAACTCACTGCGTATAGGAATGCACTTATCAGCTAGATGCATCGTCATCCTCAGAAAATAACAATTACGCAAAATGGCGGATAAGGCTACGGTATTCGCGAAGCAATCACAAAAACAACATTTTACAATAGGTGACCTAATCAAATCATTCGGAGAAACGGGCGATGAAAATATTTCTACAGAGTACGAGGACTCCAGGTCCACAGTAAATTGAAAATTTTTCCAGCGCGATGCAACCCGACGGTGTCAATCAGCGTTTTTTGTCGACTCCGGGACCAAATTAGGAGCTTGATTGATATGTTGGAGGATGGATAAAGGAGATCAATTAACCAACCAATGAGGGATACGATTGACTCTATTACGATTTTATAATACATGTACGCAGGTACAGGTAGTATATAGTCTGAAGGGGCAGACTACCAATGAGACGAATTGCAGCTCTGCCACAAAAACATCGCTTTGGATGAGAAACCAGAAAGGGAAGAGGATATAGGAGGAAACTAATGAGATTCCTGAAGTTAAGAGGAGAACTCCAAATCCTGCACCAAAATTTGGAGTACCATCAAAGATCGGCTATTACTTCAGCCCCGCAAGAACGGTGAGATTTTAGGAGAGCCAATGGAGAGCTCCTGGGAGAATTTGCATAATGGTTGGGATATATTAATCCAGAAGGTGAAACAGGGGAGTATCGATTTCGCAACCATAGGCGAGTTGCATAGCATACAGGGGGAACAGGACATATCTACTACTGCAGCTATAGATTCGCGGTTCATTATTCCTAAAAAGAATCTTTACGCTGTACACTGGTTCCGTAATAGCCAGGATAAAGGGAATTTACATCTATCTGTTACTCGCTGGCGTCACATGTGTGCCTGAAACCCCCGTTATCATTGGGTTTGCTTCCCTTCCGGTGACGCTGATGAATGAGCACATTTAAAAGAGCTGGATCGAATTCAATAATAGATTTATCGTATGTTTGCTATTGTATATCGTTAATTATAGACCCACATACTGTATCACTGGCGACCCCAAGCAGGTAAAACCAAACTAGTTTAAAAATGTATTGATATATTTTAAGTAGAAGTCCAGGGGTTCAGAGTCTGTTATTAAAAAAGAAAAGCATAGCAAGGTGGTTCTTGCTTTTATGATATTGTTTCTCGGTCAGTTGAAAATATTTACTACAAAACATTTTAATTAGGTCGGTACCTACTAACGCATACTCTTTGTTTTAGTAAGTGTCATTCTGTGTCATTTATTCTAGTGAACATTTATATTTCTCGTAAAAGTGATGGCTTCTACATCTGGCATTAGAAGTAGAAGTAGAGACAAAATTTTTCTAATTGACTATCTAGCTCATCAGATAACTGGATGTAAGCTGCTCTCCAATCGACAAGTTCTAGCTACTATGTTCTACAATTTGCGTACTGTGAAGTTAAATGTGAGACTCTGCCACAACTACTGTTGACGAGGTTTTCGTTTTTTGGACAAAAGCTCGAATTCCTACAAAACAAAAGAAAAATGTCATAGTAAAGCTGGAAAAACTGCACGATGATTGGAGAAAAATGCAAAAGTACAAGGAAAGAAAAACGGAAAGTGCAAGAAATACTGTAAAAGGGTTTACGCTAAAGTTGGATGATCTCTTTGATATTGCCCACCAAGATGCCCTGACGAAGACAAGGAGTTTCTGTTGAAACAAAGACAGAAAGCAAGACCAGGCCCCATGCTCGGAGTTAACCTGAAGTTGGCTCAAGCTGAAGAAAGACTGCTACAGAAACAACGGAAGGTATTGGACAAACAACTTGAAGCGGGAAATTGTTCATTGTTCACAGAGACAACAGAAGAGTCAGAAGGACGTGAAACGCCGTATGGAGAGCTCGAGATGAACGTAGAATCTGTCAGTCCCTTGAATAAATATAAATAAGAATAAAATGAAAAAGACGTTTAGGAAAGAAAATGGGTTTTTTCACAATATGTTCCATTTTCGCTCTTAGGGCACCTAGTCACGTTTTTAGGGACATTGCGTTCATTATCTCGAATTCAGTACTATTTACGTATTTTTTATTCCATATAAAATATTATAAACAGTATCGACTTCAACTTGATGTATGATACGGGCAAATATGTATATTAAACCATTCTCGAGATATGGATCGCCAAGTCGCAAAACTGCCAAAAAAAATCGCTATTTTCAAAAGGCTCCAGTGGCACATGTTAACATCTTTCAATCATGCTCAAACTTTGGCAATCTGAAAATCTAACAAAATGAAACATTTTAGGGGGGTGCCCCCAAAAAACTCCGACATTGATTTTTTAACCACCCTAATGTATACAGAAAATACTTATACAATTTCAAAATCCTGTACTTACAGATAAGATTACCATAATAAAACGAATATTAAATAGGCCTAATGAATTCGTACTGTTACATATTTTATTTGCATTTAACTACTCATTATAAAATAAATTTACATTTGGATGTAATAAAAATACAAAAGTATAATTGTAATACATATACAACTTTAAAAATACGTAAATATTTGGTACTATTTTATAATTTTTTAGTATTTAATTATTTATTGTTTTTAACTTTAAATTATTACTTTCTTTAACATTTTTGAAAGAGCGCATCATGTTTCCATTATGTAAAGAGTGGGTTTCGGAACTTTCAGAAATATCATCGCTATCACTGGATCTAATGTCCCCCGACATCTGCAAATTTAAAATAAAATAATCAAGAAAAGCAATATTAGTTGAAGCAAATTTAGTTATTTAGTTAATATTTATATTTATTAATAAATTGAATACAAGCACAAGTTTGAAAAATGTTACAAATGATAGTGCTAGTAAGAAATAAATTAACTTGTGTGCGATAAATCGAATAGGAACTCAAATCAATATTTAAATTAGAATTCTAAAAATATTATCATACTAAAAAGGTAATAATATACATACATTAATTAACAACAAAAAACTGAAGTGTTAAGGTAAATACTTTTATAATTTTTTTATCTATAATATTTTCTTATAACACTTGGGCAATTCACACGACTTTGTATCGTGTATGTTGTATTGAATACATTTGTTTGTTTGTGAACGCTCAATGCTATGCTGTATTGTGTATCTCGTGGCATTCAAACAATTTGATAGCCCGAAACCAACACAACTTTTTAAAAACATATGAAAACATATACACATTTTTTTCATTCACACATTTTGATAGCACGAAACCAATACAACTTCCAAAAACATATGAAAAAAATGTGTATAAGTGTATCGGATTTTTATATGAAAAATATCAACAACAATCATACACTGTTGTATGTTCTTCCAACAATACAATGAATACAACGATACAACGGGTTGTGTGATTTGACCAACTAAATAATTGATATTAATAAATTGCAACATAACGATATTTTACGTGCCTTTAATAATTTAATAATTGGGGTATTCACATAGTGCCATAAAATCATAAGTTCTATAAAAATAGCATGACAAATTCAGTGTGATATTTTAAAGTTAAACAAAAATTGTTTAAATACGACAGAATAAACATAGCAGCAAAAGTTTTATTTTTTAAGGCGCCTTTTTATTAAAAACAATATTTTTAATTCATTTTAAAATTTTAGAACATAACTTATTGTGAATCCCCCAACTATTGCATGTATTTTCTTAACATTTTATATGAGAAGTCGACGTATTCCATTAGGTAATATGGTTAAAACCGAACAAAACGAAATATGAAAATAAAAATATTATCTTTTGGCGACTTCCTTTCAAGTCTTCTATCAAGAACCTCTTGAAAAACCATGAAAAATTACTCAAATCTGTCATTAGGAGTTGGATAAAAAGTAACACATACAGTATGGAGGAATGGGAGAAATTGAGTTGTAATCCTGACTTTTTCTTATTTCTTAATTGAGTAAGTGTTTTTTATAAGAATTATATTTATTTACTTATTTATAAGGTAAAGCTAATTTTATATTATTTTCTACACGAGAGATCAAGAATATAGAAAATTTCAAATCTTCTAAACTCTTCTGTCACCGTAGTCATATGATTAGGCTAGAGTGATTAATGTACTAATGGAGCACTAATAATAAGTGTATAACTGTTATTATTGTAGAATCTATATTGGAGTTGGCTGTCATCTGTAACTAAATGTTTCATGTCTATTGGATTTAAAATAAATTTTTAAATAAGTAATTAATTTCAGACGTTTAACGTGGCCATAATTCCTAATAACCAATACAGTTCATTTAGTCAAAACGTTTAAGTGGTCCATTTTTGCTTTAATTTGATGCTTCCAAGTTAATCGTTTGTGAAGTTAAATCCAGGTTAATATTTGCCTCTTTCTGTTTTCGGAAAATCTGTATTATGCAAAAAACTGACACCAAAGATTGATGTTGTATAAACGATTAGGTTAGGTTAGGTTAGGTTAGGTTAGCGGACGCGTACTTGCCAATTAAGACAAGTGCAGTACCCGGAGGTCGACTTGATCCATTGTACAACGTCCGAGTTTCTCACACCACTTGTGTTGCGCGTGTGTTAATTTTATGCATGAGTGGTGGGACCTACAGTTTAAAGTCGACTTCGAACGACAGATTTTTGAGAAACTTTTCATGGGAATTTTATTTACTCTCAGAGTTTTTGCCAGAAATCTGCTGAGAGGAAATCGCCGAAGAAATACTTTTTGTATTTTGTCTTGGTGTCTGCCCTGGGGCTCGAACCCTGGCTTTACGTCTAATAAGCCAACACACTACCTACTAGACTATGGCGACTTCATAAATGATTATGTTGTTAGTATAAGATTGATGGGAAGCTATTATAGCTATATCTGTATCATCAGCGAAAGTCGCTTTTGGTAATTTTTCATAACTCGATGATTTTCATAACAAACGGCACAATTCCTTGAGGAACTTTTAAAGCCTAAATAACTGTATTTCAGAAAGTTTTTGTCTGCCTTACCTTTACGAAAAATCACCCTTTTTCTTAGACATGACCTTAGCAACAAATATATAAGAGGAGGTAAGAGTTTTTTCTGGTTAAAAAGTAAGTCTTGATGCTAGACCCAACCAACTAAGCTTGGCATCAACAAAGATTGCTGAGCAATATAATTTTCACTCGAAAACATCAGCAATCTTATTATTTCATTTTTATTTTAGCTAGTGGATCTTGCCATTGGCGACCATCTTCTACAACTCGGTGTGGTGAACAAAGTTGTAATTTGCTAGACCCCGTGTCACATTGGGATCACTGCGAACAAATTGCTTAAGTAGATGAATCCGCGCAGACTTTATAGACATAGTCAATAGTCGGCTTGTAGCATTTACTAGGCATAGAATCGGGTCGCCCGAGACCTGCATCAGGTCAGATTAGTAGAAACTAAGAAAGTAAAAATTAAGAAAGGCGATTGTAGGTTTTCTATCAGGAATCAATTATCTGAGAATGCAGCCATAAGGAACATACTATAGAATTGCATTGTGCTGTAAATTTGTTACTACTTTTTTAAATAAATCTGCCAAGTGGCGTTAATGGTGAATATACAATTGCTCAAGAAATCCATAAGCATTTAACTATAGACCAGGATCGATTTTGTTGTCACATAGCGGATGCATATAAACGATATTTTTTAAGTGACTTTAAAATATTATGTAAAATTTTTAACGTTTATAAGCGGGGTGCATACAGTGCGGTTCATCAGGATAGAACCAACATATTTTATATTAAAAAACGGTATAAATTGCAAATACAGATAGAATAAAAAATTTTGTTTTGCAGAAAAATAGTTAATACTGTAAATGATAATTTGAACACAAAAAATAGTATAAAAATGAATTATAACGGTACTTTTTCACTTTCTTTGTAGTCAAGTATTAAATTTTTCATTTATTTTTTAGTTCAACAGAATAGAACCACGTGCATTTTTAACTTAAAATTAAAGTCACAGTTTGTGACTGCAGTTAGCTAAATCAATATGGGAACAAAGAGTTCTTTGAATTCGTCGGAAATGGTAAAAATTAATGTTTACTATTCTGAAAATTATTCTTATCGCGAAATCGGTAGGAAAATCGTACGAAGTCACAATGTGGTAATGAATTACATAAAACATCGTGAACCATATAATAAAAATTACAAAGGAGGTACAGACAGCTCTAACACCACAGGACAAGCAAAAAATTCTTCGAATTTCATCAAATTCAGCCCATTCTACCTCTAAAATGAAGCATTTAGGAGTTAAAGCTAGTAAATCAACAGTTCGTAGCGCTATTTTAAGCAGTGAACATTTCCACTCCGAAAACTAAAGAAAACAGCGCCTTCAGTTTGCGAAAGATCATATTTTGTTGACTAACTCTTAGTTTGTTAAATGATCAGTTAACGGCTGAATGAAAGTTGCAGGATTACCAGGCTGTTTGAGATATTCGATAAGAGTAGAAATATAAGGACAAACAACTTCCGGTTTTTATAGTTGCACTACAAATTGATTAATTGTCATTGTCGTAAGTTCTACACTGCAAAATTAAAAAGCCTGTAAGCTCTAATTGTAAAAATTGCAAAATTTTAAGTAGGGTTTCAGCTTAACACAGAAAAACACTTAAGCACATAAAATTTATAAAAAAAATATTTGAATAAGTTCGTATACAAATTCACAACAAATTTGACAAATTTGGTTAGGTGAACATGACTTACAATTAGCGACTAGGACAGCAGTACACCTTTTGGAAATAAAACATAACCCCATGTTGATACAAGAGCCTACCGGAGAACCCACTAAAAAGGTGGGCAGAACTATGAAACATTTAAGCTGCCAAATATAATACATAGACAGATTTAAATTATTGATGGTGATTGTTAATATATTTTCCTACGGCCACAAAATTTGATAGAAATTGAAGAACAGAGATAAACATTTAATTTTCAATGGAAAGAACAGAATATGAAGGAATTAAACGACTGATGATTCGGCTTCCTCATTTAAAACCTTAATGGGTTGATATCAAGAAATTAGGTCAATGTAACAGAAGATGTTTAAACCTACCTAATTGTGCTGAATTGGACAATATTAGTTGCTGTCACAGGGAAATTAAAGAGTGCTAAATTTTTTTTAACAATGCGGAAATATGGAGCTGAGGTGGAGACAAACAAACATTTTTTAAGGAAAATTAATTTTAATTTTTTATTATTATAAGTATCGGTTTGTGACAATTTTTTTTTAATTAACTACAACAGAATTTAAAATGAAATACGGAAATGCCAACTGATCTAAGTTTGTTAATAAAATTAACATGAGTGATACTTACCAATCCTTTTTGAAGTGAGTCGATAACAATTTTTAGTATCATATACGTCCAAACAATGTGAAGAATTAGCAACATTATAAGTAAAGTATTAAAAATGTAATAGGCTGGAAACATTGGAAGTATTTGAGGTGCTTCAACAGATGAACTAGAAAAAATAAATAATATGTATAATAATATGTATATTATATATTTATTATTATTATTATATTTATTATTATATTATTATTATATATTTATAAACATTATTTTTTATCTTAAATTGATTTCACTTTTTTGTCTTAAATAACAAAGTATTCCGTATTGCATTCATAGCATAAAATTACTATAATATTTTAAACGCATAGACGTGGCTCGGCAGGTTGAGGGAAAATACTGCTAACCACAAGGTAGACAGAGGCGACATGGAATTTGACAGATTCTCAATTTCATGTGAAAGGGATAGCGAATATTACCAAAAAAATATTTGTGTCTCTCTCAGATGGTTTGTCTGTTTTGTATATTTATGTTTTTTTGTTTTCGGGGTGGGTTTTTTGTATTGGCGCGAGTTAACAAAAACTGTAATTTTTGTAATATTAAAAAATTTCCCCTTTTTAACACAAAATAAATGTTTATTTACATTTTCTAATTTTCCTACTATATAATCTTCTAAAGCAGTGGCACACTGAAAAAATATTTGCTTCAAATATGTTTACTAGTATTTGCATTAATTTTTGCTGGTCACATTGACGGTAAATATTTGACAAAATTTATTTTCCCAAATAACAGTGAAACAGCATCAATTACAGTTTGGAGCAAACACGTTTTCCCTGCTGTCCGACCGAAGTAAATATTGTTGTTTTTTCATAAACAAAATTTTGTTTCATCAGAAAAAAAGAAACAAACGAAAAGGTGCATGTGACAAAACAAAACAGAAACTTCACAAAACGAAAATAAATAAACAGAAATAAACGGAAAAAATATAACATAAATAAAATAAAATATAAAATAATATATATATAAAAATATTTACATATTTATAAATATATTGTTTTACCAAAAAACTTTTTAACTTAACATATTCTTTGTCAAAAAATAAAGTAAATTCTTTTCTATATCAGTGTTGACAACTGAATTGCGTTTAAACGATAAAATATAAAACAATACCATATTGTATATATACATAAAAATTTTGTACAAACTTGCATTTAAAAAATGTGATAATAAATAATGGGAGGGAGGGATGCAGGCAAGGTAAAGTTTCTGATTGTGGTCAACGTGGCGACCACCAGGACGATCCTTGTCTTGCTGTATTCAAGTTGACACGCAGCCTCCCCGTGGCCCCTCCTGGATGGCATTCTAGCACCCGCTAGATGTTAACTAATGCGTGCAGCGAATGTCCAATCCCCTGGACGTTAAATTTGGGTTGTGCGTTGGTCTTGGAACCCACCACATAAAAACTAATATCCAATGAACACCAAGACAGAATCCTATGAAAAGATCCCCTCAAAAGTTGACGACCACGGCAAACGTATAAAGGACTATGATTTACGTATTGGCACATGGAACGTCCGCACCCTTTACAGGGTAGGCGCTTCCGCCCAGCTGGCGGATGCCCTCATTAAATGTACGACTGACATCATGGCCATACAGGAAATGTGATGGACAGGACAAGGATGCAAAAGGCTTGCATCTTGCGATGTATACTACAGCTGCCATGAAGGCAAGCACGAATTTGGATGCGGATTTGTGGTTAATAAGAGACTTCGTCACCTTGTCTCTGGGTTCACACCTGTGAACGAAAGAATAGCCACAATCCGCATCAAGGCAAAATTCTACATCAGCCTAATATGTGCTCACGTCCCGACGGAAGAAAAGGACGATGTGGTTAAGGATGCCTTCTATGCTAAACTCGAGGACGTATACGATAAGTGCCCGGCCCATGACGCCAAAATCGTCCTCGGGGATTTTAATGCGAAGGTCGGGCGGGAAGGTATCTTTGGCCCCACTGTCGGACAGTTCAGCCTCCACGCAAACACCCTCCAATGGTATTAGGCTGATCGATTTCGCCGCGGCGCGCAACATGGTAGTATGTAGCACCATGTTTCAGCATCTCGACATTCATAAGGCCACTTGGTGTCCCCCGATCGATCAACAACCAACCAGATTGATCACATTGTGATTGACGGAAGGCACGTCTCCAGTATACTAGATGTGACTCGGACCACTACCTTGTCGCAGCCAAGTTCCGAGTGCGCATTAGCGCCTCGAAGTCTGCGCGCTGTAGTACATTGCGAAAGCTGGACGTCAAGAAGCTGCGATCACAAAGGACAACTGAGGCGTTCTCCGCTCAACTCTCAGATAAGCTCCATCGCTCCCCATCCAATCTTAGCGACATTGGTGGACTGTGGGCCAACATTTACCACTCTTTGCGCACTACTCGGAAACAGTCCTTGGTTTCGAGCGCCCACCCCAACGAAATCAATGGTACGACGAGGTGTCGCGAGGCTGCTGCAGCGAAAAACGCCGCATACAAGAAAACGCTGCAGTCAGCCGCAACGCGAGCCATTGTCGTGAACTATAGAGAGGAGAAGGGATGAGAGACGCCTTTTCAGATTAAAGAAGAGGGAGCAGGAAAGGCGTGAGCGCGAGGAAGTCGAGATGCATAGATGCAGGAATGATGTTCGAAAATTTTATCAAAAGGTTAAGCGTCTAACCGAAGGTTTTAAGACGGAGCGTCCTCCTGCAAAGTTGAGAACGGAAACCTGATAACAGATTCGCAAGGGGTGCTGAGGTTGTGGAGGAAACACTTCTCTACTCTGCTACAAGGTGATGACGACAACAATGCCGAAAACGAAAACGAAAACAATAAAGCTGCTTCTTCCTATCGCATATAAGGTTTTTACAGGCGTATTGTGTGAACGACTGAAGCCACTCGTCAAAACACTGGTTGGACCTTATCAGTGCGGCTTCAGACCTGGCAAGTCCACCATCGACCAGATCTTCACACTACGCCAAATCCTGGAAGAGACCCACGAGAAACAAGTCGACACACACCATCTTTTTGTCGACTATAAGGCTGCCTTTGATAGCCCCATAAGGGATCGTGTTTTTGCCGCAATGTCTAAGCTCGGTATACCTGCGAAGCTGATAAGGCTATGCAGAATGACGTTGAACAATTCCTGCAGCTTCGTCAAGGTAGGAATGGACCTCTCCGAGCCTTTTGATACCGTGCGAGGTTTCAGACAAGGCGACCCCTTATCATGCGACCTCTTCAACTTCGTCATGGAGTTTTCTGCGAAAGGCAGGAGTGCATCGCAGTGGCACTATTTTTCAAAAAAGTGTCCAGTTGCTTGCGTACGCTGACGACATTGACATCATAGGGCGTACGAAGCGAGATGTTACTGCTGCCTTTAGTGCTATTGAACGCGAGTCTAATAAGATGGGTTTGTCAGTAAATGAGGGCAAAACAAAGTATATGTTATCGACGAGTAGAGACGCGCGGCGTATTGATTCCCAGATTACGGCCGATAGCTATACTTTTGATACGGTCAAGGAATTCATCTATCTTGGCTCCGCCGTTACCACCAGAAATGATGTCAATCTGGAGATCAAGGTGCTACTATGGTCTCATTAGGCAATTGAGTAGCAGATACCTCTCTCGTACGACAAAACTAACACCCTACAGGAGACTCATCCTACCCGTGCTTCTTTATGGCGCAGAGGCATGGACCCTATTAAGTACAGATGCAGCGGCCTTGAGAGTGTTCGAGAGAAAAGTACTGCGCAAGATCTTTGGTCCAGTGCGAGTTGGCGATGATTTCCGTATCCGATACAACAGTGAGCTGTATGAGCTCCTCAACGACATAGACGTTGTACAGCGTATTAATATCCAGCGGCTGCGATGGCTCGGCCATGTCGTTCGAATGCTCCGGCGAAACTGATGTGGGAATCTGCGAAGAGGACGACCCTGCATCCGTTGGAAGGACCAAATCGAGGAAGCCCTGTCATCGATTGGTGTAACCAACTGGCGTAGACACGCACGAAGCAGAGGCGCCTGGAAGAATGTGTTGCGGCAGGCCGAAATCCGATAAACGGGTTGTTAGGGCCAATTAAGTAAGTAAGTATGATAATAAATAATATTTTTTTGTTCCTGGTACATAATGAACTAATGGATCAAAACTTTTAATAAACCTTAAAAATTAAAGGTCTTTACACTAATTTTTTTTTAATTTCTACTTTCCATATAAAGTTTATTATTAAAAGTTTTCCGTTTTGGAGATTTTATGAAAAAATTTTATAATTTATTATTAAAAGTGGGCAACACTGCTTGGAACAGCTGTTATTTGCCTACAAAATTTTTGCACGTTCAAATATTTATTTGCTCGAAGAAAAAAGGATAAAATATTTGGCACGGGTGATCACTCTATGGTCACATTAAAGACTTTATTGTTTGCAAGCAAAATCTCAAAATCTTCTTTGCACCCCTAAAATATTTTATGGTCACATTAGAGCAAAGAAAAAATGATGTTTTACTTCAAATATTTACTCAGTGTGACCATAGCTTAACACATTTGCTTTGCAAAACATTGTAATCAATTCCAAAACGTCTATAGGCCGTTCTTGAGAACAAAGGATATGCTACAAAGTATTAATTGTTCTCTTTCGTCATTTTTAGCAATAGTGCTCTTCTTTGTCCGACTATGCGTTGAGCGCAAAAAATTGAGTTAATTTTGTTTTTCTTTATAAAATTACCGTTTTTATGAAAAATGTTGTAATTTTTTTATTAATCTGGAAAGCTGGAATGTAAAGTTTAAATAAAAGCAAAAAAAAACATATATTTAATATTTTCTTTTTAAGTTTTAAGCACATACATATCAGACTAATGCTTGTCCGATTATGCGATGGAGCCACTGTATGTCCTTTTGAACGTTCAAATTACTTTGAAGAACAGAAGGGAAAAACGAGAGGGGGTATGTTCATACTTTGATGTACTCGCAAAGTTGCTTTGTTATTCGTTCGTCGTCTACCGATGTTTGTAACAACAAAATAGTTACAAAATAAACATTGAACGCGCAAAAGCGAGACAAAGTTTAACAGAAAATGTAAGAGGTTGCCAAAATGCTTTGCAAAGTACATTGAACGTGCAAAGATAGTTTTATACGCAGATGATACTACCATTTTTACTGTGTGTACAACGTGTGAGGAATGTTATGAACATATTGAAAGAGGTATGGATAATATAAATTGATCGTTGAAGATAAACATATTGAAATTAAATGAAAATAAAAAAAAAATTTCAAAAATTCCAAATAGTTTTATTAAAATATGTAATAATATCGCCGTAGTCTAGTAGGCAGTGTGTCGGCTTATTATACGTAAAGCCAGGGTTCGAGCCCCAGGCCAGACATCAAGACAAAACATAAAAAGTATTTCTTCCACGGGTTCCTCTCAGCAGAGTACTGCCAACAACTTTGAGAGTAAATAAAATTGCCATGAAAAGTTTCTCAAAAATCTGTCGCTCGGAGTTGACTTTAAACTGTAGGTCCCACCACTCATGTATAAAATTAACACACACAACATATGTGGTGTGAGAAACTAGGTCGTAATCCTGACTGAAGGGTTGTAATGACCAATTATGTATGTAATAATATGCGCATCACGCATCTTCTACAAATTTATTACTATGTTCATGTATTGTTTAACAGGCTTATAAAATGAATTCTCATATTCTTCCAAATAATACGAAATTGCTTTTAAAATGATCATGCTAAAGCGATGGACATTTTTGGGTTAAACTATTGGTCAATTCACACAAGCCGTTGTATCGTTGTATTCATTGTATTGTTGGAAGAACATACAACAGTGTATGATTGTTATTGATGTTTTTCATATAAAAATCCGCTACACTTATACACATTTTTTCCATATGTTTTTAAGAGTTGTGTTGGTTTCGGGCAATCAAATTGTTTGAATGCCACGAGATACACAATACTGCATAGCATTGAGCGTTCACAAACGAACAAATGTATTCAATACAACATACACGATACAAAGTCGTGTGAATTGCCCATATATTATTTGTTTACATCAGACAACAAATTGTACACTTGCGGTCCAACATAAACAACTTAGAAAACGTAAAGAGAATGAACATTCGCAACACAACAATGGTCTTTGCTTTTATTTAAGGATGGTTGATTTTCAGCCATTGTTTTTAATATTATTTATAGGGTATCACGTGTTCGTACTCACCATTCAAAAAAGAAACCCACACATCCCAACATTCTCGAGCGTTCTCAAATCTTCAAAAGCCTGATCGAAAGTGCTGCTTATTAATATCAGCACCATCCAGTTACAAGATGTTTCAACAGTTTCTTGATTTTCTGTTCGCTCATACTTAAAGCTGTCAGTTTCAGAATTAAGAGGCGGCAATCTGTTGCTTCTTATTGGCTAAAAATCTTACTTAGAAATTAATAAACTCTAAAATTCTACAGTTCCCCATACAAATATCATTACGTCTCTGAAACTGAATTTATAACTAAACTAATTTCACAAGGTGTTATAAACAACAATAGGAAATTGATCAAGTTTTTTAAGCCATGTGAAGAAAGTCAAAAGTAATTATTTGCTTACGACAAATTCTTAACAATTTTGACTTCACTGTGTATGTATTTATTCTTTATTTTGTATTCAAACTTAGCATGTTAGGTTTATTTGTAAATAATTTAAAAACATAATCTTAATAAAAAGTTTCTCAAAAATATAAAGCAACTCTGTGAAGTAATATAAGTGTTTTATAAAGAGATCTTGAAAATTTAAAAAAATAAATAAAAATTGGTTGTAAAAAATAGATAGAACTATTTAAAACCCATAAGAAAATAAAAAGCAATTCTTAGAAATTGAATTGCATTGAGAACAATAATTTTAAAATTAAATAAAATAAATTTTATTAAAAATTAGAAAACAAAAAATAATAATAAATAATCAAAAATGGCTGACTGCAGTAAATGCAGAACAGCAATAAGGGGAGAAAGTGGAATCAGGTGCAACGGGGTGTGTGATAAAGTGTATCATCTCACCAAAAAATGTGCGGGAATATATCAATACTCTGCAAAGATGATGGATGAGCACAACTTTATTAGATTTATATGCGACGTATATATTATATTCAAAATATTGATTTGGTGTTAAGAGAAGTGCAAGATGAGGTGCATAAAAACAAACAAAATTTGGTTGAGTATAAGCACGAATTTAAAGCTTCACTTGAAGAAAATTAAAATGAATCTAAACAACTACTTGAGGGTATAGAAAAGCGGTACGAGGAAAGAATAAATAAAATGATAAAATATCAGAAATCGAAATGTCGAAGAAATTAAAAAATTATCTAGTAGTTTAAAAGAATTAGAATGCAACAACAAACAATTGTGACAAACAATAGAAGAGAAAAATGAAAATATGTGCAAAGAAATAAAGAAAGTAATAAATGAAACAAGTAAACAAAGTGCGAAAACATATGCAGATGCAGTAAAAAATAAAGGGTTGCCAAGTATAAATAAACAATTACCCCTAATTATTAAACCTAAGGAAAAACAATCGGCTGAAAAAAACTAAGGAAGAGTTAAATAAGATAAATACAGACAACTTGAAGATAACAAATGTGGAAAGTAGAAGCAGTGGAACAATTGTTATTCAAAGTGAGAGCTGTGAAGATAGAGAAAAAAATTAAAAGTGCAATCCAGGAAAAATATCTAAACAATATGAAGTAAAAATTCCAAATTCGTCGGGACTAAATATAAAAATTATTGGCATGTCTTTTGACTATAGTGAACATGATTTAATTGAGAAAGTAAGAAAACGAAATCCTAAATTAGCTGATGCCAATATTAAGTTTGTGGGAAAATATGAAACAAAAAGAGGAAATAAAACTTTGTTCATGTGAAACTGAGAGTTGATAATGAAGCTTACGGAAAAATTATGGAAGAAAGAAAAGTAAATGTCGGTTGCGAAAGATGTAGAGTGTATGACGGAACCGAATTAGTTCAATGTATGAAATGCAGAGGATACAATCATATAGCCAAAGAATGTAAAAATCAGGAAATATGTCTAAAATGACATGGTCAACATAAAACAGTTAATTGCGAAAGTCAAGAGAAGATAATGAAGTGTATTAATTGTTCAAAAGTAAACAGCAGGCTCAATATGGGTTTAGATGAAAACCACTTTACAAACGATAGAGAATGTACAGTTTATAAAATTAAACTGAAAAACAAAATGAGAAATATAGGCTTGACACTTTAACAATTAAAAGAAATGAGTGCCCCCTATACAAATGTACAAGGTCTCGTTAACAACTATAATCAAATTGAAATTATCGCAGCAACAGAAAAAATAATAAAATATTTACAGGCCAAATTTGAAAACACAAATCAAGCTTGGGATAGAAATCAATACAAAGTGCAAATTGAAAATAATAAGAATAATTAAATAAAAAATAAAATTGACAACGCAACTAATCAAAAACAAAAACCTAGTACTTAATAAGAGGCAAAACTCAACTAAATATGTGATATAGTAAATAAGTTCAATGCATTCTTTATTGATAGCATTAGTAGTATAAGACAATCGATTGGGAGCGTGCAATAATATTAACCAAATAGAACATAGAGTGAATGGTGTTTTTAAATTCCGAAAGATAAATATTATTGAACTGGAGAGCATCGTGAAGTGTATGAATAACAAATCTGACCATGAAAATATCAAATAAAATTATATTTGACAACTGGAATGTAATAGGAAATATTATGGTGAAAGTAGTAAACACATCTTCAGAAACAGCTATTTTTCCTGATAATTGGAAAAAATCAACCGTAACGCCAATTGAGAAAGTGCCCGGAACAAAAAAATGCGAGGAGTTTACGCCAATAAACTCTCTAAAAACTTGCGAAAAAAAATAATTGAAAAAGTAGTTAAAGATCAGCTTGAAAAATATATAGAAAATCGCGACACATTATCTAAATACCAGTCAGGATTCCGTAAAAACATTCGTGTGAAACCACGGTAAACTATGTCATAAGTCAATGGAGAGCAGTAGGAAAAGATAAGAGGATTATAGCAATACTTCTTGACTTCAAAAGAGCTTTTGAGACGATCGATAGAGAAATAATACTGAATAAACTATATATGTATGGAATAAGAGGAATCGAGATAGATGGTTCAAATCGTACCTGAAAAGAAGAAGGCAAACGACAAAATTAAATGACAGAATCTGAATAACTTCGGAGTGTCACAAGGTTCTATTTTGGGAGCGTTGTTGTTCATAATTTATATAAATGACATGCCAAGTGTTTTAGAAAAATGTAAAATTGTACTGTACGCTGATGACACTCTGATATATACTATAGCAGATAGAATGTCTCGAAAATATCAAGTATGATATGAAAAAAATAGACGAATGGCTTAAAATTAATAAACTCAAACTAAATGAAAATAAAACAAAAATAATGGAAATAAACTTAAATTCAGAAGAAATATTTAAAATAAATGACACAGTAATTGAAAAAGTCGAATATATAAAATACCTTGGTTTTATAATCGATAAAAAATTAAATTTCAATGAACAAATAGATTACTTATGCAAAAAAGTTGATAAAAAAATTAGTTTTTTAAAAAGAATAAGAAGCAAAATATCCAAGTCTACAGCGATAAATATATACAGCACGAATATATATATATATACCACACTTTCAATATGGTTCCATTATTTTATTCACATCCAGCAGCACAATTCAATTAGCAAGGATGCAGAAACTGCAAAATAGAGCTATGAGGATAATATTGAAATGCGATCGTTACACACATATATATACAATGTTAAATGGATGAGCATAGCACAACGGCTCCAATTTAACACAGGTTTATTAGAAAATTGCAACAAGGAGACGCCTCGAAATATCTATGTGATCAAATACATTATGTGGGAGACAGCCGACCATATCAACTAAGAAATGCATGCGACTTTAGGATCCAAAGAGTGAGGTCAACACAAATGCAGAAAACGCTATTCTACAAGGCTCTACAGCTGTTTAACTCATTGCCAAACAACATTAAAAATTAAATAAATGAAAATGTCTTTAGACGAAAGTGTATAAATTTTGTATTATTTAGTAATAATTTGTATTATATACATTTATTGTAAATTTGTTGAGAATTTAAAGTATTTTTGATACTAATAATAATAAAAAAAATATTCAGGAGATGGAAGTTTTAGTTGCTAACAAATGACAACAGTATTTGTTACACTTTACACATAATTGTATCAATCAAAAGATTAAAACATTTAAGTGATATCTCAAATACACTTTGTTTTATTTAAATTTAAAGTAAGGAAAAACTTAAAGCCCTATTGCTTCAGGAAAAACAAAGAGATTTTTAAAATATTATTACGCTGACAACAAACTAATCGAATATATGTAAACAATATTCACACATCATTTCTCTTTAACATAAATTACGCAAATAAATACGTAGTAGTTTACAATAACAACAATTTCACAGAAGGATCTTGGAGCAACCAGACCAGGTGTGCTGAGCTATAATACTGCTTCTAAAGATGACCCCAATTGATCAGTGCGCCGAATAACACTACTGCGTGACAATGACAAGATTTTCGATAAGCTTAAAATTAAGTTTTTGAAAACATTTATTTAAATTTTTTTAATGAACTCCCCATAAGAAAATGGTCTACCATGCCTAATAATATCCAAGCTTATTAAGCTTGATAACGCCATTTTTAACATTTTATTTTCTGAGGTTTTTTCATTGTTTTCTTCTTCAAGTAACCACTCTTTCAATTTTTCCAAATAATTTTTTTTATTTTTACAAAATAAATTTTTTTTCAATAGTGCCTTCTAAAAGCATATTCTCTGCATTCCTACAATATTTTACAACATAAAATGCATTGAGCATCACCAAACGCATTTTTTATCATAAAATATGTTTCGTAAGTCATAGTAAATTTTTTTCAGTGCTTTAAGCAAAAAATATTACAAAAAAATCGTACACCCCCTACGCATATGCATTCGTAGCTGTCTGAGTGACGACTAACCTAAGAGAATAAGAATATGTGTATTTTTAGTTTGCGCAAAAGCACTATGAAATGGGCATCAATGGTTTAAATAATAATTGAGAAAACCTATATAAATAACCCTATATCTATTTTTTGTTTGTTTTTCTAGTCTTTTTCCATATTGATTTTGAATTGAATTGAATTTCTTTATTTTTATTTAATTTATTTTATTTCATAATCGGTTTTTTTAAATTTTGAATAATAATGAAAAATTATCATAAATCTTTTATGGGAAATATTACAGATGAAAGATAAAAAATTAGCATATAATTAATTTAAGATTGTAACTTTTCTTGAGAAACTATATTTTAGTTAAATAATATGGACGAATTTCTATTCCAAATGTTATTGTAAATTCCGCTTTTTGGATTTTTTCCGTACATTTTATTTCAGTTTACGCAACTTTTCTTTCAGTGCAGTTCTCTCTCGCTCACCAATACTACTACAGTTTTAGATTTGGGCATCCCTGATTTAAACGACAATACACTCCAACTGATAATTCTGCGCTATCAATTTTATTCGCGCTCCTATGCATAAAGCGACCTTAAATACAACTCTAGGTTATTAATCACTGACTCACAACTCACGATTACATGGCAGCATTCTTCTTTATTATTGTCTGGTTGCTCCAAGATCCTTCTGTGAAATTGTTGATATTGTAACTACTAAGTATTTATTTGCGTAATTTATGGTAAAGAGAAATGATGTGTGAATATTGTTTACATATATTCGATTAGTTTGTTGTTGTCAGCGCACAGTGGTCCAAATGCTCAATCTTGCCGGACAAAAGGCATAACTCGCTTTTGCAAAGTCGTACCGACATAAAACTTGGTACGTTTATAGATTTCATCAATATAAACAGTTAGAGAGAAAAAATCAAATGTCTATGTGTGTGTATGAGTGTGTGTATGTATGTTTTGTTGGGGGTCTGTTTGAAGCCTAAAGACGACTGAACCGATTTTCCTAAAATTTTCACACCGTATTACTGTATGTGTATGTATGGAATTATAGGCTAATTTTTATTCAAAAGTTTTAAATGGGTGCGTGCCACGCCTACCTTAAGAATTAAGAATTAAAAGTCTTATATCATGGAAACTACAACAGCTAGAATCTTCGAATTCAGCATGGACAACTCTGCAAAATATCTTTTTGTTGTTTTAAGAGCCTTTTAGCAGTGTGATCTACCAAACTTTGAATAACTATCTCTGCCGATATTTCAGTAATTCTAAGATCACCACTCGGATAACATTCTTCTTTGGCAGCCAAAACTTTATGGTATGAAGGGTAAATATCACACTATAAGTGTGTCTTGTATATCCTCATTTGTGTAAGGGATTGGTTGTGAAGGAGAAAAGCTCATTTTTTTTTTCTAATGCTTTAGAGGGAGAAGAATCTATAGTTTTGACTATGCTTGCAGCACTTCGTTTCCCGGACTTACAAAGAATTGTTCCAGCGGCAAAAGTCAGTTCTCTGCCGACCAAGTCTCTAATAAAGGAGCAACATCTTTACGCTTTGTTCTCTCAGTTTTACATAAAAATTCCTTGGAGGTCGAAGGTCCATCCAAGCATCCTTCAACAAAAGATGATGAAGAATATTTTGGTGGAATATTAAAATACCCTTTTTATTTTTATCTTCGAACGTGAGCCTTGTTCGACTGGCTTGCGCCCACTTTTTCGTTAAAATGCATACAAACATTCGACCACATTGCCTTACTTTTCTGTAATAGCTATCCGTTTCATCATTCTTAATACCAATCTCAGCAACAACGTGTTTAACAACAGCATCAGTTTTCTTAGTTAGTTGTTTTTCATTACGCCATGTATTATACAGCTCTTTTCTAGTAATGGACATGTTAAACTCTAAATGAAATAAAAATCGTTTGGGAACAATCCGGCAGCTAATTTTTTAAGCATTAAAAAGCTACATATATATAGACGATGACAACATAAAAACTAAAGCTTAAGTACGGTAAATTACCATTTGAAATTCTAATTGAATTCGGACATTAAACAAAAATTTCACATTTAAAATACACATGTACATAATTGCATTTTATTTATAAACAAAACACATTTTATGAAAAATTTAAACAGTATTTTTTACTCATACCTTTGTTATATTAATTACATGAACAAATTTTTTTTAATTATTCTTATTATTTTTTCACGACAATTTCACTCGCTTTATTAAATGTCACTTGAGATATTAATTTCTTAGCAAAGAAGCAATTACTTGTATTTGAAGCAATATATCAATGCTAGTGTAGCTGTTTAAAGAAAAAAATATATCGTTATGTACTTTAGACACTTGTCAACATATTACCATACAAAAAATTTACTTTTTAAATACTTTAAAAAATGACTTTTGTCCGGCTAGATTGGGGTTTTGGAACACAGTGCAGCGTAATAATATTTTAAAAATTGGTTTAAAAATTTCTTTTTGTTTTTCCTGAAGCAATAGGGTTTTAAGTTCTTCCTATCTTTAAATTTAAATAAAACAAGGTGTATTTGAGATATCACTTAAATGTTTTAAAATTTTGATTGATGCAATTATGTGTGAAGTTTAACAAATACTCTACATCTGAAATTAAGGTTAGTTGCCAACTGAGCGCATACACGTCATTGCCTATGATAGCTATCTCGGATTATTCTTGATAGTTCTTCTCAAACTATTAATGGGATACGGTTCGCAGCTCCAAGTAGTATCATCTGTGGCGATAAACAGCGGATTGCAGTTTTTAGCTGCCAATACTTTCGTTAGTTCATAAGACGAAGGTTTTCTTCTTCAGAATCTTCAGCAGCAGGAACATCAAGATCAGAAAATTCAACCTCTTTACTTTCATCCAACACTTGACGTTCATTTCCTTCTCTCTCCTTGGACAATGCATTACTTGCGAACTTTACAAAATCTTTAAAAACTTTAATAATTTATTAACGCAACACCACAGAATCAATATTGAAGTCGAATGAATCACAAATTATAAACAAACTGTAACTATCAATTTTATTGAATTTTTTAAACCCTGTTTCAAATTCTCTCTTTTTATTTGCTTTAAAACAATAACAATACTGACAAAAAGAAAAAAGTCAGGCTTTTTCTCAATTAATTTTATCTAAAAAATTTATGAAAATGAAATGTGTAATTTTTGATACAAAAATCGATCTACGGTTAAATATAACAATGAATAACTTGTTGTACCACATTTCAAGAATTCTTTTAGAAGTTTTTTTCAGTCCTTAAACATTCTGGAGGGATTTGTAATGCTGCAATTTTCTCTGATTTTTTTTGCAATTAGCGGATTAGCATTTCCAAGTCTGTATTGTATACAATTTGCTTTGGATATACATAAATTGTTCAGTCCAATGAATTTTTTAATTTTAAGCCCAATAAGTTTAGTCGTTTTCATATTTGTGGGGCGTCATTCATATCATAAAGGTTTAAAATCGTAACAACAAGTTGAGTGGTAAAAGCACAGAACTAGTGAAGTGTAAATAAGATATCAGTCTCTAAATCAATTTAAAATTATTGCCGTTTCCGGTCTATCGGAAAGCCAGATCTTAATCGAATTTCTCATTCCAAACTATTGTGTCAAACACACGAAACCCTTAGAAGTAATAAAATTTGATTACAAGTAGATATTCCTATTGCGTAGCATACTTACTTTATTTATATTTTATTTTTAAACTAATTTATTTTATACGTATACCCACTATCATTAAATTGGACGTCACTAGTATGTGTGACTTATTTCAGTACCGTATACAGACAACAGCGTTAATGCGCATCAACCGACAAAATGCAAATTAAGTTATGCATTGTCCACATCTTAATGCGCATTAACTTTGAATTGATATACGAAATCGAATTGCATTTAAACTGAATTTGGGTATTTTAGTATGGCACTACCGTCGACATTCAAGTGAAAGCTTTAAGATTTCATTCATTTGATTTCGAAATATTTAACAAGCATTAAAATACTAAATGCTGAAACTGTCGTCTGTCAGGGGAAAATTTTGATATACATACCTTAGTGAGGTTTTAATGAAAATTATCGTTGTCGTCTGTCTACGGTATGAGATACAAAATTGTTGCTACTTTAATACTACACTGCAATAGAAAATTTGAATTGGAAGCGCTTGGTTCGATTACTATACTAAGAAAAGCCCATACTGAAAGGAGCATAAAGGCAGAGTACTCAACAAAAACAGGCTTTTCCATTGTTGGAGGTTAGTGAGGAAGGTCACACAACTATTTGGAATTGCAGCCTAAGCTTTGTGATAGATAGTTGTCGTTGCTTATATGCGAATGCAGTTGGTTGACAAATTCAATGTAGATGTTGGTCGCGTTGGTGACCTAAGTGAAAGTACAAAATAAAAATGTATATAACACAAATTAAGTCCCCGTAGTCTAGTAGGCAGTGTGTTGGCTTATTAGACGTGAGACCACAGTTCAAACCCCTGCTCAGGTAATTTCAGATGAAGGGTTTAATATCAAATGTAGAACTAATTAATATAACACTCCCTATAGCAGACAAAACTAGCTTGGAGATCGTTGTCCGTCTATAAGACGTTCTATTCGCGCTTTAATAGTATATGGTATGTAGTTGACGGATAAAATGAGGAGTTATTTGAAGTACTGTGCCGATTTTATAGGAAACCTGTAAAATCTGTTAAAAATGAGAATAAAAAAAACATTAAAAAAGATGGACTTATTTGATTTGAAATCAAATTAATTGCTTTTAAATGATTGAAAAGTCCACTGACAAAATAAAACTGGCATATAACCCTGCTAACTACATAGCTGATTTTACTATGAATTCGCAAAATTATAAACCGTCATAATTTTTTATAGTACAAATGACATACTGTAATATATCCCAATCGCAATAAAGTCGTGCTTGATGGAAACAAAGAGTTACCAAATAAGAATAAGAGTATCGGTAAGCAACGCATCTCAAAATGTACAATTTATTCTGAATAGTTGATACAACATGCCATTTTACCAAACAGAAATTAAAAAGGGGAACACAAAGAGTTTGTTGGTTTAGTTCAGAAACAGCTATAGCACAATATTAAAGAAAATAGGAGGGGGATGCACGGATACTAATTATCTTTTGATTTTCCGATTTGATTCTTCACTAATGAAAATTAGTTTTTAAATTTATAAAAAGGAAAAAAAGAAAAATTCAAGTTCCTATTCTTAGGAATGTCAAGAAATCAGACAGAAACAATGTCAAGTTATTTTTATTTTGTTATTATTTCGTGATGTAGAGCAAATATTGACATTATTAAAATTAACAGACTTGCAAAAATTTACAATTTTAGTAACTTTTATCTACTTTTTATTTCACAGTGATTTCATAGAGGTTGAAACTTATGGCATTAAAAATAATTTTGTGTATTAGTTGCTAAAGGGTAAATTTAATGCTGTATTAGTATAAAAGATTTGGATTTGAATATATATTACATTATATATAATTATTTATTATAAATTTGACAATTTAAAGAAGATTGTAAACAATCAAACCCTTTTTACAATTAGCATAAGTATGATAGGTGGGTAGGTTGGAGCGGTAGCTTTGATACCAAAAGCTCACTTGAGTACGCATAGTGGCCCGTTGTGACGCCCCAGGTAAACGCAGTCCCTGTATTGACCGAGTTCCACCAAACTGAGGAAGACGTTGATCAGCGCAAGGGCTGTACATAAGTATGATAACTTAGATAAAAATATTTGAAAACGAAAATATGTTTAGGACATGTTTGTAACGAAAAGTGGGATACGATTTTTAAGGCGAAATTTGTCGGCAGTAGCATCAGTCATTTTACCATTCCCAATAACAGCCTCTAGAATTGAGTTATACTTAATGTACAATCAGTCAATTTAAATAATAATAGGTGCCTTGGTAGTTTAGTGGGTAGATTGCTATTAGCGTGAGGGTATTGGGTTTAATTCCCACCAGAGACTCTGATTTGTTACGCTACACTAAACATATGGTCTAAGTTACTTAATTTGAAATAATTAGATATAGTTTGGAATTGTACTGTAATTAATAAATAAATAAATAGTGATAATATAATAGGCTATATATGCAATAGCAATACTCTGGATATACTCTTTCCGAAAACAATAAAGTTTTCTCGTAGTGTACCGGTTTCCCGGAAATCTGATGGTTGGTATTTTCACATGTAAATGTGATGGTTGCGAGGCGTAATGTATTTGGTAGATTTTTGAGAAGGAAAAATCAAAATATAGCACTATTTTTTAAATTATTTTTTTAATGTTTCTTTATTAATCAATCAGAAACAAACTTTACCTACATATAGTTCAACATATTTTCTTTTACAAACACGTCCTTAGTTCAAGATAAACACAATGTACACTGCCTCAAATAAAAGTCTCCGTACTCCAACCAAGCGGTAATTAACACAATATTTCAAAAATTGAATGAAGTAAAATTATTTTAAAAGCTGAAATTGTGGTTATTATAAATATATACAAAAATTTTGTTTAAAAAGTTAAATTTTTTATATAAAAAACAAAACGCAATTCAAAATGATGACCCAAAAAAGTGTCCGAAAAGTTTTTTTGAATTCTTTTGATAATTTGAAGTTATTATGGGACATAATGTAGAAGTTTGATGGGGCATACAATTAACATAAAAGGGAGTACAAATAACTAAAATTACAAAATAATTGTATTGACGTCAAACAGTTGATTGTTAAATACCTAATGATGGTAAAAGCTAGCGAAAATTGCTGAAAATATTAGACAAAACTAAGCATTCGCTTTTAATTTACCCAGGAAGAGATCGAGGAGAAATGAAAGATGCTTACTTGTGAAGGACAACGAACGGATAGCCTGATAAAAAAAAAACCTACCAAAGCTCACACAGGCATAATGCTCTCGCACAAAGTCCCCATACGACTCTAAGAGAGTATTTAGGGGATCACTTGGTTGTGTAATCACTAAACCTCAACCAAAAGTCAAATGTGTTTGACCTTAAAGGATATCCTACTAAATAGTAGGTAACATTTTAATATATTGAACCTTTGAATTTTAAATATATTCTGAGTTCCTGTGGGTACCTAAACTTTTGCGGCACAAAAATATGGAGTTTTCTTTATTTTTCTTATGGTTTGTGAAAAACTTTTTTGTTGTATTGTAAAATGGAAATAAATTAATAAAATAAATATAAAAACATCAATTCTTTTCACAAATTATTGCTTAAAATTCATAAAATTGTTTATAGTACAAAAACTTTTGATGTCCATATTCGCCTTAATATACATACTATGAGGTATATTAAGGCGAATATAAAATAGGTATACAACATAATAGCAAACTTTAATTACAAAATATAGAATAAGTTACAATATATTGGAATGTTTACTTTTTTTCCTAATTTTTTCAAGTTCAACCATTGTTAATTAGATACATCGAATAAGTGCTGATATTCTTAAAGTGAATCTTGTGAATAGATTGATTCTTCGTTTGATAAAGTCAGATAAAATTGACCTAAAGAAACTTAACGTTCGTGTAATATTTTTTGTATAAGTTTATTTACTAAATGATATTTTATTTGCAAAGTATTAGAAATGATTGCTGGATCTTTGCAGTCTTTCAACTAGTTTATCACTGAAGCGCTTTAAAGAAAAACGCAAACAACAAATATAGACTGACAAAGATTTCATTTGAGAGTGAAAGTTCAGCAAAGTAAGCACATATAAAAATATGACAGGACTGTTATTCTCTTTAAATAATAACTACGTCAATTATTGTCCAATTTTATCTTCGCAAGAAAATGCTCCCCTTTCAAAAAAAATTAATTTTGAAAATTGATCAAAAATGTTTGAGTTATAAATAAATTTATGCGATAAGTTAAAAAAGTTTTCAAATAAAACAAGTTTGATGCTGCAAGAAATAAAAAATATTGTTGCGTTTTATTCAACTAAATTTACAACCTATAGTTTTATATACATTATAAGGATTACTTTTCTTGATATATGTTGAATGGAATATACAATAGATTTGCTATGCTTTGATTGGCAACAATTTTTTAAAATGTAATATTTTTATTCTCACGAATGATCAATAGCACGAAGGTTCAGATATCATCTAATCCCATGTTTCTGGTATTGATAAAGTGGTAATGACTAAGTCAGACAATAAACCTGTTTCCCCAATTTCCAAATGTGAGAAAAAGCGCTTATATATACTACTCTAACCACTATTAATTCGTACACCACACAATTTTGTTTGATATACAAAAGAATGAAATTTTGCTTCAGTTTGTGTATTTAATTTGTAAATTTGTTTAATATGTAAAACTTGTTTTATATATAATTAAAGCTTATAAAATTACCTTTCATAAAATGTAACTCTTAAGGCGCTGTCATTATCACAAAAATTCGTAGTGTACGAATTAATAGTGGTTAAGGTGGTATAAATTTCAAAATGAAAAATAAAACTATCTGCCAAATGAACTTGACAGTATTTATAACAGCCAACATAGTTAGAAAGTGATAGTTTATTATTAGTATCATTTATTATTCGTATCATATCATTCTTTTTTACTAAAAACATTATTATTATTTCTAAAACAATAATTATTAGTTATGTAAATATATTTAAACCAATTAATTTCGTTTATTGGTTTTTATATTTCGAATTTCATTGAATTAATTTAGTTTTATATAAAATAGCATTAATAATAATAAATAATATTAATTATATTATTCCGAATAATAATAATATATAATTATTGTATCAATAATAATATTTTTAATAATAAAATTTAATAAAAAAATTTCTGAAAATTTATGCTTTTTTTTACTCACACAACAATGAATACACAAAGTGCCTGATTTTGAAATTTGTATTCGTATAAACATAGGAAAAACGAGTATATACTTACGTTATAGTTCGCATTTATATTCTTTCGACTGGAAATAAATAATGAACTGCAAATCAGCGAATCAAACGAACGCGTTCGACACGATTATAAGTCAGAACACGTTCGTACACGATAATAAGTCAGTAATTGGAATATGTCGGAAGACAGTCTATTATCTTACCGCACGTATATTTAATTCGATCTTGCACTCAAATCGAGTCAAGTGAACTATTTTTTTCAAATATGAAAAAAAAAATAATTAGGCGACTTGTACCTGGTTCCCATTGCCGCCAAATCCATATTAAACTCCACTATAAAGATACTAAAGTCTTAGCTGACGCAATGGAAGAGTCATGTAAAAAACTATTAGGGAAGGCAAGGCCAAACCCAGCTGTTAGTCTTGAAATCGAGAAAAAGGCAAATTTTTGCAGGAAACTGCTTAATGAGACTAAAAGAAATGGACAAATCGGCCATGCACAAATCCTCACACAATTGTGACTTAAACACAGATCATCAGGAATCTTCAGACCAGGTTGGCAAACATTATTATTATTCAACATTATTAATATTCACTGATGAATACAGACCACTCCGTAAACTCTAATGTGGAATTTTCGGCACTTCCAAGTTGGTCATAAAAACTCTCCGGATGGTTGAGAACTGCCAACCATGAGTCGTAATTATTTGACGGAATAGGTAATAGCGATGTTACAATGGGGCCTTATAAAGACCAAGTAAAATTGGCAACGGAATTGGTTAAAATTAGTGATATTATCAATTATGTTATTGTTAATTTTCACACCATTAGCGAAGCTTAAACTATTTTTTTTTGGATTTCTATTCTCTTAGTGTTTATGTCTAACGATCGATACTTCCCATCCCTGGTGACATAAACAGGATTGTCTAAATGATAACAAATCACCAACAGAGGGCGATATATTTTTTTTAATAAAAAATATTACTTTTTTATTATTATCAGTTTTCAAGTTTTATAAAAAAAATTTAGTGAAAGTAAAGGAATCGTAAAAAGATAAGGAATCGTAGTGTGGTCAAGCAGAAAGAAAGTGTTTCTTTTTATGATTCTTTATTTCGGAAATTTTTTTTTGATAATTTGCACTTTCTTATGCCAGAAAACCTGAGCCCAATTTACCACAAAATACAGTCCTCACTTAGGTTTAATTCTGCTTTGCAGCAGCCTATATTTCTCATTTCTTTTACGAGGCTTTATGACCATACTTTTTGAAGAGGCACAGAATATCTTTACGTTTTAATTTTTGCAGATATTTGGTAAACTGCATTTCAATTAGAGGCGCTGTCGAAGAAAAAATGGCGCGGTTTGTGCACTGAGAGGTCTCTTGGATGAGTTCCTGCTTTTGACATCAAAACTTAATTTTTAAATTAAAATTGGTTTTAATTTTATTTATTTATTGTATTGAAAATACTTTATCGTTTTCTACATAATACATTATGTTTTTACATTAAACAAAGTTTACACTTATATCACTAGGTCAAGAATTAAATTAATTAATTAAATCCCTTGTCGAATAATGACTCTTGTGCTAGTGCTGTATTCGGAAATCATCGACATTTCTAAGTCCGTATGGTTGACTATCACCCACATATTTTGTCTGCTCAAATAGATATTCTGGCGCTTCATTTTGCTTCATTTTTACAATAAATTTTAGAGTGCTGAGTACTAATCTTTGTTTTATATTCAGCCACTTCAGATTCATTTATTTGTCTATACCTATCAGTTTAGAATTATTCTCATATTTTATTTTGTAATTTTTGCATTATTGCATATTCGCATTGCCGCATGTATATAAAATTGTTGATCGAAATTCAAAATGAGGCTTAATTATTGTATTATAAATCCATATTACAACTAAACAGATTTACACCAACTACTTTTATGTTAGATGCACTGAGATGGATTAATGTGCGTAAAGGATTGGAATTTAACACGCAGAATTTTATTCAAAAAATGAAAATAGGAGAAGCACCAGAGTACCTAACTGAATAGTTAAAATATGTTGGAGAAGAGCAGCCGTACAGACTGAAAAATGCAAACGATTTTAGGTTACAGCGAACGGATACAAGTCCAATGCAGAAATCATTATACTATAAGGGACTGAATATGTACAATAAACTATAACTTATATAAACTATAACTTATAAATTTTGTTAAGAATAATAGTAGTTAAACTCATAGATTACGATATTATATTTAATAATTACAATACAATTACAAATTATATTCTAATTATATACGAACTGAGTAACTTTGAACATATGCTCGGTGTCACCGACCAGAGGCTCTGGTGGAAATCGAACCTATCGCTAATAGTCTAGCACACTACCCACTAGACTACCAGGGCACCCTCCGATATTTTACTTCTAATTGTTTTAAGATAACCGATTTGCATGTCTAGTCTATATGTTCATTAAATTTCAGCTTTTTGTCTATTATAAACTCGAGAAATTTAATATGTTCCACTTTTTCTATTACAGTACCATTAATTTGAAATATAGGTATCATCCGTATTCATATTTATTTCCACTATCTCTATGTTATTTTCGATGTTTTAAATTATTAATTTTCGACCAGTTGTTTATTTTACTTATGTTACCCCACTTGGGTAACAATCTTGTCGCTATGTGGGAGTTTAAGTGTACCTGTCTTCAACCTGTATGTGTATGGAGTGCATAACTAAAGGTTACCCTAATATCGTGAGAGGATTGTTTTCGAACTAATGTCTCTTATGTATAATTTATGTATAATTTCTATACTCCTAATCTGGCGTGTTAAGCGACCTGTGCTCATTAGATGGTTTACAGTCAGGGGTCTAATCCGACTGTATTATAATGGAGCTTCATTGATACCTGGGCGCATTAGTGAGTAACAAATTTTTTACCAATTCATTGTCATGCTAGCGGGGGTTGTCATAATAGACCTACCTTTCTGCTCACTCGTGGGAACTATTTAGATAAAAGCAATCAAAAAGACAGCAACATGGACAAGGCAACAAACATTGATGACAACCTGACAATTGAAACTGAACATGACCCGTACCTTTTCGTGCGCTTATTCAGACGATCATTGTTGAAAACATCCTAAATTTGGCATGAAGGTCTCGATTGTGGAGGAGTACTTTAGTAAGGTGACTGCTTCGGCGATTTCCACTTCAACGGACGATATGCGTGAGGAGTTAATCTCTGTTTCCCTACTATCAGACGAAGACGGTGATAGCACCACCATCGAAAGGCGGTCCGCATTGCATAAGGAGAGGAATTCATATCGCATATATCCTTGCACTGTCTTAAGGAGATTTGCTAGTTGCGAAGTGGATTCCCTCTCAGTTAAGGAGCAGAAGCGGCTGGCTTGACACAGGGGCACTGTTTGGCGGTATGAATCCAAATACCCGGGTGATGTCCTTTCACGAGCCGCTGAATCTTGCGAGGACAGTCCCTTGCAGGTTTCTCGCAAGGGAAATCACATGAATAGATATAGACCTGACGAAGTGCCTCCCTGCGGTTCAAAGCTTTCAAAAAAACAGGGCAGCCTGGGAACTGGCCATTCCCTTCAATTGGTTTTCATCGACAGGTCAGATTGGAATGGCAAAATCTGGAATTAATTGAAGGCTCATCGAGTTTATGATGCAGACAAATTGAGGCGGCAGTATATTTCGTATATCCTCGATCAGATGATCCAAAGGGATTAAGGTCGGGGATTGTGAAAACGAGGAAACTGCAAAGTTGTGAACTCTGGCCCGGCGCTCTATTGGAGGTATACTTCAAACAGAAATCCCTCTGCGCCCAATAGTGACGGTATGGATCCCGCCTGCAAATTGGCAGATGAATGGCGTACCCGAACTTATTGGGAAACACCATCTTGTAGGTAGTTGTTAAATTCCTGATGGCAAAAGAAAAGGCATCGATCTAAGGATTGCGATTAGTCAGTCAGTGGCTGATTGGTTGTCATTCGGACATTTGATAGGCACCAAAAACGCCGAGGACCCTCCTCACACAACCTTCTAAATACCATGCGCCGCCTTGAAGTTGATAATCTTATCCAGGAACCAGGATCCTTAGGGATAGGGTTCTGGGTTTGAGCGATCCCGTTGCCAGTACAAGTGATAAGGTAAGTCTGTTTTTAGCTAGTAGTAAGTTGGATTTGTTAATCACTCCTTTCTTTTGTACAGGTGACGTAACAACTGTGGCGTACAGAGACTGTGGAATTGAACTGATCCTGTCATCTGTGTATATGCCGTATGAGGCTGCAGCTCCTCCTGGTGACCCCATTATATGCAAAGAGAAACAGATGTCGTCTCGTCTGTGTTGGAAAAAGCCACCGACTATATTTTATGGCACTATAGAATGGTAAGGTATTCCATTCTTCACAGATGGGTCGAAGTTAAAGTATAAACACATAGACGACAGACAACAGTTCGACAGAAAATTCTGTCAACTGTTTTTTCTGCCGTATGCCGACTGCTTAAATTTTTTGAAAACAGCAGAATAAACGACTGACCAAAATCAAAACAATTGAATTTAAATATATTTCTCAGTGTTGTCACTCTCAGGTTTCTTGTACGCAAAAATAAACTCAGTTATGAAAAAACCGCACACACAAACATTTAACAAATGAATTCAGATACAAAATTGAATCTATAATTCTATTTTATTTATTATGAATACATGGATTGTTTTTATTTCTTAATTTTAGAATTGTTCTTTCTCTTCAATAATATATGTATTTTTAGCTGTTTTTAGCTAATTTGCTTTTAGCTAATTTAATTTTGCAGAAACTGCTTATAGTGTTTTCACACCGAGTGGTTTTAACGCAAAAGTTGGTTTTAACGTTAAAATTAAAAAAATAAAACCTGTTTTTACCATACGAAATTATTGTGTTAAAACTAAAATAAAACCTTTTTTGAATTGGTTTTAAGTAGGTTTTATGAAATACAACCTTGTTTGATGTACTAAATGTACTAAATCAGAGCTACCAGCTCTGAAATCTTGAAAACAGCTGTTAAAAACTAAATAAAAACAAAAACAACTGTAAATAAATAAATAAATGTAAATAATCATTTATTTTGTATTAAAAAGGGAAATTTGGAATATTTTTAATTTCTTCAATGAAAATTTTAAAAATTTGTAAATATTTAATTATTAAGCGAAATGTGTGTGGTTTCTGGTCCCAATGAATATAGTTTCTTGTGCAAAAGGTAAGTCAGAAGCTAAATATATCAAGATGAAATAAGGCATATTGCTCATAACATTTTTTTCTCGCAGTCATAAATGTCATGAATTTAAAATCAATTTTAATAAAACTTGCAGTGTGAACGCAAAATCAGCTAATTATGGTTTTAATGCTAAAATTAGGTTTTACATTTTGGTGTGAAAACACTATTAGGTTGGCTTTTTCTGTTCTGCCTTCAATATATTCGTTTTCATATAAACGTGTGTATTCTAAACGTGGCAGCTTTCTGTTATCTGTCGTCTATGTGTTTATACCTTTAGGCGGAGGCACAGGTGCTGGGGTTTTCTGTAAGGATCTCGTTCTTGGACTTCACTTTGGGTTGAAGGATGACTGCAAAGTATTTCAGGCAGAAATTTTTGCTATCTTGAAGGCTAGTAGGCCCACTTCAGATTCGGAACCGTATATGATCTTCGTTGGCTTTCAGGCTGACCTAAGGGCCAATCCGTCGGTCTTGTTTGTGAGTGCAAAGACTCTTTAAGAACTTTTGTACCAGATTAAATCCGTCTATTTTGTTTTCCGGGACATAGCGGTATACTTGGTAATAAGATGACGGATGCTCTCGCTTGATTAGGTTCACTTTCTAAGGGTGATTTGATAGTTGATCTGCCACCTCTACGGCCTCATAACTGGATTGCCCAAGGGGAAGGGTAGATGCGTTAAGGGAATGGATCGGGATGTTGTGTATATGGCCTACAGACAGTGATAAAACAGGTTTGCTATCGGGCTTACATAAGGCCAGTCTAAGGTTAGTTATTGATTTCAATAATTTTTGCCATTCATCAGTATGTTTAAAAAAGGTTCAACCGTTAACCCTACAAACATTGTTACCAACGCATAGTTTCAGTATTTCTTGAACATAGAATCTACATTTTGATGTTGTTGGTAATGAGTTCAGCAACAATTTATTTTTCAAAATAATCTGGCAATTATGCGTACAAAAGCACATTTTGTAACAGTAAACTAATTTTGACTAGGCAATTATTTTATTGATCGTATAAAATTTCATTTGTGCCAAATTTCATGATATAGTTATTCCGTTTTACTAATAACTTTATAAAACAATGATTTCCATATTCATTCAAGTAATTCCGAAGAACGGATAGTGCTTAATAATCGGCGTATTCGGCTTCTAGTAGACAGTTCTTCCGAAGAAAATTTATCTGAAATATCTGTGCCTGAACGTCGCCGTAGAAAACATGGAAAATATATCCAAATAAGTTTGGATAAAAAATATTTTAATTACATTTTATGAAGAAGGAAAAACAATTGTTGCATCTGCCGAAATAGCTGGAATAAATAAAAATACTGCTACATCTATAATAAATCGTTACAAGAATGATGGTTGTATTGCCGTAAAAAAACGTGGTGGAAGACGTCACTCAAAATTAAATTCTGAAATATTAGATATAATTGAGGATATCATAGAAAGAAATCCATCCATAACATTAAAAGGCATACGTGGGAAAATTCTTCAAATACATAATGTGGAATTAAGTACAACAAGTATATATACTGCATTAAAAACTTTACGGATAACCCTAAAAACAGCAACGATTAACATAGACCGCTTAAATTTCGATGCTACAATCCAACAGCGTAAACCGTATGCATTACATTTTTCGCTAAACGCCCCAGAAGTAAGAGAGAAAATAATATTCATTGACGAATCTGGATTCAACTACCACCTTCGCTGAAACAAGGCAAGATCGAGAGTGAATACACCAGCCCATGTTATCGTTCCTACTATTAGAGGACGAAACGTTTCTCTTATTGCCGCTATGAACATATATGGCGTTTTACATAAAAAAATAATTGTCAATTCCTTTGTTAACACTAATATTTTCATTAGTTTTCTTTAAGAATTGTTTCACAAGTTAAGTAAATCCAACATCACAGGTGCTTGGCTAATACTAGATAACGCACAAATTCATAAAATACAAATAGTGAAAGATAAAATTGCCGAGTTTGGGCATACATTAGTTTTTCTTCCTCCATACTCCCCAATCAAAAAAGTATTCTCAAAAACTAAACTGTGTGCACGCAATTTGCTAGATGATCCTTATATTAATATGGACTTAGTAACTGTAATTAAAAACTCCGTCTGATTCTAATAATTACTATGTTGATATGACCATGTCATTATCATTAGCTGCATCTGTTACAATGTATATTTTATATTAAATTTAAAACTATATTACTATTTATAATCTTAATTTAAGGTATAAAAAGTTTTATATATTTTCAACTATTTTGCGTTAACTAAAAAATGAATTTGAAGTTAAAATAAGTTAATTAAAAATTAAAAAAATTAATTTAAAATTAAATATATTATGAAATATTATTAAATATATATGAAATATGACACACAAAAAGTTTAAGTTGTGTTGAAAATAATTTAATTTCATTCTAATAAAATTTAATTTGTTTTGTAGAAAATTTAATTTGATTTAAAAAAAATTTAATTTGTGTGCAAAAATCTTTAATTTGAGACTAAAAACCTATAAAATGAATGTTTATTTGTATGTACCTTATAGAATCGTAAACTATGCATTTGATCATGTTATGATCTTTAGCAAAGTTGTTGCGCATGAGCCGACGAAGGTTTCTAAGTTGGTATGGCCAATATCCGATAGGTAATCGTAAACTGTGCATTCTTTAACAAAGTTGTTGCGCATGAGGTTGGTGCGATTAATTTCCGATGGATGGCGTCACTGAAAATTATTCAAAATGAATAACAAGCAATTGGTCGACCTACATCTAAAGCACGGAGGAAAAGAGCATTACGATCCTCAAAATCAGACGAGCCTTGAGACTGGAAAATCTTCGAGTATATGCCGCTGAGACCCGTTCGCTTGAACCACTTGAACAACGAGAAGTGAGATTAGAAACTGATCGATGCGTACTACCTAGGCCCGTTCATCTGAATCAGGACAACGGGAAACAAAATCAATAAAAATCATCCAAAATTAATTGGACATTTGTGTAATGTCTTTCCTTCAAATTTATTTTAGTTGGTAGCGCAGCAACACCCGCAGGGTACAGCTAGTTATTTTATAAATTACAATCTATACTGGATCGATGTCATAAAAAGTCACAACTCTGGCCATGCTAGTGGGGGTTGTTTATATGGATTCAAAAAGGAAATAGGAAAATTTTATGAATTTAAATTCTCGGATTTCGCTAATGGATTTTGAAGTATTGGAAGCTTTCTTAAATTATCTGTGCACCACTAATTTTTGCATTGTTGGATATTTAAACGCGCGAATTGGAGAAGAACAACGTATATTGGACACAAACTTATTATCAGATCTACCACATATTAACGATTCTCACAATTCTCAACGGTTCTTACAGTTAAAAATAAAATATTAGACTCTTACGTTAAAAGAGTGCATAAGTTTAATTTTCAACCTAAGCAAGATTGGTTCAATTGGACGTGCGCTCGTGCTCGTGGGAAAATGATGATGTATCTTGAGGTGTACGGAAAAAGCCATACAAATACCAACAAATTAAAATACGTTTTAGTTAAGAGGAAGTATCTAAATATATGTCGCAGTAGCAAATTAGAACTCTACAACTCCAACTTAAACAAATTAAACTGCATCAAATGTGGCAGACTGGTGGAAATTGTCAAAAGAATTAAAAGCTCTATACGTGATCGCTGTGATTTAAGTGCTGATGATTTTCTTCAATACTTTACCAAGATTTTGGATAATTCAGATTATATTAAGATTTTTCATTGGTGCTTGCCTTACAATGTATATGCCTTCTTAGATTTTCCCATTGAATTGTGCGAGCTTATTGCGGACAAGACGGTATCAGCTATGAATTCTTCAAATATGCATGTCAGCTTTAATAATGAGATCCTTTATGCTTTCAATGCTATATTTCTTAAGGAATCTATTCCAGAAAGTTTTAAATCTGCTATTTTAATTCCGCCTGTCTCTAATTGATACGCTTTGCAAGATCTTCAATAACGTCCTTATGAATCGTATTACTTACTGGATTAACAAGGATATCTTAAATGAATTTCAAGCTGGATTAAGAAAGGATTACTCTACAGTTGATAATGTTTTCAATTTAATAAATATTGTAGATTTGAATAGGATAAATGGTAAAAGTACGTATGCATTCTTTGTAGATTTCACCTGTGCTTCTGATTCGATCTCCAGAAATTCGTTATTCTACAAACTAGCAAATATTGGATTATCCTCGTTTATAATACGTTTACTACAACAATAGTATGATGACACTACCAGCCAAATATTTTTTGGTAATTCTTTCTCCAACTCTTTCGATGTTAAGATGGGAGTCAAACAGGGTTGTATTCTAAGTCCGATTCTTTTTGCTTTGTACTTGAATGACTTAGACGACGCTCTTCCTATGGGATTAACTATTGACGACATTACAATGAAAGTTCTCCTCTATGCTGACGATATTGTTTTGTTAGCTGATTCTCCCAGCAATCTCCAGACCATCTTTCTAATCGAAAGTATTAGTTGGTCGTACCGGCACAAGAATACCAAAAAACTCAAATCGAATGAAATCGAAATTGTAAACCGTATAAATACTTATGAATTGAATTATGTTATAATTTGTCATTTATCAAACATTTAGAAAATAAACTACGTCGAAAATGGCAGTTTTCGTTTTGGTCTAAATATATAAACCACTCTAAAATATCGAATAAAAATAAACTCAAACTCTTTACAGCCGTATCTTAGTCAGTCAAATATGGGGATATGAAAAGTATGATGTGGTGGAAAAATTATTTAGATTTTTCATTAAGAAGATGCTACTATTACCTAAAAACACTCCAAACTATATGCTTTTTTTTGGAAACGGATTAAAAATCACTATATCTGGATATATTAAAATTGCACTTTAATTATATCAGTAATCCTCAATATGCCTTACAACAGATTGCCTCGCAAGCTCGCAGAAATCATAATTGCTAAGCAGACTTTTTGGGCTGAGGACTGGCTGGGTTTATGTAATAAAATCAACTTTGTTCCTCAAAATAGCTCGGTGCCTCTTAGCAAACATTGCAAACTAGAGATGAGCGATATTTTCAAAACTGTGATTTAATCACTGTGATTGACAATTCACTGGTAACTACAGTGATTGAAATGTCCAAATAACAGTGACTAATAATGTCGTTCTTTCAAAATTGTTACATACTCAAATTTATATAATTTTATTTTGAGCGAGGCAGAATTACTATTAGATGATGCTGATTATTTACTTTTGTCTTTATACATGAACTTTCTGTGAAACTTAATTGTCAAACTTCATATAAAAAATTGCATTATACAAATAATAACATTGATGATACAACCTTGATTTTGTTTAGTAGCTTTTCGTAGTATGTATCTAGTTGTCTCTTTCTTACGACTTAATAAAATACGTTATTGTCATTATTGTTTTCTTTTGGAATACTTTGATCACAATCACTGTTTTAAAGAACAGTGATTAACAATTCACGTTCACTGAGAACAACGTTTTTCAAAAATCACTGGATCGCTCATCTCTATTGCAAACTAATTTTACAGCGCGTTAGAACGTATGAATACGATAATTTCATTTCCGATGTCAGAAACTCTCAATTCCACGACTTATACTCTCAACTAAACTATTCCTTGTTGCGAATAGCTTCTTCTGGACTCTCATCTCGGGAGTTAAGTTATAAACGTTATAAACGCTAGACCGTTCAGAAGTTCTTCAATCGGAATCTGTACTCTATGTAACTTAGATTCTTCGGAAAACACGCTTTACTTCATTGGTATCTGCCCTGTTTTTAATAAATTTAGAATAATTTTTTTAACAAAACGCAATTAAACCAAACTGAGGTCATAAATATTCTCAACGGTGACACTCATAGTTTTAGTTTACTTATTAATTATGTTGAACTTTGCTTAAAATACTTAAATATACTTAAATGAATTTGCTTAGATTTGTATTTAAATTTATATATAAAATGAAAATGAAATGGAAAATATTAATATTTATGTATATAAGTTCTCATGTCAATAATAACTATGTAGTTAATAAGGTCAAAGTATATGAATTTTTTGGTGCCTTAATGTTGCCTTTCTGGCTCACAACTATAAGCTAAGTCAATTATAGATCAATGTTATTTTTTATACCAAATTTTATTAAATTATTTGTTATTGAATCTATTAAATAAATAAAAAATAAATAATAGTAAATTATTGTACAAGGTGTTTTTGTTATACGGGTGCATTCATTAATTAATTTGTCTAAAACCATTATCAACAATAATACAATTAATTTTATTTCAATATGTTGAGTTTCTTCTCAAGTCTATACTAAAGTCTCCGATAACTAAAATATCACAGTTGTTATTTATTCCACCATTTCTTTAAATTCGCTACAAAACTCACATTCACAATGACTAAGCGATCTATGTATATATTTATATACAAATTATACTATAGTTCTCACTTGTGGCTCTACAAACTAAAATTCAGTACTTTGCATCATCGGTCTTTTCACTTATTATTGTTACATTCCTTTGTTTTTTCTTTTTAAATATATTACGACACCTATTCTTGTATGGGCAGCTATGCGGATAATTCTGGTTTATATGCAAACCAAAATGGCGGTTCGATGGCAGTGCATTGAAAAATTTATGATTTGCCGGAATTTAGTGGTGCACCTGAAGATTGGCCTATGTTTTCAACAGCCTTCGATAATTCAACTGCTGTTTATAATTATAGTAATTCCGAAAATTGTGTTCGGCTCCAAAAGGCATTAAAGGGTGATGCTCGTGAATGTGTTAAATCGTTGCTTATAGGTTGAGGTATTGAGGTTATGTTTTTCATGTCTTGGTTCGGGGCATTCTTGTAGAAGCTGCCGTAATCGAAAAGTGTCCCATTGATGGTTGCCTAAGAAAACATAACAAATTACTACTTGATGGTCAGTTTAATAATGGTGGAAATAATTCTGGGTCAAGTGAGCCGGAAGCTTCACGTGGTTCTACAAATGGAAGTGCGTCCGTCCTTAGCTGTGTGTCCTGTGCTGCAGATAAAAGAGTGTTGCTGTTTCGAGTTGTACCTGTTGTACTTTATGGTCCTAGTAACAAGATTGAAACGTTTGCATTGTTGGATGAAGGTTCTTCGGTTACTATGGTGGACTGCTCCTTGGTGAGGCAACTGGGCCTCCGGGGACAACAAAGTAAATTAAATTTACACTGGTATGCTGGAAAAGCTCCTCAGATGCAGATGGCATCTGTGGTTTATCTGCAAGTAAGTGGGGTTGGTAAACAAAGGAAATATGCTCTGAAAAATGTCTATGATGTCTCAAATCTGAAATTACCAGCTCAAACTTTCGATATGGATTTAAGCGGTCATCCTGGTTTACCTATTAAATTTTACGAGGGTGTTACCCCTAAGGTTTTGATTGGATTACCCCACTGCCACCTTGGTCTTCCTGATGATTTAGAAGAAACTGGTCCTTATGCAGCCAACACATTAGGCTTTTCATCAAACTCCTCTGAAGTAATTGCAGCCCTTAAAGGGACAGTGGAGAATCCAGTGAACTTCCAGCGATACTAACGAGCTGCAATCGGAAAAGATCTTAGGTATTTACTGGCAACCTAAGGATGATACGTCCAGGTTTAGGCTGAAGTTCCACAACGTGAAAGTTGATGTCATAGATGGTCTGAGGTCCCCTACGAAGCGAGGGTTGCTTAGTGTGGTCATGTCTGTCTTCGACTCACTTGTTTTTTGAGCAACTTTATCATTACTACTAAACTGTTGATGCGTGAGGTATGGAGGCACAATATACGATGGCATGCCGCCTTACCAGGTGAAATGTCTGATGTGTGGAAAAATTGGCGCCAGGTGCTGAAAAATGTTATTGAAGTGAAAGTGCCTTGAAATTATTTTGGAAATGGTATTAGTAATCGCCTGAAGCTACATGTTTTTGTCGACGCTAGTGAGGATGCATTTGGTGCCGTGTCATATTGGAGGTCCATTAGTGCTGAAGAAAAAATTGAAGTGTCCTTCGTAGCTGCAAAAACAAGATGTGCCCTCTAAAGACGATGAGTATCCCGAGGCTTGAACTTCAGGCTGCTGTTTTGGGCACTCGATTGATGGATAAAATTTTGAAGGAGCATCCCATGAAGGTGTCTCAAATCATTTGTTGGAGCGATTCGACGACAGTGATTAATTGGATTGGCTCAGAGAGCCGGAGATACAAGCCCTTTGTAGCCCATTGTATTACAGAAATTCTAGATCCACTGGCCCAGCAGATTGGAGATGGCTGCCCAAAAATTTGAATGTTGCTGATGAAATCACCCGGATGAAACCTCAAGTCAGCTTTTCAAATGAATCTAACTGGTTTAGTGGCCCTAGTTTCCTTTATCATGGCGAATATGAGTGGCCCAAAACTGTCAACATAGGTTCCGCCTGCCTTGAAACTGAGGAACTGCGTCCAAAATTTGCCCTGTTAATTAATGTTTCGCCTCTTATTGACTTCGGCAGATTTTCGTCCTATCTAAGACTGAAACGTACAGTTGCCTGGATGTAACGTTTTATAAATCGATGCCAAAGGCAATTTAAACCTGAAAAACGAAATGGTCTGGCCGCTGCTGATCTGAAAACTGCCGAGATATATCTTTGCCGCCAAATCCAGAGGGAAAAGTTTAATGCGGAGATTGAAATTCTGAAATTTGGAGAAAGCTTGCCGAAAAGTAGTGAATTGTTTACGTTGACTCCATATTTGGATGGAAGTTCACTACTTCGAATTTATGGTCGCGTGGACGCAGCTAGTTGGTTGCCCATGGAAACGAGACGTCCGATTATATTGCCGTCATCTCATCCCGTTACCGTGTTGCTTGTGGCTCATGTACACAAAAAGATGAAGCACCAGAATTTTAAAATCAAAAGATCATTTTGGATTCCATGCCTTAGAAGAATTTTACGTAAGTGTGTTTCTAAATGTCTCATTTGCCGATTTCGAAGTACGTCGCCGGTGCCACCACTTATGGGTTCATTGCCAGAAGACAGACTGACGCCATATATTCGGCCCTTTACTTACACTGGTTTGGAGTATTTTGGGCCCCTAACCATAACCATTGGTCAACGCCATGGAAAGAGATGGGTTGCTCTATTTACATGCCTAACCGTGAGAGCCATCCACTTAGAAGTTGTCTTTGATTTGTCCACAGATGCGTGCAGCCTTGCCATACGTAATTTTATAAATAGACGTGGCTTCCCTACAAGGCTCAGAATCGACAATGGAAAAAATTTTGTTGGTGCTGATCAAGTTGCGAAGAGGTTCAGTGAAGTGTTTGATGTGGCCCGAATTGAAGGTGAACTGTCGACGAAAGGTATTGACTGGAAGTTCAATTGCCCACATAATCCTGCAGAAGGCGGTAAATGGGAACGTATGGTCCAGTGTGTCAAACGCGTGCTACAGTCAACTTTAAAAGAATCTGCTCCTCGTGAACATAGGCTACAGAGTTTCCTGATTGAAGCTGAAAATATTGTCAATTCTCGTCCCTTAACACACTTGCCCTTGAGCCACGAAGACGAGGAACCACTAACGCCTAATCATTTTTGCTTGATTGCCCAAACACTGCGCAAACTCCCGTGGGGGCCGCAGAACAAAAGCCCATTTTGATGAAAAACAGTGGAGCATCTCGCCAATTACGTGACCACTTTTGGAGTCGCTGGATACGAGAATATTTGCTCACATTGACAAGACGCTCCAAATGGTGCAAACGTACGAAGCCAATTGCCGTTGGTGACTTAGTCCTGATTTGCGATCCAGCAGTGCCCCGTAGAGATTGGAGACGAGGTCGAGTGCAGGAGATATACAAGGGCAAAGATGGTGTTATTCGTCATGCTGATGTCCGAACTAACACATGTGTCCTAATGCGTCCAGTTTCCAAACTTGCAGTGTTTGATCTGGAGTAGTGAATCGTGGCCGATTCACGGGGGTGTGGGTGACGCTTAATGGCTCATAGAGCTGGAAAATTGTATTTTTTATTTATTTGATTTATTCTACTATCAATCTGTGAATTGCCTTTATGTTTATTTGTCTCTTGTTCTTTATTTTATTATCAATCTGTGAATTGCCTAAATGTTTATTTGTCTCTTGTTCTTTGCACATATGTTATGTATTCTCTCTTATGTTATGAATTTTCTCTTTTGCTTATTCGTTTAAATGTAAATGATTTCTTTCGTATTCTATTTTGTTCAGCTGTGGTTGTTTCGTTTAGTTGTCCCGCATATGTTATGTATTCTCTTTTATGTTATGTATTCTCTCTTTGCTTATTCGTTTAAATGTAAATGATTTGTTCTTTTGTGTTCTATTTTGTTCTGCGGCGTTGTTTCGTTAAGTTGTCCCGTTACTTTTTGTGTATATGTAAAAATCTACAGCTCAACTTGAAAAATATTTGAAAGCAAATTTAGTTTGTCGAAGGAAAGCACTGCCGTAAGAACAGAATAAAATAGTTACTTTGTATTTTTATTTATAAGTTTTTTTTATATAGAAATAAACGTCTCAACCAAAATCAATTCGGCTTTTTGTTTTTGGTGGTTAAATTCGCTCCTCGACTAACAACAGCCACCGCCAGTGGCAACAACTCTTGTTATAGTTTTTCTAATGTAATGAAAAAAGAAATGTATGTAAATATAAAAGAATATCCTTGGGTACCAAAGTTTTAGCAAACACACTATCTATTTATGAAGACGCCATAAAACTTCCAAAGGAACGTTCTGTAAAATTTTACACACACCCCGTTAAATACAAAAACAAGTTTAAATAGGTACTATTTGGTTTACCTCAAATTGATACAAAACCTGTAATCGGAGAATTTAAACAAATATTCAACATTGAGCTAGTTAGTTAATCCTCCGCATATGATGCTATGATGGAATTTAACAGGCAAAACAAATCTCTAAACGCGAAGTGATGAAAATTAGATATATTCTCAATATTTCTATTCATTGGAGAAATCCCTTACGACGATCTAGAGGTCCTACATAGTGTACAATATGTGCCATGTACGGCCACGGGACTACAAATTGTCAACAAATTAGATTGGATGTGGCGATTAACATACTATAGCTGTCAATTAAATAAAACATCATGTGAAGGTCCTGTAGTTTCCAAATGTTTTAATTGTGTTGAAAGGGGCCTTAAAAATGTTAATCGCCGGGCTAACGATGTTTGCTGTCTTTCAAGGCGGGAATCTAGGAAATACGAGAGTATCAAGAAATCGTGCAAAAGTAAGTTTTAAAAGCAAATTGTTCCACTAATTATCACCTTAAGACAAACCACTACTTGGACAATGAAAATGGATCACCACGACCAAACGCGTCAACCAGAATTTACAGTAGTTTTTTTCAATGAGGCTTCAATTACAAATGAAAAGTTCTAGGCAACATGCTTAAATATGTCATATAATCAACAAACTTTAACCAAGATTCGTGTTATGCAATTTAATACCCAAGGCATAACAAATAACTCTGATATCAATCACCTTGAGCACGTTTTAAATGAAAACCAGACAGATGCAGTTTTTATTATCGGAACATTTTTGGAAACGTATAATGTACTTAAAATTTTAAAATATAGAGTATACAGAAAAGATAGATATTTACACATGGTGGTGGTGTATTAATTGCGATCAAGAATACTATTCCTCATCGGCAGATAGCAACATGTAACACATCAAAAATTCAAAACGTATCTATTATAATAGATATTATTGGTCGGCCAATCAGATTCACATCGGCTTATAATCCTAAAGGCGCATCAAATTTATCTGAAGATTTATCAAAAATCACAAATTCGCCATCTAAATATTTTATACTTGGCAACTTTAAAGTTAAACACTCTATCTGGAATTGTTACAGCAATAACCCGGCAGGCGTCTGCTTGTACAACCACCAATTACGAAATAATATAAATAAATAATAATAAATAAAAATAATCATTATCCTACGAATTTTACTCGTTTCAGTTTACTCATCGAACTCGACCCTCTACTATTGACATAATTTAAAAAATTCCACTTTAAATATGTCATCTATCGAAACGCTTCCCGGTATGCTCAACCGTGATAATGTCCTTATCATCTGCGAAATTTATGGTTCTGTCACACAAAAAAGTGCTTTGATGCCATTATACAATTTGGCAAACTGGAATCTAATAAATGCTTGGGTTGATGCTGAGATTAATTAAATTGAATCTGCAGTCATCAAGGAGTCGAATATTGAGAAAATTGTAGAAAAACTAACGACTATAATGGTAGGCGTATCCAAAAAAGTTCCATTTGGTGTAAAGCGTGCTTGGCAAAGACAGCTTTCTCTGTCAGCCCTATACATAATTGGTCAACGTAAAAGATTCCGACGCAAACTGCAAAGATGTAATATCCAATCGGAGAGACTATTTATTTCGAGTATCTTAAAACAGTTTACCATTTTAATTAATTAGAATGTTACTTTCGATCGAAACAAAAATTGGAATAATCTCTTACAAAGAATATATCAAAGGCAGTAAGAGGTAAAAATAATTTGACACATAATGGTCAAGTTATGTGTGACAATGTCCGAAATGCTAATACCATTGCAGATGTTTTCGAAAACTCTTACCAAATAACAAAAATTTTCAATTAGATTTTAAGTAACGGATATTTTCCAAAACAGTCCAAAAAGGCGTTGGTGATACCTATTTTTTCATTCAATTACCCGATATACCTTCAAAAATAGTAAACAGTTTTAATTGTCCAGAGTATTAGAGGTAAAAGTGGAAGATGGGACTTCAACTCACAGAACCATTCCACCAATTTTATACCCCATTTTTAAATCTGATTTTAAATCAACCAAAGATCTAGAAGTTGCTATTTATGCAGATGATTCTGCACTTATAACTTGCGATAAAGTCTCTATCTATCTCATTATAAAGAGATCAAAACCATCACTAAAGGTTTAATAGTTTCCCAAAAGATTTTTGATAAATGGATAATTAAAATTAATAAAGAGAAGACTCAGGCTGTTGTTTTCTATTAAAACAAGTCTCCGAAAAGAATATCTACGCGCCCTCTTATAATAAATGGAACACTTATTTCAATTCAGAACACAATAAAGCAATTTGACGTTATTTTGGATAAAAACTAAATTTTCGCCAACATATTTTATATACAGTACATCCGAAAAGGCATTAAAATTAAAATTACCACTTTCGAACAGAAATTTGAAATTGAATTATGAAAATTAGTTTTTGCTGTAGTTACATTGTTCAAGTGGCTCAAAATAAAAATTTGAAAATTGTTTTTAATTTGTATGGAAAATTTCCCACCAATAGCCGACATAATAATTTTAACCAAAAACTGCTTACCTATTTGATGAATTATTACTTAAATTCGAAGATAAATGTAGATCTTCAAAATTTAAACAATAAGAACTTTGACAAATTAACTAAAACACCACGGCTTCTGTAGAGAAGTTACTGAAGTCAGTTAAAATAAAATTTCATAAAAATTCTAAGGTTTTTCTATCTTTTTGTTATATTAAAAGCTAATACTGTGATAAATAATGTTTTAAGTGCTGTAAAATCTCATATCATGTATGTACTAAATATTATAATTTTAAATGATTGATGATAATAAATAAATAAAAATATATATATAACACTGATTTATGACGACAGAAGAAAAAGAAAATATGTAATTTTATATTTATTTCTATTTTTTAGCAATAGTTTATGTTCTATCGATTTATGGCAGTTAAATAAAATATAAGGACCCAGTCGGCTATACTAACGGAGTTTCGAAAGCGGCCAGAATAGAAGTAACGTCACCCTTTACAACCTCGGAGCTTCTAGTTCCGTTCAGTTCACATTTTGGTTAGTTAGTTCACAAGAGTTCTCGACTCGAAGAGAGGAGAATTGACGACTTGTTCAGGAGATGAGGGCACATATACTCAAATTCTTCTTCCCTAAAAGCGTGGGGTAGACAATGAAGTATAGCCTCATATTACTGATTGCTCAAAATGGTGGTCTACAAACGTCTATGGAGCACTCCGAACTAATTACAGTCGGAATTGGTGAAGAATAGCCGAATGGCTATCAGTATAATTTGTGAGATTTCTGTCCATTTGACTACCAAACAAAAATCGAATGCCTAAAAACGATTCGAACCACATAAGATATATGATCCAAGAATTCTGGCGCTTCAAAGTTGCCATTAGAGGACTAAAAGTATACATCACGCTAAGCCTTAATAATTATAAGTACAGATATTATTTTTTTCATTTTTTTATATTATTATTTATTTATTTATCATTAATATAATACATAAAAAAGTTAATATAACCCGCTAAGCCATTGGCTCGTCAGCAGGAAAAGAGAATTAAAATTTTCTAATACATTACATAAATTATTAATTCATTGCGAACCAAAAAAATATTTTTTCAAAAGTTTCTTTCTATTAAATTCATTATTTTTATTAATTATATGCGTTGGTATCTTATTAGAAATTGTTGGTAACATGACGCTTAGCTCATTTCTGCTATATTCATTAAAAAATTGCTTTACTTTATACCTTCCTTGAGCTCGACGTCTTGTATTATACCGGTGATCGATGACATCGAGGAACCTATCGTCTTTGTGTTTGTTGTTGTGTTCGTTATTGTAGCGTTTGCTGTTGTGCCTATTGTCGTGTTTGTTGCTGTGTTGGTTGTTGTATCCGTTGTTCTTGCTGTTGTATTGTTGGTTGTTAACGATGTGCTGTTTGTTTGCAAATTCCAAGTTACTGACGAGTTGTTATTAGAAAACGAGTTGTTGACTGTATTGACGGAAATATTTCGTTGTATTGCATTTGGTCGTATGTTGTTGGGTATGTTAAGTGTAGTATTGAAGTAAAGTGTTGTGTTGCTTTGAATGTTGTTGCTGCCATCATTTAGTGGGTGATTGTTGTTAAATGTATTATTGAAGAAATGGTTGTTTTTTTCTAGAATTTTTAATAATTGGTTTTGTGTATTTTGTAGTGTTCTACAATGTGTTGAACCTACCCATGCAGTGATACCGTATCTTATATAAGATTCGGCTAATGAGTGATACGCTTGTATTAGAACATCGTATGTAGAGCAGTAACTTAAATGATAAAGCATATACATATGCAAATTTGCGTAGTTTCTTTTGTAAATTTATAATATGAGTCTTCCACTTAAACTTATTATCAACATATACTCCTAAGTATTTGTAAGTTTCCACTAATTCTATGTTTGTGTCTCACTTATCGTCTGTTGTATTAGGGACATTCGAAGAAGACATTCGTAATTGAGAAATTTCAGGTATATATTTGACTGTGTAAGATGTGGAAGTTTTATAAGCATTATTTTCGTTTTGGTCGCGTTAATAATTAGGCCATTGTCGTGACACCATTTCGCTGCTATATTTAGTTGTTTCTGCATTATTTCTGAGGCATATTCGATGTTTTTATCTGATACTACTATTGCAGTATCGTCTGCGTAAGCAAAGGTTGTATTTCCTTGAAGTGCATTTATTGTTTCATTGGCGTATATTAAATACAGTATTGGTCCAGGTTTAGAGCCCTGTGGTGCACCACAATCTATTGCCACTTCTTCGCTGTTCTTGTCTCACACGGTAAGTTCTGCAATCCAGATAATTCGTAAACCAGTTTAATGTGCTTCCTCTAACTCCAATTCTCTCTAGCATTTGTAGTAGTTTGTTATATGTGAGTGTGTCGAAGGCTTTGCTAAAGTCGACGAATAGCACTAGACAATGCAAATATTTACTCAGGCAACTATTGATAAGATTTGAGAAGTTTCCCAATAATTTATTTATATTTAATCCTTTTTGGAAGCCGAATTGATTTATATTTATAATTTTATATTTCCTTAGGAACGAAGTTAATCTTCTAACAACGACTTCTAAGATTTTCTCAACAGCTGGTAGAATAGCAATAGGCCAGTAGTTGTTGTAGTCTGACTTACATCCGCTTTTATAAATGGGTCGTATTAACGACGTTTTCAGTATATTTGGTATAATGCCATTTTCTAAGCTTAAGGTGATAAAGTTTGTTGGGATTGGTGTAAGGTAACTCGCATTATTTTTCAAATCTGATGGTCTAATACCGTCCATTCCTGGGCCTTTCCTGGATTTTAAAGTCCTTAAAATATTGAAAATTCCTCCTCATTTATATATTCTAAATATAAGCAGATTTGAAGCACAGTTTCAACACTATTTATTGTTTCTATGTTACAAGTATGTATTATTTTATTTATGTTATGTTTAAAATGTGTTGCAAAATTGTTTAATAGTTCATTTATAGTATTGGTTTTAAAATTTCTTGTAATGATTTCATCGACATTGTTTGTTTTCTTTCCTATTATTTCGTTTATTATTTACCATGTCACACCCGTATTATTTCTATTTTCAATGAATTTTTCTCGAAAATAATTGTTTTTTACAAAGTTTATTTTTTTATTTACTAAATATCTAAATTTTTTATATTCAAGTTCATAGTTATTATTATTTTTATTGTTTCGCCATCTTTTATAAAGTTTATCCCGATAATCACAGTATTTAATTAATTCTTCACCTATCCACGTGTTTGGTGATCTTTTTTTTTTTTACTAATTGTTAATAATTTCGTTGATTTATTATAAATTTCACAAAATTGTGAGTATATTTTAAGATATCATTAGCGTTTTCTGCTCGATACATCATTTCGCTCCAGTCTGTTTCTTTAATTTTTTAATGATATAATTATAAAAACACACTTTTCTCAAGAACATTAAAAAAACACGTCCGTTCGCAATGAAGGTTTCTTTTGCAACTTTTAATATGGGACATAGTTACAATTAACGCTCATATTAACAATGTAATAGATACCACCACTTAGAAATCCAAAATAATTTCTCAACATATAGGGAAACTTTAGTTTGTAATATACAAATCTACTCAACGAAAAACGCGTAAAGAATCAGTAGGAGCTTGAAGTTAGTGTGGCTCAGTTGAAAGGAATAATATTCGATAAATTTATATAATATCTGTTCCAAGAAGCCTATGGGGTGTCAAAGCTTGATAGAACAGCCATTTTTCTGCAGTTAGAACCTATATAGTGCAACGATATGTTTATGCGTCACACATAGTAAAAATTCAAAACCGTCGTAATAAGACCTTACAACCTGTCAAAAGCAAAAAATGGCATTTGAAAATTCTCAGAAAGATACTTGAAGAAGTTATATTATCATTCAAATCCTCAAGCTCATAAGATTTTGGTATTAAAGAATCACATTCGTTTAAATATTGTTCCGAACTTCAGTTGCGTTGCGATCTACGTGCTGAAAAAATTAAAGTCTCCAAAATTTTATGTTCAATTACTAAATATTAGTTCTTATTTGTGACCTGTAATATCTTTTCGGGAAACTAGAAACTCAACTGACTTCCGAATCAACCAATTAATTACATGTTTCGATATAGTGATAGTATATTTAGGGAATTCTTATTTAACGTTTAATTTATTCCTTAACTTTTTTACCATGTTTATATTATTTAATGTATTACCTGTATATTATTCTCGGATAGAAACCCAATCTAGTTATTATCCATACAATAGTAAATATCCCAAAAATTATGTCACACAATTTTTGATAGTTGGCATATTTTGTCAATTTTGCAGCCTAAAAAATATTAAAGTAGGGTTAAAAAGGAAAAAATTAAAGATTATATAATAGTATCAAAAATACAAACAAAATATAATATACTGATATTTTACATTGTATGTAAACAAATTCTTAAAACGATTAATTCAAATTTTCACACATATTTTTACTCTATTTAATAATTAATTTAGGTTCGTTTATTTAAATTGGTATAAATAAGAACTTCAGTGGGCAAACATAAGGAACAAAATTCTTTCAATGCATTTTACGCAAATACGTCTTGTCACAATGGGTGCAATAGTCTCAAAAACATAGTCACAAAGAGTATGGTATTGTTTTTCTAAATTTATTTTCTTAAAGTGTTTTTTGCAATTATAATTTTATTGATTTAATATAGAATTTATGCAAGTAATATCCGTTTTACATAATTAACTTATATGTATATTTTATTTTGCTTTACTGACCTTTTGATTCTTTCGAATTGAGTTTATGATTTTGAGTTTATACTGTATATTGTTTATTGCTATTTTTATATACAAACATACAAAATGACGATTTTTGTTTAACTGTCAACATTTTAAATAAAAACTGTTTTTAGTAAAGTAAACTGTAAAAAGGACAATCATTATTAATTTTCTATGTATGTGATTTGAGAGTTGATCTTCGTGTTATTTGAAAACTTTTCATGCTTACTACATTTAATAAGAAAAATCATTGTCCTTAAGAAGACTGTAACCAAAATATATATAAAAAACATATCGCAAAAGTGACTCAACTGACTGAAAATAGTTAAAAACAAAAACTTAACAACAATTAATAATAACCAAATAACATAGTGTATATATTTTTTTATAGATAAACAAGTCGATTGTACATAGTTTAGGCATATAAAACCGTAACATGAGAATTTTGAGTTAAGTCACTTTTGAACTAGGTTTGTGATATGTATTTTATTTAAAATTTAGATTTAAATGCTGAGATGCACGTACTACGACAAAAAAACACTAAAATTAACTGTTTTGTACTTTTACAAACAATTATGAAAGTCTAAAAGAAAATTGTGTTCTATTATCCAGTCATCGGTATAAAGATAAAATATAATAAATACATGTATCTAATTGTGTCTATATTGAATGTGAGCAATAAAAAAAGAAATAGAAAGGATTCGTTTACTCTCAGTAATAAAATTTTGGATGAAAAAACGAAGTGATGTCCTCTATTGTAAATTTTTAAAATTCAACTAATAGTTTCCTCTAGAAAATCAGACATTATTGAACATACCAAAAAACTGCCAACGTTTTTAATCAGATGGAAAAAGACACACATTCAATAGAAAAATATGGCAGCAAAAGCTAAGCATTGTGAAGTTCATTCTTCCGTTTTCTTTGGTGGATCAGATGACAAAGGTATGTCAGAATTTATTCTCATTGCTGCTGATGTTAATCGTTTTAGCAAAAATAATATTAATGGAGCTACATTAATGTATGGAAAAAAGATATTTAAAAACAGCCTTTTAATAATAAAATATATAATGTATTAAATATAAAATATATTATAGCTGTGTGCTGAATTGTATTTGTTTGTAATGAAACTACTGTATTTTGACATTAAACCTAGCGACACATTATACAGTGAACTCGCGATAAAATGAACTAATTTTTACCAAGGGAGTTCACATTTTCGAGTTTGTTCACGTTATCGAGTACCTAAATTTAAAACAAAAAATTACCCTTTTTAATATGAAAAATTATATTTTAATAAGTAAAAATGCTAAACACTATTTTAAATAAATTTTTTTTTATTAATTAGTCAAGAACTCACTAACCTAAAGCCAAAAATTAAGTTTTTAGTTTCAAATTTGTCAATCGAAATCCACCTCTTTAACAAAACATTGATGAAACTAGTCGTAAAAAATGTTACATGTCATCCATACTGACTTGAAGAAGTTGTAATTCACTGGACAAGTAAAGTTTTTGAAACTTTGTGGATTTTTGGATTTTCCAAATACCAGTGGATTAAGTTTGTGAGTCCCCGACGCATTTGAACAGACCATGAAAGTTAATCGTTTTCTCTCCGCCCTTGCACCTGGAGCACTTTTCTCCAATGATGACACATATGCTTCAAATATAGCCCGCATTCATCAGCATTATAAAGCTGATCTTCACAAGTTTTTTATTTTTGCTTTTAACTTTTCCTTAAATGGGTCAACAAGTTGCGGCTGCGCTTTTCTCTGGAAATTTTAAGAAGGTGAACAGCAAGCCTTTGCTTAGATTTATGAAGCCATCCGTCACTGGCGTTAAAACCACAATCATTTTCTTTAATTTGATCGTGAATTTCTAAAGCTTTGGCTTTTAACATCAGTCCACTTACCGGCATTTTTTTGTTTCGAATGTGAAGGAACCACTTATTAAGACTTTTTCCATTCCTGGAAATTCAGATGCACGTAATGTTTTACGCTTTCCAGTGCCATAAAGTGTATTATTTACACGATTATTAATTTCCCGTTTTTTTCTTTTTAATGGAAGAGACAGTTGCTTTTGCAACTCCATATTTTCTTGCCAAGCCACTAACACTATAACCCTATATAATAGTATCAAAAATACAAACAAAATATAATATACTGATATTTTACATTGTATGTAAACAAATTCTTAAAACGATTAATTCAAATTTTCACACATATTTTTACTCTATTTAATAATTAATTTAGGTTCGTTTATTTAAATTGGTATAAATAAGAACTTCAGTGGGCAAACATAAGGAACAAAATTCTTTCAATACATTTTACGCAAATACGTCTTGTCACAATGGGTGCAATAGTCTCAAAAACATAGTCACAAAGAGTATGGTATTGTTTTTCTAAATTTATTTTCTTAAAGTGTTTTTTGCAATTATAATTTTATTGATTTAATATAGAATTTATGCAAGTAATATCCGTTTTACATAATTAACTTATATGTATATTTTATTTTGCTTTACTGACCTTTTGATTCTTTCGAATTGAGTTTATGATTTTGAGTTTATACTGTATATTGTTTATTGCTATTTTTATATACAAACATACAAAATGACGATTTTTGTTTAACTGTCAACATTTTAAATAAAAACTGTTTTTAGTAAAGTAAACTGTAAAAAGGACAATCATTATTAATTTTCTATGTATGTGATTTGAGAGTTGATCTTCGTGTTATTTGAAAACTTTTCATGCTTACTACATTTAATAAGAAAAATCATTGTCCTTAAGAAGACTGTAACCAAAATATATATAAAAAACATATCGCAAAAGTGACTCAACTGACTGAAAATAGTTAAAAACAAAAACTTAACAACAATTAATAATAACCAAATAACATAGTGTATATATTTTTTTATAGATAAACAAGTCGATTGTACATAGTTTAGGCATATAAAACCGTAACATGAGAATTTTGAGTTAAGTCACTTTTGAACTAGGTTTGTGATATGTATTTTATTTAAAATTTAGATTTAAATGCTGAGATGCACGTACTACGACAAAAAAACACTAAAATTAACTGTTTTGTACTTTTACAAACAATTATGAAAGTCTAAAAGAAAATTGTGTTCTATTATCCAGTCATCGGTATAAAGATAAAATATAATAAATACATGTATCTAATTGTGTCTATATTGAATGTGAGCAATAAAAAAAGAAATAGAAAGGATTCGTTTACTCTCAGTAATAAAATTTTGGATGAAAAAACGAAGTGATGTCCTCTATTGTAAATTTTTAAAATTCAACTAATAGTTTCCTCTAGAAAATCAGACATTATTGAACATACCAAAAAACTGCCAACGTTTTTAATCAGATGGAAAAAGACACACATTCAATAGAAAAATATGGCAGCAAAAGCTAAGCATTGTGAAGTTCATTCTTCCGTTTTCTTTGGTGGATCAGATGACAAAGGTATGTCAGAATTTATTCTCATTGCTGCTGATGTTAATCGTTTTAGCAAAAATAATATTAATGGAGCTACATTAATGTATGGAAAAAAGATATTTAAAAACAGCCTTTTAATAATAAAATATATAATGTATTAAATATAAAATATATTAAAGCTGTGTGCTGAATTGTATTTGTTTGTAATGAAACTACTGTATTTTGACATTAAACCTAGCGACACATTATACAGTGAACTCGCGATAAAATGAACTAATTTTTACCAAGGGAGTTCACATTTTCGAGTTTGTTCACGTTATCGAGTACCTAAATTTAAAACAAAAAATTACCCTTTTTAATATGAAAAATTATATTTTAATAAGTAAAAATGCTAAACACTATTTTAAATAAATTTTTTTTTATTAATTAGTCAAGAACTCACTAACCTAAAGCCAAAAATTAAGTTTTTAGTTTCAAATTTGTCAATCGAAATCCACCTCTTTAACAAAACATTGATGAAACTAGTCGTAAAAAATGTTACATGTCATCCATACTGACTTGAAGAAGTTGTAATTCACTGGACAAGTAAAGTTTTTGAAACTTTGTGGATTTTTGGATTTTCCAAATACCAGTGGATTAAGTTTGTGAGTCCCCGACGCATTTGAACAGACCATGAAAGTTAATCGTTTTCTCTCCGCCCTTGCACCTGGAGCACTTTTCTCCAATGATGACACATATGCTTCAAATATAGCCCGCATTCATCAGCATTATAAAGCTGATCTTCACAAGTTTTTTATTTTTGCTTTTAACTTTTCCTTAAATGGGTCAACAAGTTGCGGCTGCGCTTTTCTCTGGAAATTTTAAGAAGGTGAACAGCAAGCCTTTGCTTAGATTTATGAAGCCATCCGTCACTGGCGTTAAAACCACAATCATTTTCTTTAATTTGATCGTGAATTTCTAAAGCTTTGGCTTTTAACATCAGTCCACTTACCGGCATTTTTTTGTTTCGAATGTGAAGGAACCACTTATTAAGACTTTTTCCATTCCTGGAAATTCAGATGCACGTAATGTTTTACGCTTTCCAGTGCCATAAAGTGTATTATTTACACGATTATTAATTTCCCGTTTTTTTTCTTTTTAATGGAAGAGACAGTTGCTTTTGCAACTCCATATTTTCTTGCCAAGCCACTAACACTATAACCCTTTTGCAATAACTCAAGAATATCCACCTTATATTTTAAAGTTAACACTTTAGGCAACTAACAGGTCAAAGCATATATAAACGAGTACAATGAAAATGAAGTTCAAACATAAGTAAACAAGCAAATAAACTGTAGTTCGGGAATTTCCCAATTTAAAAACAGATTAAAAAATTGAAACAGTGTTCACGTTTTAGAGCTTTCAGATTTTGTTCACGTTTTAGAATACTCTGTTGAAAAATAAATTTGTTCACGTTTCTGAGACGTTCACACTTTCGAGTGTTCACGTTTTCGCGAGTTCACTGTATATACCTATTTCTACCGATGACGGTCAAATGACCGCTTTTGAAATAGCAAAAATAATATTAATGGAGCTACATTAATGTATGGAAAAAAGATATTTAAAAACAGCCTTTTAATAATAAAATATATAATGTATTAAATATAAAATATATTAAAGCTGTGTGCTGAATTGTATTTGTTTGTAATGAAACTACTGTATTTTGACATTAAACCTAGCGACACATTATACAGTGAACTCGCGATAAAATGAACTAATTTTTACCAAGGGAGTTCACATTTTCGAGTTTGTTCACGTTATCGAGTACCTAAATTTAAAACAAAAAATTACCCTTTTTAATATGAAAAATTATATTTTAATAAGTAAAAATGCTAAACACTATTTTAAATAAATTTTTTTTTATTAATTAGTCAAGAACTCACTAACCTAAAGCCAAAAATTAAGTTTTTAGTTTCAAATTTGTCAATCGAAATCCACCTCTTTAACAAAACATTGATGAAACTAGTCGTAAAAAATGTTACATGTCATCCATACTGACTTGAAGAAGTTGTAATTCACTGGACAAGTAAAGTTTTTGAAACTTTGTGGATTTTTGGATTTTCCAAATACCAGTGGATTAAGTTTGTGAGTCCCCGACGCATTTGAACAGACCATGAAAGTTAATCGTTTTCTCTCCGCCCTTGCACCTGGAGCACTTTTCTCCAATGATGACACATATGCTTCAAATATAGCCCGCATTCATCAGCATTATAAAGCTGATCTTCACAAGTTTTTTATTTTTGCTTTTAACTTTTCCTTAAATGGGTCAACAAGTTGCGGCTGCGCTTTTCTCTGGAAATTTTAAGAAGGTGAACAGCAAGCCTTTGCTTAGATTTATGAAGCCATCCGTCACTGGCGTTAAAACCACAATCATTTTCTTTAATTTGATCGTGAATTTCTAAAGCTTTGGCTTTTAACATCAGTCCACTTACCGGCATTTTTTTGTTTCGAATGTGAAGGAACCACTTATTAAGACTTTTTCCATTCCTGGAAATTCAGATGCACGTAATGTTTTACGCTTTCCAGTGCCATAAAGTGTATTATTTACACGATTATTAATTTCCCGTTTTTTTTCTTTTTAATGGAAGAGACAGTTGCTTTTGCAACTCCATATTTTCTTGCCAAGCCACTAACACTATAACCCTTTTGCAATAACTCAAGAATATCCACCTTATATTTTAAAGTTAACACTTTAGGCAACTAACAGGTCAAAGCATATATAAACGAGTACAATGAAAATGAAGTTCAAACATAAGTAAACAAGCAAATAAACTGTAGTTCGGGAATTTCCCAATTTAAAAACAGATTAAAAAATTGAAACAGTGTTCACGTTTTAGAGCTTTCAGATTTTGTTCACGTTTTAGAATACTCTGTTGAAAAATAAATTTGTTCACGTTTCTGAGACGTTCACACTTTCGAGTGTTCACGTTTTCGCGAGTTCACTGTATATACCTATTTCTACCGATGACGGTCAAATGACCGCTTTTGAAATAAAAGTTATAGTCTTTTCAAGTTGATTACAAACAATAATAATCATAATAACATATCAAAATAATTATCATATAATTAAAAAAAATGTTAATGTTTTTTTTACAGAATCCCACTTTCGTCTTTCAGAAATTGTAGTGGAATCTACTAAAGTTTTCGCCATACTTTCCATTTTTTCTCGTTCATGTAGTGTATCGTGGTGTTCGGTGGCAAGTTCCTCTGCCAATTGAAATAAAAATTCTTGTCGCGATATCCTTTCTCCGTTTATTTGCTTATATAAAATCCAAGCATTTATAGCAGCTAAGTCTAAAATGTTAAAAAATAACTGGAAAGACCATCTTTCAGATTTAGATTTTGTGCTGTACTTTTTACCATTTGATCCGTCATATCCACACCAAATTTGGTGTTATTATTTCTTGTTTCTTCAATTTTTACATATTTATGTTTCCAACTTATTAAGACAACTTTTTTGTTCGGTTTGCTTTTGTAAATTGTTAGAGTACAATTATTTGATTTGTAAAGCTGCATTGAAAAACGTGCCATTTTGTCTTTCTTTCCTTTTGCAGGTTTGGGTAATTCCCTCTTATTCGCCAGAATAGTTTCTACTGAGTTAGTTCTATTTGATAAGTTTTGTTGCCAATGATGTGCACGTAAAAAAATTATCGGTGGTTAAATTTCGTCCGCACCCTACAAATGGTTCAGTGGTTTTGCTGATGGCCTCGTCTCATCTTTTCCCAAACACGGAAATCCATTCACAATATACTTAGTTTCAACGTCCGATGCCAACCAAAACTTGATTCCGAACTTATCGGGTTTATTGGGCATATATTGTGTAAATCGGCATCTTGATTTTGTAACAAATAGCTATTCATCAGCAGTTATGTTTGCACCTGGTTTGTAGCAGTTTTGACTATTTTATATAATATAATATATAATATATATATATAATATATATACCTTGGAGATGAGAGAGCCAGTAATCTAATTTGAATGATCGCTATTTTGCCTCACTTCCTGAGTTATCAGCAGTCGCTCTGTACCCAGCATAAAACAAACTGTAAGCACATAACTTTTTCCTAGAACACAATCGAATAACATTTTCTTGGGAAACTACTGTTTTTGTGAGAGAGATTTTGTGATTTCAATGCAGATAACTTTATAAAATTTCATACATATTCCAGCGGTTAAAAACCACTCAGGGTTGACAACGGTAGAGCACATATTATTATCAGGAAAAACGAAAGAAGAGAAATATGTATTGAAATATTAAACAAATGTATAGAAATAGTCGTACAGTAAGTTCAAGAAAAATAAATACCTGGAATTTAATAATTATGATTAAAGTCCCAAAAGCGGTCATTTCACCGCTCTCGTAGGTTTAGTGTTAAATATTGTTATGATTTGACGAATTTTCTTAACGGTTTGACGATTTTCTTTACAAAATTTGACGAAAATCTGGCAACAGTGATTACAGCTCTTTCGGCATTCGATCTAGCAGTTAATGTATTGCACTAAATTGGAACATATCTCTTATTAGTGGAGTTACTGGAAAGTTACTTCGCTGATCACGGGTTTGTCATTAATAAGAAGTGAGAAGTGAGTGCTACTTAACCGATTGTAACAAGTTGCCCACAGCGCAAATTTTTAGATCCTTTCGAATCCTTGTTGAGATACTGATTTCCTCGCATATTTGAGAACTACCACGAAAGAAAAAAATTAATTCTGTGCAAAATCAGGGTGAGTGAAAATATAGTGTTCACATAACATTCACGTCACGTAGGGAAACATATCCATTTCAGAAAGCGAAATTTATAAATTAATAGCTCTAATGCCAGGGAGATATATTTTAAAAATATAGGATACTGTAGGTCCCGCCAATCATGTATAAAATTAACACACACAACATAAGTAATGCGAGAAACTAGGTATGGATCCTGACTGGGTTATAATGGTCAATTATGTATGTACGTATGTTACATTTACATTACAATATCACAGTTATTAACGGGTATTATCACAGTGATTTTCACGTATTTCTTTCTGAATTTCTTCAAATGCCTTATAAGATTCATATTCATTATGACTGGCAATCTTTGGTACGCGTGTTTCAGATGGCTTAAAAAATCATGACACTATGTTAATACGGTAATCGTACAGCGTTTTCATATTCGATATTTCATCCTGATAAGCTTTTATTTCCTATCTTTCTTCACTATTTTCACTTTGTATTATAATTGTCGCATTTCGTCTAGTTTTCACAGTTGTTTATTTCAAATAAATTTATTTAATTAATTAATTAATTTATATTTATGTAAATGTTTTTTAAGAAATGAAAAGTTAAACAGTACAATGTATGTATTTTATTTATTAAATTCAGTTTTAATTTCTTTATAAAGCTAAAATATAAAGTATTATAAAATTCTTGGTTTTTATTACGCAATTTAATTTTTAAGGAAAAAAATTTATTTTGACAACTGACAAGACTACTGAACTATAATGCACGGATTTAGCCTTTTAACTACTTCATATTCAACCATCCTGATATTCATCGGTCTCCGATGGAAAGTCCTCTTCCTCGACCGTTTGTTTCCATGGTTCAATGCGCTTCGCCTTTGCTATTTCATATGGACACAGATACTCGTCGGTTAATTTTCTTCCCGCTGTAAACTGAGGTCTTTTAATAGCCAAAGTTCCAATGATCTTTTTTGCTCACAGTACTCACTGAATTGTTGCGAAGTGAACGCAGATCTTCTGTTCCTTATAATTCGACTCGGATTGCCAAACGTATTAGATCAAATTGAAAAGTTTTTAACCAAATCATTGACATTTGTTATCTTTGTAGTAAACAAAAAGGTATTTGTATTGCTTACATGTTGACAAATCTCCTTTATCAAAATCCTCTCTGGTTTACTTAACTTCTTATTATGAACAATGCGTCTTATACAATTTTTAACAATTTGTCTGACCTTTTTTCAACTTGTGGTATATAATATTGCTGTTGTACCGCATGTATGGTCTTCGCAACAGAAACATTTTCATTATCATGACAGTTTTTAATTATTTCTACTTCCATAGCTTTTGGGACTAAAAAACAATCATTTCCATTCACAGTTTTATAAATAAGACTACCTTTTATTTTAAAATCTTCATAAGCACCTGACTCAAGAATTCATGATACTGCCCTAACGTATCCATCTCTTTGTTGCATACGTTTGATAGGAGCTGTTATTTCCGAAGAAATAATCATGACATTGATCGGATATCTGCTTAAACAATCTACATGTTTCATCCTGGTTACTGCTCGATGCTCAACGGTGTAGAAAAAATCTTGCAAATACACAACCTATTGTGCAACATCTCTTGGGACATATTTTTTAGAAATGGCTTGCTTAAACGCCGAGTAGTCAGTTACTAGTTTAAATTCAACCAACAAAAGATAGTTTCTGAACTTTTTAATCGCAAGAAACTATGTAATTTACACTCTTGTGGTAAAGCTCTTTTGCTCCAATAAAAACAGTGTGGAGTTATTCATTAAAAACCTGAAGAAGCTTTTCTCCAAATCCATCTTCGCATGCATGTGTGTGCAATTCTGTTTTGGATGTTCTACAACAAATCTTTAATATAGCCACATATGCGGTTTTATCGTATATGACAATATCGTCTATATAAAGCTCCATGGCGTCCTATTTAATAAGATTTTGAAAAATGTAATTTACGTATCTGACGACATTGGCGGGCAAATTGTGCTCTTGGTGCTCTGTTGAATTCATATAAACCTTGCTTGATTATAAACGCCGCACACTTTCTGCTATTCACTATTATTTCGAGCTGGGTAGGAAGACAACTCGGTGAGTATCGAAAAGATTTAATGTCACTATTTGGTATTATTTTCATCGATATTCGGTTTATACGACTTTATTAAGTGTTCAACATTTTCTTTATAAGGTTTATTAACATCTAGCAATTGCCCTCGTGGACGATTACGACCTGATCTAACTTTAGTTTGGGCGTTTCGCTGGCCCACTTGTCTTTGCCTTGCAGACCCAGGATGTAATCTCGTCACCAAGCCTACCAAAATGTTTGCTTGAGACCACAAGTCTCCGTCGCCTACGGACTCTGGCGGCAGCGAACGCAGACCCCCTCCTACTAACAGATGCGCTGGAGTTAGTGCTTCTCTGTCGTTGGGGTCTGGAGACAATGGTGCGATGGGCCGAGTGTTGAGCTTCTACTTTTGAAAGCATTGTTGCCATTTCTTCTTGAGTGAGTGCCAAGTTGCCCACGGCTCGCAGAAGTAGGAACTTCGCTAGCTTCAGAGTCTTCCCACAGTCCTCCGAAGTGCGACGCCCGGGATGGTATGATGCTGAACCTCAACCCGGACGACGATACGTATGACTCGAAGGCCTGTCGACTCCTGTCGAACGCTTGTTGGAGCTCCTTGAGGACTCGACTGGCTCCGACGAAGTTCGTCGCATTGCCACAATACACTTCTCTGGGAAGACCTATTCTTGCAGCGAACCTTTTAAATGATAAAAGAAAGGAATCAGTGGACAAATCATACACTAACACTAAATGCACCGGCTTAGATGTGAAACATACGAAGACCGCTATATAGTACATTTTCAATGGTGGGATATAAATTTGGGATATAAGTCTTAACTTATAGCGGAAACAATGTACAAACTTGCGAACAATCCTAATGCACTCTTAATTGGCGTTAATTAGCCAGATTCTCTCTGGCGAGAACAATGAGTGCCTTTGTGCCAGCATGGCAATTCTCGTAATGGAGATGTTGCAAATAAAGTGTGATGTCATTTTGCTTCGGTAATTAAAGTAGGAATTTTGCACCATATTGCAAATTTGCATTAAGTAACCTCCCACATACGCTTAATAGCGAAAATGTTCTCTCTTCTTCAGTGAATGTATAAATGAAAGGTTTAAGTTTCTGTACGTTTGACGGTAAGGAAAAGAAAAATTAGATTTCTGGATACCATCTAAGAGGCAATGGAATGACAATTTCATTTCCGCTGCAGTAGATACGACACTTTTCGTTTGTTTAGGCTATCAATGAATCTGAGTACAAAACAAGTTACTCACAGTAACTTCTTATATGAAGAGTACCTTGATATCATATCCAGTAGATAGATAGACGCCCTCTTACTGCAAGAAATACATTCACCTTTCTCGTTTCCAATAAATTTGGGTGTTCTGTTATTTCAAAATGTCCATTAACAGGCCATTTGGAACTGTCGTTTGGTAGAAACGACGGTCCAAGTTGGCATAACAGTCCGAGAGGATCGAATAATCTAGAAGACACCGATAATATGTTTCTCTTTGTAGCCTTTAAGTTCTGAAACTTATCTTCCAAATGAAATTTGAAAACATCGTTTTTCGGAACCCAATGTATGCCCAATGCTTTCGCAGAGACTGAATCGCAATATATTAGTTTCTCTGTAGTTTTTTTTTTTTTTTTCTGTAGAGAATTAAAAAATTCAGGATGGTTTGAAAACCACTTGGTGAGATTGAAACCTGCCGAATTCAAAATTTCAGTCACCTGATTGCGAAGCAAAATTAATTCATCATAGCTCTCAGCTCCGGTAAGTAAGTCATTTACGTAGAAATGCGAACAACTTTTGAACCCTTTGTATATGTCGACCATCTCAGATATCTAATAGCTATATATAATAAAAGCTGTATCATAAGTAACAATATTCAACCGAAAAAGCCTCAACTCATCAGATGGATTCTTTCGCCAAAGGATCAATTGAAAATTTCTATCATGACTTGACGATACATCTTTTCCATATCTGCGGTGATTACATACTTGTGGAATCGAAAACGGATTAACGTAGAATACAATTCTGCTTGAACTGTATTACCAACCATTAACAGTTCATTAAGCGAAACATGTGAAGAAGTTCTACATGAAGCATCGAATACTACCCCAAGTTTGGTAGTTGCCCTCTATGGGCGCAAAACACATTAATGTGGAATGAAATATTGGGGAGTTTCAGGAAATTTGGCCAAAAGTGACATATGACTCAAGTTGAAGTACTCCTTCATGAAATCGTGATACATCTGCCTCATAGTATTATCTTTGGAAAGTCTTCGTTCCAAAGACAGAAATCGTCTTTTGGCAGCTTCAAACGAGATCCTAATATTTTTGGATCAGACTTAAAATGTAAAGATACCTCAAATCTTCCCAACGAAAGACGTCGTACTGTAGTTTTGAATTCGATATCACGTTTATGGTCCTCAGAATAAATTTCAGTTGATTCGGTTGGATGTTCTTCTAACTCCCACAATTTCCCGACGATCGAATCAACATTGCTCTCGACTTCTATTGAAGTATTTATATGAAATACTTTAGAGTTGAAAGAGCCCTTTGACTGATTGTATCTTCCAGCAACAATCCAACCAAGCAGTCTTCTGAAGAACTGGAAGACTTGGGCCCAATTTGATTTGGCCAACACACATTAAGTCAAAGAAAGGACCTGCGCCAATTAACAAATCAATTCTTTGCGGCTTATAGAAGCAAGGATGAGCTAATTCCACATTTGAAAGAATTTGAATGAAATGTATTATATCGGTGAAGTAATGTGTTATGTGCACCATCACATTTCCGACACTTAGAAGATGGACTCCTGGCAATTCTATGTCCTCTTTTTAAACAATTTATACATACTGGCACGGATTTTATGAAATCAAATCGTTTGGCTATAGGCTCAGCAGTAAAAAAGGGCAATTGATAATCATATTTTGCGTCGATTTGCAAAATAGGGATTTGTCAGCAGATTGTTTTGATTTGGTACAGTTTAATGATGTTTTACTCCCCCTAAAATTAAAAACTTCATTCTTAGGATTGTTAACCATTGGCTTTGAATTAGAACACTCGTCAGCAGAAATATGTGGGTAACGTCTATTCGAGGCGGCTTTGCAATCTGACCACAGTGGGAGCGTCTCGAAATCAAGCTGTTCTTCCCATTTTGATTTGGTGATTGAATCTACTTTTGACATAACTAAATGTATTAATATGGCGTTCGTTATTTTCTTGTCATCACCAATTGACAACAAAGAATCATAAATGACGGAAACCGTATCAATCAATGCTTCGCAAAGCAACAGCCGAAGGCTAGGCAATTTCGGACAAATCAAAAACATTTTGCAATATTATCGAAAAATATCAAGCATTCATTATAATAAACTTTTTTCAATCTTGCTAATGCTTTGGGATAATTCTCTTCGGAGGTCTGAAAGGCCTTCACTGTATCAAGGTCGATTCGGACAAGCATGAGATTAAGTGGCTGAATTTTTCAATATCTGTTAACGTCGGATCATTGTAGACCAGGTTCGCAAACCTGTAATCAGAATATTTTCCACTGAATTTAGGAAGCTTCATATATTGGAGTTTTGCGTGATGAGTTGAATGAAGTTTCAGGCACATTCGATTGCCTATTATTGACCAACAGACTCATAAACAAACTCTTGGTGGTCACACAGAGATCTTCAAGCTCGGCTCTATCATTATTATCGGGATTAAATTATACACTTCTGACTGGAGCTTCATTACTTGGTCAATATATGTTTTTAAAATATCTAATCGACATTTAAGCTCCATAGGATTAAACGAAATAATCATATCTACAATGGATAGTCGAATTCTGTCGATATTCTTAATGACCTTCGCTTTTTTCGCGAGTCATTTCTCCAAGCTTTCCGCTCTGGAAGGAGAATCTTGGCATTTAGAGCCCCTACTAGTCATTACGATTTTCGTCTATACACAAATTCCTTAAAACAAGAATTAAAAATTGTTTTGGACAAAAGAATTTAATTGATATTCTTCGGACACGCAATATTTGAAATTTCCGATTCCAATTATAAATAGCGTTAATTCAGTCAGGAACAACTTACGAGTTGTGATAAAAAAAACCGTTATTTTTAAATTTCGTGAGTTGCGTATGTTCGATTTTCTCATTTTTTCTGTTATGTTAGTACACATGTCTGTTATTAATGTTGACAATATCAGCCATTTTGGATTGTCAGTTTGTTTTTGACAGATATAAGATCTCTTCGATTTTTTACTATTCGAGAAAATGGATCAAAGAAACTAAGTTTTGTGTAAAAAATGAAATTAAATGTGCAAGCACATTTTAAATGTTGACTGTGGCATTTCGCGAGTCTGCTATGAGCAGAACACAAGTTCAATTGTGATATAACCGGTTTAAGAAAGGCCGAGAAGATGTCAATGACGATGCTCGTCCTCGTCGCTCGAGTGTGTCAACAACCGATGAAAACATTGGAGCAGTGAAGAAAATGATTTTGGATAATCGTCGAATCACTATTAGCGAGCTTACTGATGATATTGGCATATCATTCGGCTCATGCCAATGAGCGAATAAGCGCTAAGCGCGCGCCGTGTTCGCAACATACGCGGCAGGTGCGCTCTATATTGCATTTTAACCGCCGTTCTTCAATATATTGAAAGCATTTTTGTCTATTGCTATGACAGGCATAAATTTAAATGAGCACTAACACCATAATGGCTTTATTTCCTACTAAAGAAATTTGAGAAATAAGGCCATATGGCTTTATTTCACTGCACCATTTTAGTTCCTTTAAAAAATATATAAACTAATTACAGTCGAACTTCCATAACTCGAATCTCCATTATCCAAAAAAGAACTTCGACTTATGGAGACTTCGAGTTACAGAATTTTTTTTCTTTAAGAGTTAATTGCAAGCATGTGTTTTTATTATGTATTTTTTAGAATACTAGATAATGTAATCAACAAGTTAAAATGAATTGAAATATTCTGAAATAAGTGAATGAAAATGTACTTCTTTTGTTATTTTCAGTATAAAATATCTCTAATTTATTCAAAGCCTTATAGTGTTCTTCAGTTGTATGGTCATTAATTTGCAAAAATAAATTCAATGTTCGCAAAGAATTTTCTACATCGGCTTTGGATGGCTGATGAATAGTTTCTTCCAACGAACCCTCGCCATCACTCTCGGTTCCGCTTAAGGCTGGATCTTCTGGTTCAATACATATTTGCTCAACAATATCATCGTCTGTAGGAAATCCAGTCGTGTAAAGCTCATTATCTACTTCAATATAATCTTGAAGAGTAGTATTGCAAGTTATTTTTTCGCTTTTAACCAAGCTTGGTAATCGGCTTCAATTTCATTTTGACTTTCATCAACATTACTCAAAAAAACTAAAGGAATGTCATCTTCTTCCAATAAAGTTCCATAAAAAGGGATTTCCCCATAAAAAGACAGCGAAATATGCAAACCAGTTTAACCAGAAAAAAAAGAAAGCAAAACAAACAAACACAATCACAAACCAACCAAAAAACAAAATAATTCGAGTTCTAGAATTAATTTATGTGTTTCGTTCGAGTTATGGAGAACTTCGAGTTATGGAAGTTCGAGTTACAGAAGAGTAATTGTATGTTATTTGTTATCTTAAGCCTACTGCCAATCTAATTTGTTCGAGTTACAGAAAATTCGAATTAGAGAAGTTCGAGTTATGGAAGTTTGACTGTAGTATTTAATTTTTTATTGAAAAATAATTAATATATCTTTAACAATCTGTCTACAGTAAGGACAAAGTAATGGCGATTTATTGATCTTTGATTTTTCTACCAAAGTCTAAGCAACTAGAGCAAATTCAAATTCAAGCAAAAATCGGCGCCGATTTTTTATTGAAAAATATTTATTTTTTTCAATCTTTTCTTTTACATCCAATATCAACGCCGATTTTTTATTGAAAATAATTTTTTTTTCCAAATCTTTTGTTTTAAATCTCTGCATGTGATAAATATTTGTTATATGAAATGTAAATTGATTGAAATAAATTGCAGAAATTTAAGAGATTTGAAAAAAATTAATATTTTTCAATAAAAATCGGCGCCGATATATTCACTATATACGTGTTTTTGGCAAAATAATTCTTTTTCGTCGGTTAAATATAAAAGTTTTGAATTTTCCAGTACACCATTTACAAATTCATATTTATATTTTAAACTTTTTTGGCTTCTTTAACACTTTCACTTTGAAACTTCTGAACTTCCAAAAATTCTGATAATAACTAAGAATCATAGCAATCTTTACATTTTTACTTTAAATTTACAACGGTAAATTAACTTGAAGTAAAATTAAAATATAAATACCTATAATTAATTTTTGAATTTATGGACACTATGTCACTCCAAAAGTGACATAATGTCCATGGACTTTACGACACATAATACATGGACATTATGACATCACGCGGAGTGACATAATGTCCATGGACATAATGTCAGTTTTTATGGTGACATAAAGTCCATGGACATGCCACCAATGTCGATAACACTGCTCAATCAAACAAGGTTTTTTCTAACGCAGTGGCAACGACGAGCTTCGTTTTTTGTGGTATATGCTCATTTCGGTTATATTTGAAGTTGCCATATTGAAAATAATATATAATATAGCAAGTTCAAACATTAACTTAACTTTAAAAGTTACCGGTAGGATGATCCTCCGTCTAGCTTAACGATCACTTCTACCATATTGTCCACTTATAATAATGAAAAACAATTTATCTGCTCGTTAAAATCCTCCCTTTAGTTAACGGTAAGTTGTAATAATGGCTCTTATTCTACCAAATTTTGTTTGATTTTATGTATTTAATTTTTATATCTTTCTGTATTTCCCATAACACCACCTCAAAATTGTGCAATGGTATGTACACACTGTCTCTTTGAGGTACAATCAGGCTTTAGAGCTAACAACATCGTATGCTTTAAGTAAACACAGAACGGAATTGATTCTTTTCAACAAGTTATACGAGAAGAGTACCTTTATCGCGCCGATCGTTAATGAGGGCAAAGTATCTAGGGTTGTTCTAAATCTTAAACTCTCATGGTGGAATAACATAATTGAGAGATGAAGAGAGCGCTTTACAACCCCAAAAGGCCGTAGATAAGATTTGTGGGCCGGCACCACAAACCACACCGGTATCATTTGCTACATTCAATTGGCTCTGACCTGGCGGTAATGTAAGTGCTATATCAAAAACAGAATTGACAAAGATCAGAAGTGGGAGACTTTTTTAAAATTAAAAATGATTTTTTTTGGCAACGAAAGATAACATATACATACATACATATATATAATAATATAATGTATATATATGTATATATCGTATATGTATAGGATTAATATATTATTATTATAATTATATATTAGATTTATTATTAAATTATAAGATCTAAGTAAGAAATTAAGGAGCACTAGCAACGAGGCCAACGGCTCTAGGTAACATTTATAAATTACTTAGATAATAAATGAAGTACAGATTTTGCATATTAGAATTCTTAACTGAATTATTCTGATTTTCTTGATAAAATTGTAGATTTTTAAAATGTTGGTTTTCGTAGATTTCAGTAGTGAGATAGGATTATGTGAACTAAACTCGTCTATCCTTGCCGAGTGATAAAGGCGGCAGTCCACTAGGAAGTGTTTTACGGATATAATAGTATTACATCTCGAACATAGGGGAATTGTATCTCTCCGGAAAAGATAATTGTGGGTGGTAAACGTATGTCCAAGGTGCAATCGGGAAAATATTTTAATTTGGAGCTTGTCTATATCTGTGGGGTATATATGTGGAATGCGATTGTTGTTTATTTCACTCTTTGTACTAGAGATTTTTTCAGAGAGATAAAGTGCTTTTTCCAAGTGAACCAATTAAGTTCACTCTTTGTACTAGAGATTTTTTCAGAGAGATGTAATGCTTCTTCCAAGAATATGTTTTAATAAAGTGTATACCAAGTATCTTCAAACATTCTACGTTTCTAATCGTATTATTATTAATGTTAATAAGGAACAAATCATGATCACATATCCTTTTGCGGCAAATACGTATTTTTTTGTTTTATCCGTAGAAATTTTTGCGCCGGATTTAAGACACCAGACATTAATATTATCTAATACTTCCTGAAGTAACTTATTAGAATCAGAGTTAGAGTTCTTTTAGCAGAAAATGTAGAGACCATCAGCATACATGCAATGATCTAAGTGCTTGTAATTATTTATTATTTGATGAATTTCACTAAATGCGATCGAAAAAAGGATTACGGACAATAAAAAAAGAGCCCTGTGGAATGTCGTTATGCAATGGTTGAACGAATGAGTAAGTCTTGTTCACTCTCACCCGAAATTTCCAATGTTTCAAAAAGGAACCGTTGAATTTAAAGATTTTTGGGCCAACTTTCCATTTATGAAGAATATCCAGGATGACATGTCTGCCGATTCTGTCGAACGCTTTTTCAAAGTCCATAGAGAGGATTGTTAAATGGTTACGAGATGATGTTCCTTGGTTATCTAAAAATCGATGTGTAACAAAGCGTCATTGTAACCTCTTCCTGTTTTAAAGGCAACTTGATTTGACGGTATAAAACGGTTTCTTTCCATAAACCAATACAGGTGTGTTGCTATAATCTTCTATAACAGTTTGCTGTGCATGGTAAAAAGGAGATAGGACGGTATTCTTTATTATTAAATGAATTTTTTGCAATTTTGGGAATAGGGATTATTGTGGTTGTTTTCAAATTTGGGATTATGCCCGATTTAAAAATGTTATTAAACAGTTTAAATAGACGTAATTTTGACTGAAGGCTGATATTTTGTATCATTTGGTATGAAATTCTATAAAAGCCAAGAGTTGAACCCTTAACTTTAGATAGAGCTATTTGTAATTCTGATATTGTAATTGCGTTCTCTATAAATTTAGCATTTTTATTATTAATATTAACACTATGGCTTTGTGGAATATTTTTTGATTGGATGAATAGATTAGAGAAGTTCTGATCTGTTGAGTATTCAGACCAGTTGTCAGCAAATGAATCATCTGTGATGGTATTCTTAAGACTCCTTATGGCTAAAATCTTGTTTTTAGTTCCATTACTAAAAAGTCGATTCACTTTGCTCCAAATATCATTGATCGATGAATTTTGATTAATGGTGACTACTATGGTACTATGTACTATACTATGGTAATGGTACTTTTTTTACACTTTTTAACTGAAGACTGAGAGATTGATAAGTTAGCAGCTGACCTTAGTTCCTTTGTTATTATAGAAGCTTCCTTATACGTATTTAACCCATTTCGCTCCGCTGTTCGATTTTTCGAACAGTAAAAATCGTCTTTTTTTCAAAAAAATATTTACGTATGAAAGAGGTAAAATTTAAAAAAAATTTGGGGTTTGGTATTAAGTTTCAACTTTAATAAAATAAAAAAAAAATCCCCCCGTAAAATATCCCCCACCCCCCGATGTTAGGGGTAAATTTCTTCGACCCATATTTTTGGACACTTTTTAAATTAATTTTTAAAAATAATAAACAAAATAAAATTAAAAAAATAATTAGGAGGAATTACTGCCAATATATATAACCGTTTTATAAAATATAAAAAATATGATTTACATACACATGTGTGCCTTCACATATGTGTAAACTTGTCTGTTCGAAATTTCGAACGCTGGCGCTTATCCTATAGTTACTGACTGACGATCAAAATTCTTTGTATTAAATGTAACGCGCATTATTTGTGGAAATACTGTTAGTTTTTATATTTTTCTTTCATCGTGTGGTTAAACATTAAATAATACATATTTTAAAGAAAAGGTGAATATTTCATATGTTATGTACAATTTACCAGTGAATTTCGTGTTATTTGTGTTATTGATTTGTGTTTTGGTAAAGAACTACCAAGCGGTGATTATGATTATACATTTGATGACAACCAAAAAATATTGCTATGTAGATGGCAGGACAACAAAGAGGTCACCATGGCAACAAATTTTGATCATGTCTTGCCTTTGCACAAAGTACAACGTTTTAAAAAAGCATCGACATCCAAAAAGAACCCGGAAGCTGGTAAATACGTCACGTATTGTCAGCCAGCGATGTTACACAACTGTAACAAGGGCATGGGGGTGTGGATTTACACGACAATGTAATCCAGAACTACCGAATTAATATTCTTGGAAAAAAAATTTATTGGCCATTTTGGTGTACTATTTTGAATTCGGCAGTTGTGAATGCTTGGAAATTGCAAAACACAAAGTTGAGAGTCAAAAAGAATTTAAAATCTCGGTGACAGAAGCGCTTCTTTTGACTGAAAGGGAAGAAACTACCGATGATGATGGTGACGATAAGGAATATCGACCTCCAAATCTTCCAAAAATGCAGGGAAAACACGTTGTAATCAGAAATCCCGAGGGAAAACATCGTTGTCAATTGAAGGGTTGCGGTAAGCCCACAATATATATGTGCGAGAAATGTAATATTCATTGTAATATTAAAAAAATTATACAAAATGTTTCAAACTAAAACATGAATACAAGCATTTCTTCATAGCTTCTATTTCGGCTATTTCGTATTTTTTCAAATTTTTATATCAAATTATTACAAATTTAGCTAAGTATAATTTTTCTCTAAATTTAAAAACTTTTGTGCCTTTTGATTCAAAAGTAATAAAATAAATCAATAAAACAGCAAATAAATTCAAAAGTTTTACTTGCATATAAAGCAGACATATAGAATAAACGCCAGTGTTCGAAATTTCGAACTCTGTTTTCTGGGGAAACAAATTCAAATGTTTTACTTGCATATAAAGCAGACATACAGGATAAACGAAAATTCGAACACTGTTTTCTGGGAAAACGAAAAGTCGGAAAAATTTTTTGAACTAATTTTTGACATCAGTAAGTCCTAATTACCCTAAAGAAGTATATTTCTTCTTAAACAAAAAATAAAATTTAATCTCGGAGCGAAATGGGTTAAGGAATACTGGTTATTTAATAATTTATCATCAACAATTTTTTTAAATTTCGGCCAATCAGCGCGATCTAATAAGAATTTTCGAAAAGAATTATATCTTGTTGTTCTACTAAGTACCATATTAATTATATTTTAGAAATGATCACTACAGAACGACTCTAACGAAATATCCCATGACGTTATGCCAAAAGATACATCTATGTGGGTTAAAGTGCATGTGTGAGAGGTGCGTGTACGAATAAATCAGATAAAAGTATAGCATTCTCTAGTATGTGACCATTGTGATTAGTGACAGAGTTGAACCCCAAAGGGTGTTCCATGAATTAAAGTTACCTATGACAAGTTTTGGATTCGTGAAAGAGCCAAATATATTTGAAAGATCCTGACTGGAAAAAGTTAAAGATGGCGGAAGATACAGTGATAGAATAGTAAAAGTAAAATTGAGATAGATTTTTATAGTTATTACTTGTAATGTCGAATTAATATGGATTCTTTTATGTGGAATATTATTTTTTAAAAGAATGCTTACGCCTTGTTTTGAAGTTATATTGTTGTTGTTGTTATGAAAATAACCAGTGATTCCCTTAGGAGGAATAGAAGTTAAGTCATGTTTACAATAAGTTTCTTATAGTAAGATGAAAGCTGGGTTATGCTTCCTTATAAGCAGTTGAAGTTCATTAAAATTATTAACGAAGCCGTTTATATTCCATTGTAGTATCGTAAAACGATTCATTGTAGAATTTTCATGGGATGTTGTGGACTTTAGTTACAATAAATTATAGGCAGGAGGAGCATAATTGTGATATTTTGTATTGTAATTAATTTAACCGTCATAATTGATATCTGCTGAGGAATTTGGAATGTAGTATTCATTTTTAGAGATAATTTCTTGGGTCAAGGTGCTTAGAGGGCAATTTTGGATGGACGAATTCAGATCGGAAAAACTGCTATTTGCTGATCTGTTGCTAGGTAATTTGCTAGATTTTTTTTTAGTTTTCTTTTGTTTCTTTTGTTTATTATTTGACTTAAATTGTTTGATGTTGTAGGAATGTTGGAGGTTGGAGGTTCATTATTTATTGTTAATTTGTTCTAGAGTTTTTGTTGGTTTAGCCGAGTATTACTTGAAGGTATACTTATATGTTTGCTATTTTGTTGTGTGGAGTTGCAGGATGTCATGTCAGCTTCTAGGTCGCTAGATAGTGAAGTAATGGACGGTTCACGTCGGAGATTTTTTATTAGTATTATTGTTCGGTGATGTTGGAGGTCGTTTTAGAGGTTGATATGTTGATTGGTTTGTTGAAGTGACTTTTGCAATTATAGAGTATGATTGTGCTATATTTTGTACAGATTTTGTTTTTGTGTTTTACGCTTAGCGGCACCGTAGGAACATTTTTGGATAGTTTTGATTTTAATTACCTCTTTTTGTTAAATGTATCTGGGACAATTTCTATCAGACACAGGATGTTTTTAAAAATAGTTGGCGCATTGAAGTATAGTACATAAGATATCAGGATGAGGAGGTAGATTGGAGTTATTACACATTTCAGGGTTTTTGCACTTATTTTTTGTATGACCGAGAAGTTGACAATTTTTACACCGCATTGGGTTTGGGAAATACGTTCTTATTTTAACTTTATACCACGCTACATCAATTACTTTTGGTAAATTGTATAGGTTAAAAGTCAAAACCATGTATCGTGAAAATATACTTGTTTCGTGGCATTTGGATTACGATCATCAACAATGCAATCATTGTTCTCCATAGAATTATCCGCTTTCTTCGTAACTTTGTAGACAGAAACAACGCCTAAAGGGCGAAGTTCTTTTACAATCTCTTTCTCCGATACATCATTAAGACAAGGAGCGTAAATTATTCCATTAACGTAATTTAGTGTATCATGTAATTTAACAGATATTGGACAGATATTCAAAAGGGATTTTGCTTTTAGGAATTTGTCTGCAACGGCTTGATTACGAACCAGTAATAAATTTGCATCTCTTAGTTGGCTAATGGAGTCGATTAAGGTAAAAATTTCATGTAAGCCTTTACAAATGAACTTAGTTTTCATAATTTATTTTTCTCAGATGAGACCAGTATGTATTTGGGATTGGTTGATAGGTTAGGTTGAGCATTTGGTAGAGTAGGAAAGTTGTCTTTGTATGGTTGATCAATAAAATCACTTAGTATAACAAATCTATTTGATTGCCGTTTATCTGGAGGCCCAGGGGCCATAGCGATTTAGTTAAATATTTTAAATTTTTGTCTTTTTATGCAAATATTTCAATTACAACAAATAAAGTATTATTCAATAATCACTCTCAACGAAAAGAAGAAAATAATGCATGAACCGTTATTTAAGAAGCTTAGTTTTTAAAATAATCTATCAAAGAAGAAGATAAAAAACAACCGCACGCTTTGAGTCGATGACTGAGGATAAATATATACAGTGGGGTGCACAAATGAGTATATGTTTGTACTATGAGCAATTTTAATTGCATAAAAATTAAGGTGTTAAAGCAATACATTTTTTTTTCGTTTTTAATTTAGTACTTAACAAAATAATATAAATTTCAGAACTAAAATGATCAAATTCTAAGAAAAAACAATCAAGAGGAAAATAACTCGGATGTACTCAATTTTGCACCATTCCAAAATTTTAGGGAATACGAGCATTTTTAATATATAGTCAAAAGACCATTGTTATGTAAAACCTCATTTACGCGACAAATTCTCTATAATTTCTTTCGGAATATTTGCCCATTCCTGATTAATCCGTTGCCAAAGCTCATCTAAATTGGTTGGGGCTGATCAGTACTGTCCCAACCGTTTCTTCGCGAGAGATTGGGACTTTGTGCTGGCCACTGCACTAATTACAAATTTTGCTCACTAAGCCATTCTTTAACGATTTTGGAGGTGCGTTTGGGGTCCCCATCCAGCTGGAAAAGTACTCCTTGCGCAGGATAGGCGCTCTTGTCGGGAAGATGGGTCTGCAAAATTCTCAAATAATCTCCTTTTTTTATAATGTTATTGATTCTGTGCAGTGGTCCGAGGTGCCACCATGTAAAGCAACCACATACCATGACATTTCCTCCACCGTGTTCCACCGTTTCCTTAACATGGTGCTTTTCAATTCTTTCCCCATGGCGGCACCAGAAATATTGCTTACCATTGGACTGAAAGCGATTGAATTTTTATTCGTCTGTCCAGATCACATGTTTCCAGTCATCAACTGTCCAATTTGTGTTCTCTGGCAAACTTTAACAATGCCTTTACATTTTTAGCCGAAAGTGCAGGTTTTTTTCTTTTTGACTGCTGAGGTATAGCCAATATCTTTAAGAGTTCTACTTGCCGTCCATCGACTAACGGTTTTCCCGATTGCCAAAAAGCTCTTTTGGGTGTTAAAAATTTGTTCCTTTTCATTATTGTTAGCATTAGACGAGCATCTGCATTAGTTAGTAGTTTTTTACGACCTCTGTCTTGAAGCCAGGGAACAACAGACCGTTTTTGGACTCTGATGACTATTGACTTACTAACCGCAGTTGATTTCGAGAGTTTCTTCATTTTTTAATAGAAATTGATTTTTGTTCGATAAGTTGCAAAAAATATTCGCTCAACGAGATTAAGTAATTAATATTAAACTAATATTTTCTTAAAAAAGTCAAAGTAGTGCAAAAACATGAAAAAATAACGATAGTTTTTGATTTCGTTTTTGCAAACATATCATAAAATGGAGACGTGCAAAGTTGAACACATACGAGTTGATTTTGCTTTGTTTGTTTTTTTTCTTAGGGCTTGATGATTTCTGTCTTAAATTTTATATTATTTTGTTAATTACTAAATGCTAAATAAATGACAAAAAAAAACTTTTGAAGTTTTCTTTATTACATTTAGTTTTATTCAATAAAAAGTGTCCAAAATACAAACATGTACTCATTTGTGCACCTCACTGTATAAAAAATACTTAAAATTATGTTTTAACTCATCTAATTTTTTTTGTACTGCCAATAATGTTGAACTAAGTCGAAAATTAGGTGTTCGAAAAAATAAGAACAAATCATATTGGTCCCACTTACATTCCTCACATGGAAAAAAGTCTAAAGTTTTGTTACAAATATAATTCTTGAGATGCCTTTGATCATTTTTTGTTCAGAATATTGACTTATTTTGGTGAACAATTCTTCTAAAATGGGAAGAAGCAAGCGTTGCTCTATCGAACAACGTAAGATAATAAAAAAAATTGCTCAGCGAAGGGAAAATGTGTGCTTTCATAAGGGAACAGTTTGGAATTTCCAACGTAGCGATAACAAATGCTATGAACTGGTCACCGATGATCGGAAGTCGCGTTAGACGCAGGAAAACTAACAAAAGGCAGGATAATGCGATCACACGGATCGTTAATTTATTTATTTATTTATTTATTTAATAGATATTTATATTACATATTTACAATCTTAGAGATTAAATATTACTATATTATCTATATTTGGCATAACATGATAGTTGTGAGCCAGATTGGCATATATAAAGCTATGAGTTATTTCATTTATTTACGTTGTTTCTAAATTTCTTAGATTTTTTTTTTTTTTTTTTTTTTTTCATACAATTTGTAATAAAGAGGTTATTAAATTCAATAATATACAGAGTTTATTCAAATTCATTTAATAATAGTTTCCTGTATTTAAGACAAATTTCCAAATATTTATATAATGTAAAGTAATCATATTCAGCACCATTTAATATATTCAGAACTTCATTCAAATCTAAAGTAGTTTTTCCAAAATATTTTAATCTGAACTCGTAGTATATTGGACAAATTCCAATTAGGTGTAGAGTGTTTTCTGTAGCGTCTAGGTTACAAAGTGAGCACAGGCCAACTGATGAACTTTTGAAGGCCCTGGCATTAATATCTAATAATCCACCTCTTGCTCTTATTATTAAACTTGCAGCTCGAGAAGACAAATCTAAAGCAGAAAGGGGTTCCATGCAATAATCAACCTGCGAATATAAATCGTGAAATTGAGAGTTTCTTGCGTTAGCCAATAAATCTTCTCTTTCCTTAGTTGATAAAAGGTCTAGAATTTGTTTTGAGTATAAACATATAGGATTTTCAGCATTGTCGGGTACAAATTTAATATTTCCACGTAAAGTGATCCATTCCTCTGCCCAATACGTCTTTTTTGCTATTACCCTTTCAGCTAAAATACGTGGCTATCTGCAACTAGGCATGTGCAGTGCTTTATTAATGTAATCAAAGTGGAGCTTTAAAGTATTAACGTATAAAGAGTTTAAGCCAGTTTCAATATAAAGCATGTAATTTGGTGTGTTGCTTGGTAAATGAAGCATCTTTTTTATAAAAAACCTAAACAATTTTTCAACTTCGTCATATTTTTTAAAACCCCAGATTTGGGCTCCGTAGAACATAATAGATTTTGATGCTGCATTAAATATTTTTAGTTTGTTGCTGTTTGAAATTTTGGGGTGGTTTATGTACCTTGCCCATGTTGAAGAAATCGCCATTTTAGAAGTAGTTAATTTATTTTCTATATGTTTTTTGAAAGACAAGTTGAAATTAAGGTCCATGCCCAAATATCTATAGTTTTTAACGATTTCTATGTCATCTTCACCATAATTCCATTTTAGATTATTCGATATTCTTGTTCCACTGCGAAATATTAATATTTTAGACTTAGCAAGATTTACCTTTAGGGACCAAATGTTGCAGTACGTATAAAGTTTATCAATCATATTCTGTAAAATATTTGGCGAATCAGATAAGATGACAATGTCATCAGCGTATAGAAGAATTTTTATAGGTTCATCTACTACATTTACACCACCAGGTAATGCTTCAGCCAGGTCGTTAAGGTATAAAGCAAACAAAATAGGACTAAGTATACATCCCTGCTTCACACCGTTGTCTACACTGAACGGATCAGAAAATGTGTTACCATAAAGTACTTGACTTGTGTTATTTTCATAGTAAAGTTGTAAGATGCGAATTATCTTTGACGATAACCCCATACATGATAATTTGTAAAAAAGAGAATTCCTTGGTATCATATCAAATGCGCAGGAAAAATCCACAAAGAAAGCGTATGTGTTTTTGCCGTTAAGCTTATTTAAATGAACAATATTTGCGAGATTAAAAACGTTATCAATTGTAGAGTAGTTTTTTCTAAAGCCTGCCTGATACTCGTTTAATATGTTGTTGACATCAATCCAATTAGTTATACGGTTTAAGAGAATATTATTAAAAATTTTACACAATGTGTCAATTAACGATAATCCTCGATAATTTGTTGGACTATTTGGATCTCCTTTCTTCAAAAGCGGAATCAGAATTGACGTTTTAAAGCTGCTTGGTATGGTTTCCTTTAAAAAAATTTGGTTAAGCAGACAAAGAATTTCGTTTACGAAACAAACGGGAGCATATCTATAAAATTCATAACTGATGCCATCAGAACCTGGAGCTTTGTTATGTTTTAATGAACGTAGCACTGAAGAGAGCTCATAGAGTTCAATTGGTGAATCAAGAAAAGCATCAGTAAAACAAGGCATACACCATTGTAATAAATTTGCTTGTTCTGTGTTTTCGAGCATAGTACTAAAATGTGTATGAAAGTCTTCTGATGTTAAGTCACCCCTCGTAATGCACGTTCGTGTTTTCATACCATTTGACAGTTTCCACCAGGCTTTACTGCAGTTAACAAAGTTAAGTTGTTCTAGATTTTTTTCATACAATTCAAGTTTACTATTTTTGCATATTCTTAGATATTTGGCTTTGGCAGAAAGATACTTTGCCTTGTTTGCATTTGTATGCTTTTTTCTATACTTGTTAAGAAGTTTCATCATATTTTTTCGAGAACGTGCACATTTCCAATTGAACCATTTTTGTTTTGGTTCAAAGCAAAACTTATTGATGGTAGTAACATTAGCTTTTAAGATTTTGTTTTTAACAGATAGTACCATTTCATCAACAGAGATATTTGGTGTAAAATTTGTATTTCTAGTAAGAATCGTTATATTTTCTGAGTACTTTAACGCAAATTTATCGTTCCATCGTATTCTTTGAGGTACTGAATCGGCTGCAGCTCTATTGTAAGACATTGGAACAATTAGTTTAAGTACAAGCGGCATATGGTCAGAGTAAGGTTTACAAGCAATACTAAAATCATCAACGAAGTTCAAAAAACTCTGAGAACCAATACAGTAGTCTATAACAGAGCTACCACTTCCGCCACAAAAACTATATTCACCCTGTTCGTCACCAACTGTCCTACCATTAAGTACTATGCCTCCCAAGTTTTCAACTAGATCTATAAGCCTGCTTCCTTTTGCATTACATGTTGTGTCTTTCGAGTGTCTGATCTTATTAATATGTGGAAGGTTGTGTAGAAGGTTAGGATCTAAAATTTGCTCATCACCTACACGTGCATTCAAATCACCAACTATGCAAAAATTTGTGGGAGAAAGTTCTAGTAAAAAATGTTCAAACGATTCAAAATCCACGTTCCAATTAGTGCAGTTTAAATAGCGGGGTATAAAATAAAACAAATTACCATCAAGATTAGCTGTTAGTAAAACGTTATTATTTGCATGAATCGAAAATTTTAATTTAAAAGCTTTTTGTAATTCCTTTTTGAAGCCATACAAGCATCCACCGCTAGCACGACCAGCATTATGGGGTTTCTTTGCATCAATCCAATATAATTTGTAATTTTGAAAGTATGTAGTAAAAAGTTGTCGTTTTTCAGCTATGACATGAGTTTCAAAAAGGAAGAAAATATCGAATTTATTTATAAAAGTTACAAAATTTCCTAAACTAAGAGAACTTGCAAGGTTTGCTACATTATATGAGACTAAACGGCATGTGTTGTATTGCTATTGTGCAGGGACATTTGTTGAGGTTGCAGCAACATCTTCAACATTATTGTTCATATTTCGAACTGTGACATCTATAGAGGAATTGGCTTCAGACAATAAATTTCTTAAAAACACAGCATCATCATTACAATTAGCAACTGCTTTTCCCATGGACCAAGTGTATCTCTTGTTATTAATAAAAATACAGAATTCACCCAACCTGACCTTCAAATTATTTTGAGGATTTGCAACAGCTTTATTTATTTGCCTTAAATTATATCTCACATTTTGTTCTTCATTGGTATAATCCTTTTGAATGAAAATCGAACCATCATTCAAGTTACCCTTGGCAGCTATTACATTGATAGCTTGCATATTTGTTTCCAGTGTAAATAAAAATGTATTTTTCGATGGCAATTTACGCGCATTTACAACATGTATGTTAACCTTAAGTACGTTGGTACATAATTTAGTAAATTCATTTTTAGCTTCATTGTTACTATTGCTATTTAAACCACTAACAACAATATTTGCTGAACGAGTCCTTCGATCAATATATTCAAGGCGGGTTGTAAGTTTGTTGATGTCATTTCTTAGTTTAACGTTTTCTTCTCTAAGTTCCTCAATTTCTGTTTTGATTGATACAAGGTCTTCCTTTCTGGTGACATCTTTCAATTTTGCATCTAAAAGGTTGCAGAGCTTATCCCAAGAAAATACATCAGGAGTAGTTTGATTATCCATAATATTAGTCGTTAATTGCTTCTTGTAATTATTATTGGTTAATTGTTCCGGTGATGACAAATTTCTGTGGCGCTTAAAACTCATTAGTTTTTTGTTTTTATTTTTTACTAAAACTACAGTCTTTTCGTAGCTTTGATTTACTATGAAAGTAGCTTTTTAAACCCTGGTTATTATTTTAGCCTTTTTAAACACTGGTTATTATTTTATTTAAAAAAAAAGTAAGGGCATACTTTTAGGCATACAGTGATATAAATATAATACGAGGCAATCTTTAAGTAATATCAAAAACAGCTGATAATTACAAACAAAAAAAGGCGCAAGTTACAACAATATCATCAAATATTTATACCAAATCCAGTTGAAAAAATCCATCAAAAATGTTGAATACTGACTGTATTTGTACTGTACTCCAACAAACTGGTATGCAGAATTCACAGATAGTTTATATTTCAGTGGTTTAGAACGTGTAACTATTAATTTAACTTGTAAAATAAACGAAATAATAGCACAGCTTAAGTAATTCACGTTTTGACAGCTTAAAAGCAGAGTTGCCAAACACGGATCGTTAAAAAGCACCCCTCTATAACGTCTTCACAGATTAGAAACGAATTAAACCTCCCAATTGCTACATCGACGATAAGAAAACGTTTTATTGCAGTCAATTTGAAAGCACGAAGTCCTAGAAAAGTAGCATTGTCGAAAAATATACATCTAAAGAACAGACTTCTGTTTGCCAAAAAGTTTATCGATGAGCCTGACACTGTTCGCCGTAATATCTTATAGACCGATGAAACAAAAGTAGTCAAATTCTACCACGGTAAAGATAAGTAGTACGTTAGACGCCCTCCTAATCAAGAATTCAACGAAAAGTACGCTATCAAAACCATAAATCATGGCGGTTTCAGGCTCATGCTATGAGCGTTGCGTGTGAAGAGAATAATTGTGGTTTGAAGACCTCTGTTATAAAGATCTATTGAACAATTGTTATGGTGTACGCGGAAGAGTGTAGAGAAGAATAACAATTAAAGCAAATTGTTGTTGTTTAAATCAAGACGTGAAAGGTGGCACACGGAAATGTGCGAACAAAAAATTGTTTTCAAACTAAACACAAATTTATTTTTATTTTATTTGCAATCTTCGAACTCATATTTTTAATGTTTTTAAAAAAGTAAAGTAAAAATAAATAAATAAAAAAAATTTTTTAAATGAAACTCTCCGAACTAAGAGTAGGAAGTCTCAAACAAGAATTGGGTAAATTAGCGCTGTCAACAATGAGCACGAAGAATGAGCTCCAAAGGCGGTTAAGGGAAGAACTTCGGAATCGTAGCATTGATATCGATACTTACGAGTTCGAAGACGAGGAGGAACGAGAGTTACAGGCCCCTGCAACACCCAGCGGTGTCGACATAAATTCGTTGTTAGCCGCTATGATGGAAATGCAAGTAGCAAGCTAGCTATTTGATGATATACAAGAAGCTTCGAGAGCCGAAAATCAAAAACTTCTGGTTGATGTACGAGAAGCTTCTAGAGCCGAAAATCAAATCTTCTGGCTGAGTTGCGAAAAGATAGTGAGCAAAGGATGGAAGCAATTCAACAAAGACTTTTGTCAAAAATTGAGAAGAAACTTGAAGTGACAATAGAGAAGCCGCAAGAAAAAGCATTACTAGTGTCGAGGAAAAGGTGTCAAATTTAAAAATAACTGTTGACACGAAAGTAATTAATTTGGAAAAGTTCGTTGAGTGAAAACTTGTAATGATGGAGGAGAAGATCAAAACCTGCAACCGGCAGGATAAAAACACCTTGTTTTGATGGTAGCTCACCCTTATTCGTATATAAATTCCAATTCAACATAGTAGCCAGCAGAAACGGATGGGACGATGGGGAGAAGGCTTTGGAACTATTCGTGGCGTTAAAAGATGTCGCAGCCGAGATTCTAGAAACCATGCAGGCTAGCTGCAGGAACAACCACGACTTAATGGTGGCGTTACAGGGTATATTCGGCGAAGAGCACAAACGAGAATTGTAGCAGCAAGGAATAATAAACGGGCGAACACTACCAACCATCTTCACAAGAGATCCCGTTAAACTGAAACGAGCTAGCACTGAGGGGCAAGTGCTGGCTCTCACAAGCAAGGGCCCCACAATCTCCATATCAGTGATGCATCAAAACAATAACCTTACGGCGTGCGGGTACATAAATGGCAGACAACACATCTTCACTATAGACACCGGTGCGACGCAGTCTATCATCAGACCAGATGTAGTGAAGGGGAAGTGTGAGGCTCTTAGCTATGTAAGACTTCGGGCTGCTACTGGAGGGTCTGCCACCGTACACGGAAAAACAGAGGCGAAGGTGACTATAGCCAACATTAGTGTAAGTCACATCTTTATTGTACTGTAACCCACGTCTTTATTGTTGTCGATATTGTGGAGGTTATCATTGGTGCTGATTTTATGATAGCTCATGGCATCAATTTGAATATGTTTCAACAGATAATGAGTTGGTGAAATGTGGAGATACCTCTTGACGTGGGATACAAGCATCAAGTGCACGCCAGAACGATAGTTGCTGTCGAACTACAAAAATTACCACCTCAAAGTGTGGAAGGAGATTGTGAAGAAAACCGCTTGTGGGTTGTTGAACCAGTAGAAATTCAGACGGATTTGTTATCAGCAAAGTCCCGCGTCTAATCCACCGAACAGGTAATAGTCACGGTGAGAGTGATAAATCTATCAGGCCATGAAAAAGTCATCTGTAAAAACTCAGAGGTGGGTCAATGTGCTACAGTAAATGCGGTAATAAACAGCGAACAATTGCCTGAATATGCCGAAATGTTAGCAAACGACCAACAGGAATTTAGTGTAAGTGTGGAGAAATGGGCAGCAGGTTTGGCAGTTCCAGAGGCAAATAAAGCCAAAAAAGCTGCCAAAGAGGAGTTCTTGCGCTTTCGCCACGGACAAGAAAAGACAAGGAAGAACAGCCATGGTCAAACATGAAATCGATACTGGCGAAGCAAGACCGATAAAACAGGTCCCCAGAACCATACCGCTGGCGAAGCGTGATGAGGTGAAAGAGCTAGTCAACGAAATGAAGAGGAGCGGTGTAGAAGAAAGAAAGTACAAGATTCTGCGCAGACTACAGGAAGCTGAATGATGTCACTAAAAACGACAGTTACCCGCTACCGAGAATTGACGACGCGCTCGACACTCTAGCCGGAACGAAATGGTTCTCCACATTGGATCTACAAAGCGGGTATTGGCAGGTGGAGATGGCAGACAAGGACAAGGAGAAAAATGCATTCAGTGCGAACGACAGTTTATGCCATTTGGGATCCTTAATGCTCCGGCCACATTTGAGCGGCTTATGGAACGTGTACTAAAGGGACTGCATTGAAAGACTTGCCTGGTGTACCTCGATGACATAATAGTGATGGGCAGAACTTTCAACGAACACTTCAAGAACTTGGGAGAAGTTCTACAACGAATATCAATGGCTGGACTCAAATTAAGCGTAAAGAAATGTGCATTTTTCCAAAAACAGGTGAAATATTTGGGACATCTCGTTACAGCAGATAGCATATCCACGGATGAAGATAAAATACGAGAAGTAAAGGACCGGTTTCGTCCCCAGAATCTTCATGAATTACGCAGTTTTTGGGACTATGCACATACTACAGTCGCTTTGTGCCTAACTTTGCTGGCGTGGCTGCAAGCTTGCATGAGCTCACCAAGAAATCAATGGAGTATCAATGGGTTGAGTCACAAGAAAGGGCGTTCCAGACACTAAAAGACTTATTGTGTGCTGCATCAGTTTTTGCGTATCCAGTCCCAGGGGAAAAATTCATTTTGGACAGTGATGCTAACGGATATGACATTGGTTTTGTACTTTCCCAAGTGGTCAATGGTACAGAGAAAGTCGTAGGCTACTATAGTCGCAAACTGTCAAAGCCTGAACGGAACTATTGTGTGACCCGGCATGAGCTACTTGCAGTGCTGGAATGCATAAAACATTATCATAAGTACCTGTATGGCCAACATTTTCTGCTTAGGACTGATCATTTCGCACTGAGATGGCTGCTGCGATTCAAGAATGCTGAAGGACAGTTAGCACGCTGGATTGAGCGACTTACGACTTCAGCTTTGAACACCGAAGAGGTATAAAATATGGGAATGTTGATGCTCTCTCACGCCGACCTTGTAATATGGAGTGTAAACACTGCGTAAAACCCCAGAAGAAGGAATCCATCGTTGATATCCGCCTAATGCAGATCGAAGCTAACGAAGACTGGTCCGAAGCACATAGAAGTGACCCAATATTGGCGAAAATTATAGCAGCTAAGGAAGAGGACAAACAGCCTACCAGAAATGAGATAGCCGCAGAAGGTCCTCTTACAAAAGCATATTGGGCGCAATGGGTCAGTTTAAAAGTGATAGACGGGTGCTTATACCGACATTGGGAAAGAGCTGATGGCAAGACCTCATCCAACCTAATAGTAGTGCCTTCCTCCATGAAGGAAATGAAGGAAGTCTTAAATGAGTTCCATAATGGAGCTAGCGGAGGACACCTTGGGGTGACAAAGAGGCTGGAAAAACTAATACGTTTTTATTGGGTTGCATGTCACCAAGCAGTGGCGGATTGGATTGTAAACTGTACCCAGTGTATTGCAGATAAAGGTCTCGTAAGAAGTCGAGGTCAGCTGCACCAATATAACTCGGGCGCACCTTTCGAGCGGATGGCGATGGACGTAGCAGGCCCATTTCCTGTCAACAAAGCCGGAATCCGATATGTTCTCGCCGTGATCGATTACTTCAGCAAATGGCCGGATGTGTATGCCATACCCAACCAAGAGGCGAACACCGTAGTAAATGTTTTTGTGAACAACTGGGTAGGCCGCTACGGGGTTTCAATAGAGCTACATTCCGATCAACTCAGAAATTTCGGGTCAGCCTTAATTAAGAAAATGTACGGTATTAAGAAGATCGATCGACACCGCTTCACCCACAGTCCGACGGAATGGTAGAACGGTTTAATCGAACCCTGGAGAAATGCTTGCGAAAAGTAGTGAGCGAGCAACAGAAGAATAGGGACGAACACATTCCGAGGTCCATGATTCAACATCTAGGTCACCCACCAAAGTTATTTTTGGCACTGAGATAAAACTGCCTGGTCACTTAGAGTTTGCTGTTAAGCCCGCCACAGGGTGCCACATACACTGGAAAACAGGAAAGTCTAAATGAACTTCATGAATTTTGCGCACACGTACAAAAATGGTCAGCGATAGAATGAAAGCCGGGTATGACCGAAGGGTTTCCATGAGGGACAACTGGTTCTACTTTACAACCCAAAGCGGAAGAAAGGATTATTTCCCAAGCTACAAACCAGCTGGGAAGGGCCTTATAAAATAATTAAAAGGTTAAACGATGTCGTTTACAGCATACAGAAAGCTAATAGCCCCCGAGCCATAATGAAGGTCTTACACATAGAGCGACTGGCGAAATATGGGAGGATATAATAAGCCTATTCGGGACGAACAGGCTTAAGTGGGCGGCAGTGTTACGAAAATGGCAATGATGTTATCGTTTAACATTAAAATAATAAACAATAGCTACAAAAACAAAGGACTTGTTCATATGATCAACGAATAAACAAAAATATAGCAACAACCTCAGTATAAAAAAGGGGTTAAACAAGTAAACAAGAAGCAACAATAAGAACAAACGTAAACAAAATACACAAACAACAATAACGTAAACAACATGTTTACATTTATAGAGATTTCGCGAAGGCAGTCATTCTCCTTCAAGAGCATCAATCAGACTGTTTGCCCAGCGATGTAAAAGGCAAGACAAACCAGGCAACGGGATAAGAAAGAATTCAGTCAGTCTGGTGTGAAGAGAATAATTGTGGTTTGAAGACCTCTGTTATAAAGATCTATTGAACAATTGTTATGGTGTACGCGGAAGAGTGTAGAGAAGAATAACAATTAAAACAAATTGTTGTTGTTTAAATCAAGACGTGCCACCTTTCACGTTTCACAGAATTGTGTGAACAATAAAGAATTGATTTAAAACTAAACACAATTTTATTTTTATTTTATTTGCAATCTACGAACTCATATTTTTAACTTTTTTAAAAGGGTAAAAACGTGACAATTTATACATATACGATGTCTTGCAAAAGTACGCTGGGGCTGAATTTGAAAAGCAACTAACTCTAATAAAAGGCTGTAAAACTTGGTGGAACAGCCCTTTGTTAGTGCTCGAACATTTATTAAGAATACAAAGGGCATTAAAGTGAATATTTTGCTCTATCCAAAGATGAGATGCACTTTGCCGTCGAGATGCTAACCTGTTCACAACCGATGTTACAAAAAACTTAAGGATGCGAACAACATTATGTCAAAAATTACATTTAGCTCTCATGCATTGTATACATCAAAGGCGAACAGATATCAGTTGGATGCTTTTGTATCTGCCCAATGATAGAACAAATGTTCAGTCCGAATCCGAAACAGAGTTCGCAACGGTTCCTTCATTCTTAAAATGTCGCAAATTAATAGTTGAGTTACTCGAAAATTAGAATAGTCCAGCTACATCACTTCCAATAGCTCATCAGTCTGAATTTCTTTCTTGTTCTCTTGAAATATATTGAAATATTTTAAATATTTCAGACGAGCTCAATGAAGTTATAACGAAGCACACTTACCGAGGGTAGTAATTCGATGTGAGACGTTGTCTGTGAAAATTAAAAAAATGCTCTTGTGTGAATATGGAGTACGTGCTGACTTTTTAGAAACTGAATATGATTTATTAATGACTATTAAGCCAGTCAGTATAGACCCTGAACGTGATTTCTCTGGAGCCACATTTTTCGCAACGAAAATAATAAGTCGTTTGGACGATTAAACTTTGGCTGCGCTCCGCTCCCCCAAAACTTATTTTAAAATTTATAAAAAAAAATAATAACGTTTAGTGAATTATAATTATTTTAAAAGTGTGTAATTTAAAAGAAATTTTTTTTTTATAATTTAATAAATTGCTTCATAAAAACCTGTTTTTAATGTATCATGTTATTAATTTTATTGAAATAATATGTTAATATATTTCAAGAAGAATTTTTTTTAAATTTTCTCTAAAACACACTTCCAAGGTATCAAAATTATTTAGAAGTTCTTGGTACTAGATAGCTCTCTGGGTATCCTGAAGTAGTACTATTTTTTAATTTAAAACAAATTCACTCTCAGTTGCAAAAACGTAAAAATTGTTCTCTATGAGCTATTCTTAATTTATTATATTACACAAAAATATTATTTTTTCTTGCCCTCGAGTCAAGCTTTTAAAAATTGTCTTTTGATTTTCTGTGTTCGAAGTTAACTAACCCATTCTTACAGAGCGAAGTTACAATTTATATGAATTTTTTGTACAATAAAAAAGGTTTTAAATGGTAATCGATAAGGAAAAATTAATAAAGGTGTTTCAAAACAATGCAATCTTTTTTGAAATTAAAACTGGGTTTTTTTTTTATAACTTTTCTTAAATAAAATATATAATAATAAAATATAATCTGTTCAGAAAAAAATACTTACTTCCAAAAATATGTCTGCGCAATCGTGAACAACTAGTACTAAGGATCCAACTCGATGTAAGTTACATATCCAACTCAAAGACATCAGAAGAAGAGTTACCATGTGATGAATAAACATTTGCCAAAAATCCTTCCGCTTTACATCAAAAAATTGAGTAACAGTAAGCGACCAATAAAAAGCCATTGATATCATATAGTACCACCAAATATCTGTTGAAACGGACTAAAAGCATATAAAAATGTTTAGTATGTTAGTACAAAACGTTTATACATATATTTTATTTTTTTATTTCAATACCCTTTTAGTTTTTGAACAATAATCTTTTGTTTGCAGGTTAAGGGTTCTATTGCTAAAAAATAATTAAATAGTTGGACAGTCACCGTAGTCTAGAAGGTAGTGTGTTGGCTTGTTAGACGTAATGCCACGGTTCAAACCCCAGGTCAGACATCTCCAACAAAATCAAATATGAAAAATATTTCCTCGGCGACTTCCACTCAACAGATTTCTGGCAAGAGTTCTGACAGTAAATAAAATTTTCATGAAAACGTTTCTCAAAAAATCTGTCGTTCATAAGTAAGTAATGTAAGAAGCTATATCAGAATCCTGACTAAAGTGTTGTAATGTAATGACAAATAAAGCCTTTGATATAAAGATCGCATAAAGACCCCTATAAATTTTAATAACAATATTGGGCAATAAACGGTCCTGGTAAAGGAATCATTAGGTAACGCCCCTTATTTTAATTGTATTCCACTTGAAGTCACAAACAATAAATGACAATGTATAATTATTTCTAATATTACTAGCTTGATATGCTGTTAATACAAAAGTTTCCGGCAATCAAGGAGTACAATCACAAAAACACATACAAGGAATATTACACCTAGAGGTGGAGTGCTGATTTATACAACCTAAGGAAAGGTTGGGATTGGGAAATAAAGCTACTGACCTTTCTTATAGAGAGAAAATTCTAATGTTATAGATTTTTGAGTGATCAAATATAGTTAAGACACTAGTTAAGACATTCGATATATATATATATATATATATATATATATATATATATATATATATATATATATATAATAAGTACAGGTCTCCCTCGTCTAACGCGGTACTTCTACAACGCGTTTTCGATATAACGCGATTAAAAAAAAACAGTTTCATTACAATGCGAAATTTCGACTTGTATAACGCGAAATTGAAAATGGCAATGCTTTTTATTTTTGCCTTACACAGTTTGTCATACATTCCTGGGAATTACAATTTTGTACTGTTAATACTAGATAATGCCCCAGGACATCCCAAAGACTTGAATCATCCTAATGTAAAAATAACTTTTCTACCACCTAATACAACGTCTATCAGTCAACCGTCTGACCAAGGTATAATCTCTACGTTCAAAGCGTATTATATTCGGCAAATATTTCAACACTTTCTTAATAAAACGGATTCTAATGCTAACATGACGGTAGAAAACATTTTCAATTTTAAACTGTATTGAAATAGTAGCATCGTCTATTATAGAATTGAAACAGTCTACTTTAAACGGATCTTGAATTTTGAAATTAGCCGGATATTAAATGTGGGCCACCGTTTTAGTGGAGAAGGTTTTGATGATATGACCGAAGATGATATTAATGAAATAATATATAAAACTGAAGATTTCAACGAAGAAGTGTTGATTCTATTAGCAACTGGATCTCAAACTGCTTCAAATATCGCACATGAAAATGGAGACGTTGATTCTGAGGAAGATATCTGTGAATCAATTCCAGATTTCACCCTAAAGCGCATACGAGAGGGCTTTAATTTGACTGAGATGAATTTTTTTTTTTCAGAAAATGATCCGTCAATTGAGAGATCAAGCAAATTCAAGAGGCAAATAGAGGCCTTATTACGAAATCGATAAACAGTTAGAAAAAAAAGCAAACAAAGGCTGATAACTGTTTTTTTTGTATTAGCGGATTTCAAAATTTTCTAAAATAAATAGATATAGTAGGTATACAACCATGTGAAAATTAATAAGGACACCAATGTAACAGAGATTTGACCAGAAAGTACGTAAAATGAAAAAATACCTGATAAGTAACTGCACTTCTTCTAACCCTATGTATCACAAATACAAATTTCATTGCGAGTTTATTAAATTAATTTTATTATTTTAAAAATTAACCCTGTGTAATCAAATGACACTCTATTTTCTTTTCAAATAATAATATTATAATATACTTGCACTAATTTCAGTTTTAATGTTGTTTGAGAGTGGTTAATATTTAGTAGACTTCGTTTTTGTTTAAAACTGCAAAATAATAAGAAAGATTTATCAAATAAGCATTTAACGACAATTTTACAAATATCAGGAAACGTGCCAAATTGTGAAGTGTGAAAAATACCGTCCAATTCACACACCAAAAAGCTTGTGTAAATATAATTGAAAACAGTTAAAATACCCTTCAGTCGGAATTACTACCTAGTTTCTCACACCACTTATGTTGTGTGTGTTAATTTTATATATAAGTGGTGGGACCTACGGTTTAAAGTCGACTCCGAACGTCAGATTTTTGTTAAAATATAATTCATAATTTATTATATTTATTATATTATATATATAGTTTATATTCAACTAACGATGTGTTAAAATCAATATAGACAAAAAATTAAATAATGTCGATTCACCATAGCCGGAATGAATTCATAGTTTTTATGTTGGTAAGCTATATGTATTTGGTGTTGGGATGAGGGCTGTAGAATCAACTTTTGCGTGAATGTGGCGATGATAGTTTAATACGTTGGGGTCGTTCGGATATTTGGGTTTGTGATATACCACGGTGCATATGTAGTCATGAGTAAAACCTTGTTTCCTAATTTTTAAGTTTTTCGCTGTTTAAAGCAGTGGTGTTCAAACACATACTATCATAGTTTTGGTTGTGTTGGTAAAGCAGCGGAGACTTAATTTTTGAGAATCGTACACTGGGAAAATAAAAAAAAAAATAAAAAAATTGGTTTATTGTGTTGCGTGTATGTTATTACACAATGAACTTATGTGTGTATGTATTGATGAATATATCGATGTTTTTTTTGTCTTGAGTCGGAGGTGGGAATCTTCGAAAGATACTTTTGTTCCAACAAAAGAGTGCACGATTCACCATCACTGGTGCCTACGTACTAAACCCACCCCTTACACACTTCAACAACACACTGCCGGTATTACTTCGCGGAGAGCTGGTTAGCTTGAAAGCTTTATCACATTAAGTCAAATTTCGCCTCCGTTCCTCTAGTCTTCGTAGTTCTAGCATAACTTCAGCCATTCTCTGACTGTATTGACTCCATAGAATCCCACAATTCAACAGCTCTTCCATTAGCCGGTTTGGTGCTAAACTCGTTTCTCCGGGTCATCGAAACCTGGGACAGCATGATAGAATATGCTCCGCATCTTCCTCCTCATCTACACAGTTTGGGCATATAGGGAAAGTGTTATGACCAAATCTGTGCACCCATGACTAGTTAGGGACTGGGTCACATAGTAGTTCAGCTCGCAATGTTTGTTTTTCATCCAAAGGGTTACATCAGGGACAAGACGAAATGTCCATCTTCCCTTTAGACTGTTCTCCCATCGTGACTGCCATTTGTGCATGGAAGTCCTTCGTTCCTCCGCTTTTATAGCCGATATTTGTCCCGGGTACTCGAGACGGCGAAGGTATATCCTTCTCATCTCATCCGCCAGTATATCTATTGGTATTGTCTTTGGCAATACCAAAACTGCTTCATCAGACACTGTCCTGAAGCCACTTATCCGTCTAATCGCGCTTAGACGATACATCGATCCTCCTTGTCGTCCCCACGGAGAGTGCCTCCGACCATATTGGGCAAGCATACAGCATTATCGACGTTACTACCGCCGAAATTATCCTCCTTTTGAATGGACCTGGTTCTCCAATATTTGGCGATGGCCAGTGCTCCCTGTGTTACAGATGCTTTTTCACCGATGTATTTAACGTGCTCTTTGAAGTTCAACCTGTCGTCGATAATCACTCCCAGGTATTTTATCGCCCTCTTCGATTCGATCCTTGTGCCTGCAACGGTCACTTCCATCTTCTCCACTATCTTCCGGCCGCTTATCAAGACGGCCTTCGTTTTATGTGCAGCAAGTTTCAGACCTGCTTCATCCAGCTATGCTCCAACCTTTCGAATCGCTGTGTACGTTTTCTCCTCTATTTCCCTTACCGTCATAGCTATCGAGACTATGGCAATGTCATCTGCAAAGCCCACAATTGTAGTCCAGGTTCGGCAATCGCAGTCGAAGTACTCCATCGTACATAATGTCCCATAGCAGTGGCCCAAGTACAGAGCCCTGCGGGACACCCGCCGTCACTACGTATTCCTGCTCTCCTTCATCCGTTATATCGATATATGTATGTATGTATGTATGTATGAATTTTAAAAAAATTTCTGCTTTTAATTGCATTAATTTTAAAGTCCTATCATTCCCTTTAATGTTGTCTTTTTATAAAAAAAAATTACGACATAAAGAGCGATAACACACAATACATTGTGCATTTCCATCCATATTCTCTAAAAAAAGAAATCGTATTCCCAATTTCCATCAAACATTTTGATGCGTGTATTTATAAAAAACAAAAAATCATTCGAAAAAGTTGCGTAGCGAGGTCTTGCTTCATCAAGTGCTAAGCATCAACTGAATTGAATTTGTTATCTGAGTTCAACACAAAACAACAAACAAAGCAACAAACACACGATCATTATAAGAAACCACACAAGTAAACTTATAGTGTACGTGTATCAACGCAGCGTCAGCAGAATTTTCTTTGCCTATCACATGTGATAGGAAATTTAGATTTTGAGCGTCACTGGTTTAAAGCTTAGATCCCCATAACTGAATAGCATAAAACCATATTGGTTTTGGAAATTAATTATACAGTAATGAATTTGAAGAAGATTCAATTTAATACCAGATAATTTTGCATGAATATAAAATTTCAAAGTCAAGAGTCTATGTAGGTAAAGACGCAGGGCAGGTTTTTATTCGTAAACATGAACACATTTATATTTATTCACCTTAATTTTCCAAACATTTAACCACTTCTCTGGCTGAAAAATCTGACTGTAAATATCGAAACGTATCGTAGGTGGTTCATATATAAAGGGTATTTTAAAATTCTTGGCCGGGAGTAATTCGATTCTGGATCAAGCAATTCCTCATTCAAGCTTTTGTTTCTGCTACGTCGTATTTTGTTTTAGAATCATAAAATATTTGATGAGGGTGGATATACTCTTCCACAAGTTTTTAATATAGCCTAGATGGATTATTCGTTAAACGAATGCCAGAAAAAAACATTTATTTCAAAAGAAAACATGCTAGCAGATGGTCCAATGATTTCAACACTCATGCTTATGTTTCTGCAGTTGGAAATGTTGGGAGAGACTTTTTAATTAAGCTATTTTATAATATAAGAAGAGGTCCGACACACCAATGATTATATGAAACGTATTTTTGTCAAGAATTGAGAAATATTATAAAACTTATGATGTCATGGTAAAAAAAATAACGAGACTTCATATTTCGATTTTTATACAGATTTTATCGGCAAAGCTGTTGGTAACCATTAACTGTAAAAATAAATTTCGAAGTAATCGAATTGGCAAAGGTAAAATTTTATTAATATTTTAAAATATAATCCTTGCACCAAAAGAAGAGAAAAAGCGCTGCAGAAGAGTGCAGCAGAAAAACTGGGGGCCGTTTTCAACGTAAAGATTAAAAAAATTCCAATTAATTAAATAGGTAATCGTTATTGTAGGTACTTTGGAATGCAGTTCAGGTTTGGTTATCAAATTATGAAAGTACAGTATATAAACGTTGCGTACTTTAGAGTATTTTTTCGAACACTGAACAGAACTCAAAGCCATTGTTCCCTACGATTTAAGATTTCAGATTGTAAGAATCTGCTGATGTGATAATAGAAGAAATAAAATACTTCAAAAACCCACAGAAATGAATTTGAACACCAGTTAAATTTGACATTTTCTCTTTATCTATAATAATGTTTTTTTAGGGCTTTCAGTATTACATTCAAGAATTAGACTATTTTAAAGTGCTGTGCATTTGGCACATAAATTGGCATTAAAAAAAAAGAAGACTGATAAAAAACCACTAAAAGAATAAACAAAGAATCACTTCCAAGAAAGATTTCAGATTGAAAGTGGGTTAGTGGTACAAATGCCAAAAAACTGCCAAAGGCACAGTAAAATTATACGTAAGCCTTTATGGATGACACCGACCATGCATAAAATATTGACACTTGGTGCCGTTATAATATAAAACTTTGCCAGGAAGCTTTCCAGAGAACAGTGTAATCTTGATGTGTACCACAGATTATTGAGTTTCGATCCACTTATAGGCCTAAGAAGAAATTAATCCCAAGAACATTTTGATCGGAGACTGTAAAGTTGAACGATGAATCAATGAAATAAATAACTTTTTTTTAAATTTCCAAACAAACTTAATTAAATCAGAATACTCATATGAGACATATAATATCACGCAGAAATGACCAGATAATTTTGACCTAAGTGCATCATACGACACCTGACTGAAAGTTGTTTGAGTATCTATTGCTAACATCTAAAGGAGGCATTAAAAAAATTGGCTGAATTGAAATTTATAGCCTGAAAATAATTGTGTTAGTTTTTTGAACCATATAAGGTGTAAAGGAGTGCACAAGAGATCCACAGCTGGCTGTGTGATTGTATCAACTTGTATTTTATATCTTCAGGTATGAACCTTTACGGTATGAACGTTTACCGTATTTATGTATTCCATGTTTATAATATTACTTCTGTATTTCTAGCACTCGGCCTTCCCATGTCATTAAAAACTCATCCATTCAACTCTCCATTTCAAGAGAGAGCCAAATTCAAAATATCAAATACTGAAATTGCAAATTTCTTGTACAAAAATTTAAGATCTCTTGAAGGGTGAATTTTTATAATATGGGTAGCATTTTTGCATACAGATTGGTTTAAATTCAGTCTATTACATGTCCAGTGAGAAGCACTGACCTCAACTCAGAAAGTGAGTTTACAACCTATTTTATCACAAAAAATAAATAATTCAGCAGGACAAATTAGTTTATACCGAAAAATATTGAAGTTATGGATTGGCTAGCATGTTCCAGTGTAAAACATGTGTGAAATTTTATTTAGGCTTGCTTTTACCAAAATTTCCCAATTTGATGACGTTTCTTCACTATTGTTGTTTATTTATTTGTTTTTTATTATTTAATTTTTTGTTTTAATTTTTGTAAAAAACTGCTGTTCTTGACAGTTTTTGTAACAAGCTGCTTCAAAATCAAATAAAAGTAAGCAGTCTATTACATTACAGCTCTTTTACAAAATTGATGTAGTCGTAAAGTTTTCACGATGCCATTGAGTTTTAAATTCGACTACAAATACGACAGTCGACTAAAAATGCCGAAGACAACCAAGATAAGGGCGATGAAAAAATAATCAAATCTTCAAAAGGAACTTAATCAATTGAAATAATGTTTTAAGAGGTATTAAAAAATAGTATCGACCTTATAACTACTACATTGCTTGTTGTGAGGAATACTCTTGACAGTTAAGGCATTGGACAAATTTTAAAAACACCATTAATTTTGAAGTCCTGGCTAACCCCGTGCCTTACTATTTAATTTCGGAGATATACATATAAATAATACTTTGAGCCGTTTATTTTGAAATTTAAAAATAAATTAGTTAATGATAACAATGATCACAATATACTTTTTTGTATAAACAATTTAAGTCTAGTATCACTAAAATCGCTATGATTTGGGGCACTTGAAAATTAACTAGTTAACGAAATGCAAACAAATTTATTTTGAAACTGGTTTAAGTCCATTGAAAGAAATAATTTTGATATGCAATGTGTTATGTTACTAAATTTTGAACAGTGTTGTCATAAATTCCACGATAATGAAGTTTACATGTATGCCTGGGATGAAACAGTGGCATGGAGAGGTTCTCAAGAAGCAGCATCTTGTATATTAAAATGCCCCAAAAATCCTAGAAATCAGAAACATATCATAGCTTACAGCGATGTGTGCACTAGGCAGAACAGGAATATAAAATTGGCAGTAACATGGTTGAAAATTGTGCGATCGGCAGAAATTAATGCAGATTATTGACGGTAAGTTTTTTTTTATCAGGACTTAACAAGTTCAACGTCTTTCTCAATTTCGTCAGTTGTTTCCGGTTCATTAAGGGGAATGTTTGAATTTTGCAGCACAGTCTGAAAATATTGCCAATCGGTAAATTTATTCTTCAAAAAGATGATTTTGTCCTATAGATAGCCTTTTCATAAACAGTCATATATATGGGCGAATGGTCAGAATTCAGATCAAATCCATTTTCTCAACTTGATACACGACTTTGATATCTTATTTATTATAAAGAAATCTATAAGATCCGGTGTTTTACTACTGTCTGTTGGCCAATACGTTGGGTTACCCGCTGACACAACTTCACATCCGGTTTCCAAAATTGCCTTCCTTTCCCTTAGGAGTGTTCAAACGGGATCCCCAGTAAGTATTCTTAGCATTAAAGTCTCCACCCATTATGAACCTCGAATCATGTTTTGCTATAAGATTTTTATAATCAATTGACTTAATTGAGTGACGCGGAGGGCTGTGTACTGACGTTATCAACAGTTTCTGTGAGTTTCTTTTTAATCGAACTGTGGTTGCTTGAAATTCCTCAGTACTTAGGTTTTCTTCCTCGTAATGCTTAATGTTTTTCCTTATTATAACCGCACTTCCTCCTCTGGCTGTATTTTGGGGATTAATTGTGTGATATACTTCATAATTTCTGAATCTTATAAGATTCTCTAGTAAAATGGGTTTCGGAGATAAGGCACACATTAATTTCTTCATTATTCAGAACTACTTCTAGCTCTCTTTGATTTTTCATTAGGCCATTAGAATTCCATAACATAATTTTTAACTCCATTTAAATTTCAATTTTGTTGCGTTCTGTTCCAGAACATTTAAACGATATTCTATAATTTTCAAAAAACTCTTCCTGTCTACTTAATGTATTTAAAATTTGTGATAACCCGCGTTACTTGTCGAATCATTATTTTGATTTTTCAGAACAGACACATAAGATAAATGTTAATTTACTTTGTTCTGTTGACCAGTTTGTTTAATACTCTCAAGTTTTGTGGTCCTCTAATTTTATTTGTTTGTTGGTCGTTACCATCAATTAACCGATTTGTATTTAAATTTTCATACATTTCCCTACTTGGTGTAGTACGGGATTTCAAATTATTATTTCGTCTTTTTTGGAGATCCTTAGCTACAATGCAACCCTGATATGTTGCTGGGTGTGGACCATCGTAATTGGAGCATTTCGGTTGACTAATTTCGCGATTACATTCAAGGGTGCTATGTTTTCCAGCACATTTTACACAACGCGGTTGTTTATTACAATAATTTTTCGTATGTCCAAACGATTGACAATTTCTGCATTGTGGGACTAATTTGTTGCTTCACTGGTTCCACTTGTACAATTGTATTAAGAATATGTTTTATTACATACTATGAGAATCAAAAGTGAGTCAACACTGGAAATATTTTTATAGTTTCTTATATAACGAGGAAATTTTTTGCTCTTCAATAATTCTTACAGTTAAATTTAAGAGAATACTTTATTGCAGTTTGACCACTAACAAATTTTGTTTAAATTACAACAACAATATATTTTATTGTAATTATAAATAAAAATCTCTTAAAATTACGCAGCAAAAGTTAGTATACACACTCTTTCCCAGTTTTGTTATTTACTAAAACCGTTACATTTACCGCTAAATTTGTGATAAATTTAACGAGAATGATCAGAAAAGAATTGTTTCGTTTAATTAGTCATTGATATTTATCGTGAAAGTGTCATTAAAGTTCCACCAATTATTTTGCAAAGATGAGAACCGAAATTTCAATAGAAACCAGAAAAATTATAATAGATTTAAGAGAAAAAGGCAAATCTTTCCGTGAAATTGCAAAGATTGTAGGAAGACATCATACTTCCGTAAAAAAAATTGTGGACAAATCAAAAATTTTTAAAAAAATCGAAAATTTTCAGCGAACAGGTCGTCCAAAAATATTAAGCGAAAGAGATGAAAGGAGGATTGTTGCATTAGTCAAGAGTAATCCAAGTTCTAGTGCTGTGCAAATTGCCAAAGATATCAGTTCCGATTCTGAGAAGCAAGTTAGCAGCTGTACCATAAGACGCATATTACACAGACATGGATTTCATGGCAGACGTCCAAGGAAAAAGCCTTTCATTTCAAAAGTAAATAAAAAGAAGCGTTTGGATTACGTTAAAATGTATGAAACAAAGGACTATAACTTTTGGAAAACTGTTCTCTTCACCGATGAGAGTAAGTTTGAGATTTTTGGTGGAGAAAAACATAGAAAAATTTGGAGAAAAAAGAATAAAGAATTCTATGAACAAAACATTCAATGCAGCGTTAAGCACGGTGGTGGCTCCGTTATGGTTTGGGGATGTTTCGCAGCGTCTGGGGTTGGAGAGCTTGACTTCATTGAAACTACAATGAATGCGCAAGGCTACGTACAAATTTTAGAAAAAAACGTTCCGCTAAGTGTCGCCAAATTGGATTTGCCTGGGCATTGGATCTTTCAACAAGACAATGACCCCAAGCACACATCCCGTTTGGCGAAAGAATGGCTGAATGCCCAAACACCAAACAAACTTTTTCATCCACCACAATCACCAGATCTCAATCCCATTGAGAACATTTGGGATTATTTGGATCGCAGGGTACGTAAACGGAATATAACCAGCCGTGAAACCCTGAAAGATGCTCTGAGAGAGGAATGGGTAAACATATCGACCGAGTACACCAAAAAGTTGGTGGAATCTATGCCAAACCGAATAAAATGTGTAAAAAAAGCAAAGGGAGGCCAAACAAAATATTAATTTTCCGAAAGGTATAAAATTTGCTGAAGTTTTACTTAGTTTAAGTATAGGTGTATACTTACTTTTGACGCGTAATTTTATAACTTTTTTTGGAAGTATATATAAAAAAAGGATTGTTGTTTAAGTTTAAGAGTTTTTGCTATCTTAATGTTATAAATAATGAATAAACCCTTTTATTTATGCAAAATAAATCGCTTTATATAGTCTAATATTTTTTTTATCTTAAGAGAAGAAAATAATCCATTGGTGTTTACTCACTTTTGATTCTCATAGTATATCTTTTTGACATATTCTGTGGATTCAAATGATACTCTGAACATATTCAGAGGTTCTTTTGTTTTCCATTGAAATTTATTTACAGTTTCAATGGCCTTAAGTCGCTGCGACCGTAAGTCGGCAACAATCGTATCAGATGTATGCGAATAACGTAAGTTCTTGATCATAACTTTTATTGGTCTTATCTGTTTGTTTTCAAAACTTTACAAATCAATTTTATCCGAGTTTAATGACCTTTGTAACGACACGTTTCCGCTTGGGTGCTGGGGTAGATCAGCGGCGTCCAGTGGTTACATAAAACAAAATTGTTCTTCGAAGAAATTTTAAATTTATTTATTTATAAATCCAAAAATTACTTACGTGCTACCTTAAGCTAACTAGGTTTAAAAGAAAGATTAGATTTAAAATGAATTAAAGAAAATAAATAAATACCTAGGACGGCCACACTGCTGTCCGTCAAGTGACAGTGTTGAGTGTATCAAAGGGTGGTCAGAACAACAGTCAAACAGCCTACGCACAGGATGACTGCGTTTCCTACTGCCCCGATGATCTTTCCTCGGCACCGTCGTCACGTCAACCAAAAGAGCATATCAGAACGACAATCAAACGGCCTACGCACGGGATGATTGTGGCTCTGAGGCCTCCGGTGTCCGTCCTCAAGAAGAAATCCCAGTACAACAATTGAACGGCCTACGCCCATCATACCCGCTTTTATTCCCAAAAGTAACGAGTGACAGATCAAACATGATCGAACAATTAGCAACATCAAACATGTTGCGTCATACTCTACACATTACAAATGGGAGAACAAGCAATAATGGAATTGAACAGAGAGTACAAGAACACTGTATATATGTAATATTTAAGTCGTACCGTTATAAAATTTTGCTAAAAATAGATCACCAAATCTATACAGCGATTTTATGAAATATTTCAGGCACAGTGGGGCTTAAATACTAAAATACTAACTACTAAATACTTAAATACTAAATTTTAAGAAATACAAATTGTGTAATTCATGTATGCAAACAATAAGTACATAATATTGAGGAAATAATGGATGGAAATATGGTGTGGGCAAAAACAAGGTTTCCGCCTTTTGTCGTCACACCTTGTAATGTTCCTATAGTCATCTAAATGGAAAGTACTTATCTTATATGATATCTTAGTTAACAATTTTATCAGGAATTTATTATTTATTTTTCTGCTTAGATAACAATGGAACTGCTGGAAATTGTCCACATTTGAAACCACAATTGGAGGTGGTCTTAATTCTATATTCTCCTTATCATTTTTAGCAGTGTTTCGAACGTTGTTGCCTTGAGGTGTACTACTACTTTCGAAGGATACAACTGTACGTTGTGTTTTTGTTTGTTGATGTAAGTTAACATCTTCATCTGCCCGTTTGATGTTAGATCCAGAGCACTAAGGTGATGATTCAGCTTTCCTTTTCTTAGTTTGCTTTTTCTTCTTGTTCTTTTGAAGTATACAGTCTGTTTCCCTGATAAGTTCTTCTTCATCCGTTTCGGAGACTATATCGTTTTGATTTGGAGCGGATTTTCCTGTATCTGAATTAATATTCTCAGAATTATTTTCTAAAATTGTTCTCAGTTTTATATTTTCCTCTTGCAATTGTATACACACTTGTTCCAATTGTTTGGCCCGTTGAATTAACTCATTGTTGCTCTTTTCCAACTCTTTCACCTTAGTAATTCTGAAAGTACTGAGGCTGTTGCGAGGTGTATTGCCTTTATCTTAATTTGTCGTCTCCATTGCCTATTAGGTATTTTATGTTGTGGTGAATTAGGTATTATTTCTGTGGCTATTTAGGTATTTTATGTGTGGCTGAAACAATAAATGCTTAGCTAATACAACCACAACCCAAGTAAATGAGCTTTTCAAATTGTAATTCACCAGGAACTATTAACACCCAGTATTTTGTTGGAGTAACACAGCTGATGTTTGTTTATTTATTGTTTGTTTTATTGTTATATTCTTGCAATTTGAGTGAAAATTATAAATTATTAGAAAATTAAAAAAATAATAAATTTTTCAAATTTTTGAACACAAATTGTGGGGATAAACACGCGCAAATCGTTTTACCTCCAAGAGGCATCGAAATGCAAACATTCAATATATATTTTTGTCGCTCAAGTCTGAATTTACACCGTATTTCCACTGTTTTGTGATGATAGCTTTATGATTTATGATCAAATAAATAAGGAATAAAATGTTTTTGGAAAAATTTAAAGCGTAACAATTGGTCTCAGAAATAGGATTGCAATAAAATAAAAAAAAATAAAATCGAATATCAAGACCTGAAGGTTAATTGGCTAAAGAGTTTGTTAAACTAAGCCTGCAAACAGCCGGTACAAGATACAGACTGCAAAGAAGATTGATGGAGGGTTTCCAACAAAGATGCCTCAACATCTAACCCTACGAGATTGAAAATGATAGGGAAGAGGAAGTTTATATCATCCGCTCAATAACAAGCGAAATTTTATTTTCAGTGATAATGACTCTTGTGGCAGATTTAGAAAAGTCACTATAGGAAAATAATAGAGCTCCAAACATTAAACTAGAAAGGTCATCAGAGAAGGAAATAAAAGAAGTATTTGAAAATCCCATTTGAGCGAATCGAAAGAAACAATGATAGAGACGGTAGACATTACAAGATGTGAAAAAAGTTGAAGGTGTTGCAAATAAAGAGTTGGTAAGGAAGTCGTAAGGCGGAGAGTTGAAGGTATCCCAGAGAGTGTGACGAAACTCTAAGTGGGCGTAATTAAAAAGTTTTTCATCCTAGAAAAAACTATTGAAGCCACTTTAGAGAAATCTAGTGATGACAAATGTAGTGGCATAGCAAATGTATTTAAATTTCAATCTACGACAAACAAACGTGGAAAAATTAAAGTTGTAGCAATATGTATATCTGTTCGAACTGAGAACACTTCACCGATTTGCAAAATAATACATGCGTCGATTTTTACTGATGGCTTTTTAAATCTCGAAAAGCTCTACAGTTTTCTTATGAAAAATACATTTTATCAATAGGCTGTGCTTATGCATTATTTGTATTAATATAATTCCTGTGTGTTTGTTCGACATTGACATTTTACTGTGGGCATTGACATTTTATGATTGTTGGTTAAATTTATATTAACAAATAAATAAAGAATATTTGTTAAAAAATGTTTGGGCAATGCCGGGTTAAAGACATTCACAAATTGGCCTGGAAACACGCAACAGCAGGCAAATAGTTTTAAGTGGATGTAATCGGACTGCAGAAAAGCGATTAGAAAGTACTGATTACGTGTGCTCCATGGTACATCAGAAGTAACAACATCTATAGGAATCTCAACATTCCCACTATTAGGGAAGAAATCAAAAAGCAACCACATCTTATTAAATAAAACTGTTTAGCCCTCCCAACCACCTTGCCAGAAATCTGCTGCTTTTTCAGGGTCGTAGTCGTCTTAAAAGGCTGCAAACTATGGATTTGACGTAATATTTCCCCCCCTAATATTCGGACATACGCATTGGTTATTGTATTGGCAATACCAAATATATATATTTTAGTTTTAAGATTTTAATACATATTGCTCATTTTTTGGAAAGATCCCATATAATGAAATTAATAAAAAAAAAAAGTAATGAATTACGAAGATAATCAAAAAAAGAATTAAAGCCTATAATTTAAAGACAGAAGAACGTAAGACTCAACCAGACAACCAATACAGGTTATAACAAAAAATAGCAATTCATTTTATTATGTTTCGCATCCAACCATTAAAATTGGTAAATAGATAATGTTTTCAATAAACGCAAAACGTATTTGAGTTTAAATGGAAACCGATCTGTTCTACTGCTGGGAGTAGTTAATTAAAAGCATTAAAGTTAACTAAAGGGTTATTGGGACAAACACAAAGTCTTGCAAATTTTGTCCCTATTAACCCTTTGGTCTCGGCACCGTTTCGGACTTTACCTACCAGCAACTCGACGTCACTTTTTAACACGTACATCCTTGAAACGTGATATTATACAGTATAATTTTAGAACCAAGTAAGGAATTGTGATGAAATTTGTTTTATATGAATTTGTGGACATTGAAGAACACGTATTTACAAAAAAATATAAACAATTTTTTCTATTCGACGCTTCAGTACGAATTGAATCCGATAACTCAGTTATCGGATTTCTTTATTATCGTATCAAGTTTCTCACTTTATTGAGCCACACCCTTGTAGCTTTGGACGCGCCTAATCCACTATATATAAAATTTGCTCAACGGATCAGAGAAGTGTACAGTCCGTCGTGAACGTGCGAATCCTTTTCGACGTGTAGAACGGACGATTTATTTATCATGCATTTTGTTAATTCTATCATATTTCGATAAAATTTGTTGTGCCATTTTAACAGAAAACTACAGGAGAACACGTGTTTCTTAAAAAATTGCGGTGGAATAATTTCATCGTCCGTAATCGCTAACAAACTATCATGTCTCCTCAGAGGGGACAACCGAGTGATATGCTAGACTTACGTTGTCCCCTCAGAGAGGACATAAGTTCAATAAATGTGAAATGTGGGAAATGCTAAGTCGCATAGAATCCGCCATACTTTGTACTTTGACCTTCTCAACTGACAGCAAAGTACCAACATAATAGGTTGTCATAATTAATCATTTGACGTGTATTGAATTCGACTGCACACAACAACCTGAGAAGCTAGGTCGTAATCCTGACTGAAGGGTTGAAATGACCAATTAAGTATGTATCTATGTGCAACAAAAAATAAGAAACTGCTAGCTGTCAAAGTACTCAACACAAGTCAAAAGTTGGCCAACTTTATTCGCTGCGTTTACGCCGAAGTAACCATTAGAAGAAAGCACCTAAGTAAACAGATTTTTCTTATTATTTACTAAAATACAGTTCTAAAGTTCTGTATGATATTGGAAACGCTGAGAATATAATTCATTAAAATCGATCAATATGTAAAAATGTAATGTGTTTAAAAATTTTAAAATAATTAGTATGTGTATAAGTGTATATGTTAAGGTACATATGTGTAATTTACTAATATATTATGTAATATACCTAATTCTGCTTTTACGGGATAGATATGTTCCTCCAAATAATACTAATACCAGCTTGTGTGGTGCTTTTTAATGATGAATTTAGTTTAACAAGAGAAATATCTAATGTAATGTATGTATCACCCATATACAGAAATAAGAACAAAAAGATAAACAAAAATAAAAAATAAACAAATACAAAGAGACTTCCCAAAAATATAACCGTAATATGTAGAGTATGCAATTTCAAGTGGCTTGTGTTGGTTAATATGGGTCACTATAAATGAATTACAAATGAATTTGATATTAGTGTTAATATTATTGTAGGTCACTAAACCATTAACAAATAATGGATTAAGGGGAAAAGGAGACAGAAAACATAGAATAAGAATAAGTAGGGGAAATAGTTTAAGATTATTATAAGAAACATAGAATAAGAATAGTATATAAGCCACAGATATTTGAAATAAAAATCAGAATCATTTCGGAACTCAAACTGTTTTATACTCAAAAAAACTTCGGCAATTGACTTTGCCATCAGATAGAGCCCACTGCTACTCTAAGGCTCTTAAATAAATCAAGAGTACTATAGGGAAATAACTTAGACCGAACGAACTTATTGCACAAACATACCGCAACCAAATTACAAGACTTATTTTACATATGTTTTGAAAAATCCAGCAAAAAAAAATTCATCCAATGAAAGAATTGATTGGATGAAATTATTAAATATTTCCATCTGTTAGAGACCGAAATATAACTACTGGCACGAGCCTCATAAAGTAGTTCATATATTTAAACAAAAACAATAGAGAAAACACCCTTCTCCATTTTTTTTATTATGTCTCTTATGTATAATGCAGTAAGAGCCCTTAATTTTGTACCAACAATTAGAGATTGTCTAATACAGGTATTCTCCGACTCACGACCGAGATAGGTTCCTGGTGATCGGTCGTAAGTCGATTAAGTCGTAATTCGAATTTCATATAAAAAAAATTACATACTGTACTACTAACTTTGAGTGTCAGTTCCAGCCATTTTTGGCATGATATAAAATTATTCACTTAAACAAATTCCGACTTAGCTAATGTAATGTATCATTTGTATTAAAAAATGTATGTATCTCGATTTGTTTTATTTTTTCGCATATATTTTAGGGATTTCCCGCAACTACATATTTGTCTTCCATAAGTATTTTGTATGAAAAAATTGGAAAAAATGGTCGTAAGTGCGAATAGTCGTAAGTCGAAAGGTCGTAAGTCGGGGTCTACCTATAAATTCTTTATATTTTTAATCGTCCTTAGGGTAGATTTTTTGAAACGAAAATATGTTCCTACTGAGGTAGCACCTTCTCCAGCGATTAGACAATCAAAAATTTTAATTTTATCTTCTAACAAAATAGCTTTTTAGTTTGTTTCGTAGCATGGATTCTTAATTATAAATAGTTAACCTATAAAAATAACTTTCAACTAAATTTGTTTAAAATAAAGAAGGGGAAATCTCCTGTTTGGTTTATGTTGTCCTATACGATTTGTAGTGCTAAAAACTATGTGTTTAATTTAAAATACTCCAAATTCAGTGTAAAGAACGTTTTTTTTTTAATAATAACACTTTTAGATAGCGTTGTATCCAATCAAGCCGCTTAAAAACAGAATGAAGTATGTCTTTCGAAACGCGTTAAATCAAATTCGCATAAAAACAGAATTAAGGGTATTTTATGGCAATAAAGAAATGGATTTAAAACTGCTAAAAAACTAAGTCTACTTTTTAATGTTCTACTTTTTTATGAAAATGTCCGGGTCCTTTTTCTTTTTTTATTTGGTTGTTGTCCTCTTCATCAAAAAGGCCTTGTTCCAATCCTAGGATAACATAAGAACAAAGTATCCAAGAAATAATATTAAAATAACGAATATGTATGTTTTCATGTATATACTTATAATTTCATTCATTTCATTAAATTGTGTGTGTCCTCAGAATCAATTTGTTTGTCAATTAAAATAGTTGATCATAATAGCGTATAATAAAAAATAGTCCCAATTAGAATTAAAATATTTACATACATAATTGGTCATTACAACCATTCAGTCAGGATTATGGACCTAGTCTCTCACACCACTTATGCTGTGTGTGTAAATTTTATACATGAGTGGCGGGACCTACAATTTAAAGTCGACTCCGAACGACAGATTTTTGAGAAACTTTTCATGGCAACTTTATTTACTTTCAGAGTTTTTGCTAGAAATCTGCCGAGAGGAAGTCGCCGAAGAAATATTTTTTTTTCATATTTCGTTTTAGTGAAGATGTCAGAACTGGGGTTTGAACCGAGGTGTCATGTCTAATAGGCCAACACACTACTTACTAGACTACGGCGACTTAAAATATTTAGTTTCTCTAAAAAAGGCAAAAAATCTTTGTATAATTTCAATTCAGAACAACTCTGAGAAGCTATTGCCAGTTTATGCGTTCCGCTTACGTATAAAAAGTTGTTTTGTTATCGATGCGCAGAAAGTTTTTAATTGAGAGTCATGGGTAACATCCAAGAGAACGGACGGAATTTACCTCTGAGTCACTTAAAAAGTGTTGTGGTCAATGTATGTAATTACAAAAAGTTTCTATTGGTAGTATTTTTAACAGAGAGTAATGAAGTGGTCTTGGTAGTTTGCTGGGCGGTCATGTGATCTATACATATAATGGATATTGGCACAGGTATTTCTATGGGCGAGAAGAGGATATTTCTGACGGTATAAGAGATAATGGCCAAACCATTCTGGTACGGAATAAGTATTGAATCTGAGCAGGGCATCTATTACGATCGTTATAAGATTTTTAACAGGGCCTTAAACATTGAGGACAAAAACTAGACACTTCATTATTCTGTATCTCAACTTTGATGTATGAAGCAACGACTTCTTGACCTCGGAAAGTTGCCCTATTAGAATTTCTGGCATTGAAATTTCCAGTCCTAGGATTCGTTGGCCGTGGAGATGATTCCGTCTCTTATTTTTTTTCTACCGAGTATTTTAATCCATTCATACATTAAATGGAAAATTTTATTGTGAGATAATTTGAGGCTGCTGATTCTTAACACGTTCATCGCCACGATAATATCAGAAAAATTTTCACATGGGCCACGGTAACTTCATTAGATAATTTAGTTAAAAATGTATCAAGGAAACTTAATGTATCACAGAAATTTTTTTTGCCTAAATTCCCGGAAAAACACTATTTTTTATGTCACACATATATGACTGACATGGCCCTATATTAAAACTTTGTTTATTTATTTATTTCTTTAAAATGCGTATTTTACAAAAATATAAATTTGTAAAATACAATTCCAAAATAATGTGGACTACAAATCGCGTACGTCAGACATATATGGGTGACATGGCTCATGTAGAACTTCTTAGCGTCAGACACATATGACTGACATGGCGATGAACGTGTTAATCTGATGTGGTTTGACCTGGCTGCCTGCTTTTTAAATTACAAACTTACGTCAGGATTTGAAAGTGACCTCAGACAAAGCAGAAATAAATATACTCAGCCACAAAATATAAATATGCTGAAAAAAATGTATTTTTCAAAAAAGGGAATGGGATGGAACCGAATTCTCAGTTCAATTCATGTAGAAAAAGAATAAGAGTAAAAAAAGTAAAAAAAAATAATATAATTTAAAATTGAAGGTTTGGAGGCAATTTGAATATTGAAAACAGCTTCAATAGTAATGGCTTTACTTCACAATTCAATTTAATTTAGAATTTCTGGTAAATCTACTATATTTACGGTGTAATTAAATTTCAGCTTGGAAGTTTTGAATTTTTTATTCATTATTATTTACTTATTTACTGGCTGCAGTTTTAAACTGCAAGATTAATTATAGAAATACATCAATCTCGCAGAATTCAAAAAATAGTTCAAAGTGCTGCTGGAACATCAAACAACATCTTTTCTTACAAAATAATAAATTTTGAAGATGTTTCTGCTACAGATAATTATTAATTATGGCTTGAAATCTTAAGACCTGTTACATTTTGCTTAATAAATATGTTCAACTGAGATTATATGTTTAGTTTAATTTTACCAAGAGGTTCTAAAATTAATTGAACAATTTTTTTATTAAATATATTTCCTCTTCTTTCAACTTAATTTACAACCTCCATGTTGTTAATCGGGTGTATTTATCTGTTTGTTTTTTTTTTATCGCAAAGCGTAATCGATACAAGATAAATAAAACGCACTGATGTTTGTATTTGTTTTGATTATGAAATAAATTTATGTAAAGTGAATACAAAGTTATTAAGAATTTGTTGTATAGCAAATAAAAAAAGGGTTTAAATGATTATTTAAATTAGCATTTGCCCTTTTACTGCATAATCTAATTTTAATTTTAAGTTTTTTATATTATTAATATAAATTATGAAGTTCATCATATACGAGTATCAACTATATTAGAAAAGCTTTCGTTCTAACTCTAATATGCTTTTGGGTTAAGCAACAGAAATCAAAAAATTTTTATATGAAAAAAGCTATGAGTTAAAGCTCTAACTCCGAAGTTACTTAACTCTCCTTTACCTTCGAAGAGAGAAAATGGGTATAAAACAAAAATGAGCTAAGTATGTATGTAAGTTATAGTATGAAATAAATACAATATAATGTAAACTATACAAAATAATATTGACTCAATTGCGCGCATATTGCATTTATAGTTTCCGCATAACTACAATTGGCGCAACGAGTAGTTGTTTATTGAACAGTTACACGATTGTCGTTTGTTTTTCTTGGGAAATCAGCACAATATTATTGGGAGTTGTTTAATTCCTGAAAGCCTATACATTGACTGGAGAAGATTGATTTATTCAGTTTTCTGAATCAGTTTTCATCATCAAATTAGGAAACCTTGATTGACCAATTTTTTCGATAAACTTGTCCATCTATTATTTTTAAATATGATCTTACAGCAGAATAATGTCGTTTTGAGTTTCAGAATTACCCACTACAACAGTGTTGGCGTACCCGTAGTAAGTTGTGTGCTGCTGATATCTCAATTAAAGAAATGGTTGTTAACCTGGTAATAATACTGCTGAGCTAATAATAACTTCTGTAGGCGGTCGAAAACCAAGTTTTTATAAGGTTTTATAAGGAACATCGGCAAAATAATATAGTCGAAACCCGAGCAACATCACATAATATTTTTATGTAAGAAAGTTTACACAGTGACTCTTTGGTGTTAATTTGGAAGATTTAGAGGACGATAATTTATAGATTATAGTTATAATTATAGATTTCCTCAAAGCGAGAAATCAAGAAGCAGACTTAAACCCGGAGACCACCGTAAAGATAAGATTATCTTCTTTGATAAGATTAAAGGGGGCAGCATGAGCACGAGGAACCTAATGATGACGTTTCCAATAAAAGAAACAAAACCCGCCTATATTGCTACAAAGAGAAGAGTTTTGATGATGCGCTTATTAGTCATTGTACCTTTCCTAGTCCTGTTATTAATGACCTTTAAATCAATTTGAGTTCGAGATACATTCAGTAAATTATTTCTTAAATGCGAAAGAGTCTAATTAATCTATGTAAATCACTTTGACAAAGTTCTATTGACTGTAAGTCGAATCTATACAGTGATGGTAAAAGCATTTACAACTGAGAACACATTTTTTTATTGTATTTTTGTATTTGTATTGTATTGTAAATACATATAAAAAATATATATTAAATTTAAAACATTAAACCAATACACCCTCTCTCAATCCATTTGGTTAAAATCCATTGATACTCTACACACGGTAAGCTTTTACATTTTACCAATATATTAAAGAGGATATTTACTAATTCTTCTCTTTTTATTTTTTCCAATTAACCCTAATAAAAATTACATCGTGTAATTATAATTGCAATTCTATCTGGAAGTTTGGCACTCATGCTTTCAACCCCTATTTACCAATCTTCCAATTTACAAATCTTTCCAATTTGCTTAAAATAACACACGTTGTTTCATTATCACATTCTAGGATATAAGGGTATTTATATATTTTTTTTAATAAATTGATATTTAAGTTTTTGTATTTCATTCAAAATTTTATATTAATGGTTTTTGTTTCTGAAAACAAATATATCTTAACGCAGTTAAGATCAAAAGTTTTGAAAATGAAATTTCTCAAAAAAAAATGATAAAGTATGATATTCATATATCAACAATTTGCCATATATATAGTACAGAGGCACAAAAAATCCTGTGTAGGATATTTTTTAAGTATAAAAAAGAATAAAATTTAATAAAAAAATTAATTAGAAAAGCTACTTAAGGTGTTTTGTGTAAAAAATCAACGTTAAGTTAAAATGTGGTTTTAGTTGCAAATGTTTGACCACCACCGTACATAACACAATTAATAGAAAAATTCTGTATTAAAACGATGGTAAAGTTAAAGCTAATTCTACTTAGTGAAATATTAAATGTTTGATGTGGCAAATCAGAATGCTAACACCAGTTCAAATAAAAATTCGCATTCAATTTGCTACATAATAACTTGCCTAATAGACAGTAAGAATGTAAACTAAATGTACGGCTCTGTAATCGAACGAATTCTATTTAACGGAAATTAGCTTAAAAAATTACAGAAACAGGTTTGAAGGTCAAACAGATGAAATTAGTTACAATCAGATGTACTCAGAACTGCCATCAGTTATTTTAGTGAAATAAGCAGATTCGTTTACCACAAATAGACTGAATGCCACACAGGCAGTGCCAAGATTTGAGATACTTTTGATGTATATTACTTAAGGACTAAAGGATAACTGATTTCTTTTGGTCCTGGTTTTTTAGCGATAATATGCCCCGATATTCATTGTCTAGCATTTGTTTACTGAAGATAAAGATTTTTATACTACAAAGAATTACTGAAGTAGCTGACGAAGTTAAAGTTGATTAGTTTAACTGAATTTATTTCTTTATAAATACCATAATTAAGGTGTAAAACACTTTCATAACATACCTGATGCGGATATCCATACCAACAACTTTTAACATGCCAGAACCAAGGTTTGTCCCACAATATAATAACGCCAAATATAAAGCTGTATGTATAATATATACACCTCCATGTATTTTCACAAAATTTTTTTAGTGTTGATGGCTTGTCTTGAACTCTTCTTAATCTCCACCAACGTTCAATTTGACGCTCTGTCATATCTAGTTGCTTAGACAACGAAATTACCTATAAAAAAGTAATATAACATTTCATTAATATTATACAATCCTTTAAGTACTAACTTAAAAATATAAATAAAAATTTGTGAATACATGAACCTAGTCGATGTAAACTTAAAGGCCACTATATATTCTATACACTATATAAGATATCTGTACACAATATATAAGATATATATAAATATCAGAATAAAGGTACATATAATAATTTGCTCAAAGTAGATGAAAAAATTTGAATTTACTTAAATTAAAAGCGTTGCTATAGTTATTCAACAAAAATTATTTGGTCAATTCACACAAGCCTTTGTATCGTTGTATTCATTGTATTGTTGGACGACTATACAACAGTGTATGCTTGTTGTTGATAATTTTCATGAAAAAATCCGATACACTTATACACATTTTTTTAAGTTGTATTGGTTTCGTGCTATCAAATTGTTTGAATGCCAAAAATTATGAAGAAAAATACAACATACACAATACAGCATAGCATTGAGCGTTCACAAACAACCAAATGTATTCAATACAACATACACGATACAAAGTCGTGTGAATTGGCCAATTAATTTTAAGCTAATAATATTTTCTAGTAGTATTGATAGGTTATTTTTTTTATTAAGTTGGTTATTTCTAACCAAATTTTTTTTTGTAGCTGTGTACTTTTTCTGGTTTGGTTATTACTATTATTTTTGTTGTTGTCAAAAATATAATTGTAAAAATTATAATTTTCGATTGTGGTAATTACTTGTACTTGCTGTATGTAAAAAAATAGAAATAAAAAATCTGTGAATTTCAATTTAGTTATTTCTTTCATATTTGGTAATTTTTCACAAATGTTGGTTATTTTTGTATTATATGCACGAGGCTGGTCACACTATTTGTTTTGCAAAGAACAAGGACAGCAAAAATATGATGTATGCTGTAAAGGGAAACGGGATATTTCTTGCTAAAATGGACACTGTTACATCGGCAGAATATGTGTATGGTGCAGCAGCCGAAAATGATTTTATTAAACTCTAGATTTGGTCATTTAAAGAGTAGAGATTTGAGTACACTGTGTAACAAAAATATGGCAAGGGGTATAAAATTGAATGGGCCTAGAAATTTTGAATGCATTACTTATGCTGTTGGAAAAATTACTGCAAGACCGTTTAACAACTACTCACAAATTAATTCAAGAGGGTGCTGGAGTTAGAACACACAGATTTATGTGGGCCTTTTAAAGTGAGATCACATAGCGAGTCATTATATATGATGACGTTTACTGATTATTTTTCCCGATATGTATTTACGTATTTTTTGAAGCAGAAATCGGATGCGTTTGATGTTTTCGTTGAGTTTATGACAATGGCCGAGAAACAGAGTGGCGCCAAATTAATGAAGCTAAGGAGCGATAATGGTAAGGAATACTTGAATGCCAAATTTAAATACTATTTTCATAGCAATGGAGTAATGCATCAGACAACAGTTAGCCACACACCACAGCAGAATGGTATAGCTGAGAGGATAAACAGGACTCTTGTAAAGATGGCTCGTTGTATGTTATATGAGTCTGGTCTGCCTCAAAATTTATGGTTATACCATATGGGAAATGGTACAACAGAAAACCCTCAGTTGCACATTTTAGAAGATTTGCGTGCGATGCTGTGATATTACAGAATAATAGCAAAATTGGTAAAGTAATGCCAAAAGGATTGAAAATAAAATTGGTTGGCTATGAATCCATGACAAAGGATATCGTTTATATAATTCCGTAAAGCGTGAGATAGTAAATGCAAGAGACGTTATCTTTTTGAAAATTCCTTTGACAAATTGCAAAATGGAATGGAATAGAAAGGTGTCACTAATTCTTTCGGAGATGGGGTTCCAACTATGTCGAACAGACAATTGTATATATTTTAGAGGAAATTGCGATTATATAAGCATCATAGCATTGTATGTAGACGACATGAGGATAGCATCTTCAACTGAAGTCGATATGAACCAAATCATCACTGAACTTAATGATATGTGGAGTCTGAGGATCGCGGATCAATTTCTTTTTATTTGGCCCTAGAAATTTAACGAGAGGGCGATAGGGGCCCCATACTAATTTATCAAAGGCAGTATACTTTCGAGTTATTTAAGACATGGGAAATGGTGAACTCTAAACCAGTGTCAACACCTTGGCAGAGGGGGGGTTATCAAAAAGATGTGATGAACATGTAATATCTAGGCCAGACATTGCCCATGTATTTTCCAAACTTTCGCAATTCAACTCTCACCCTCATGATGAGCATGTGCGAGTTAGAAAACATTTATTGAAATATCTTGTTAAACATTCAGATAACGGAATATATATTAATGAAGACAAATCCATTCTTTCTTGCTATACAGATGCTGATTGGGTATGTAATACGTGTGACCGAAAATCATATTCGCGTTTTGTAATGTTTCTAGCAGGCGGTGCGGTTTCTTGAGATTCAAAAACAGTTCTTATGCCAAGGAAGTAAGGAAGTTGTTTTTGTAAGAAGCCTTATTGGTAAAATTGGTTTTAAGGAACTAATCAAACAGCCCACAGTCGTCTTGTAATAATCAGGCAGCAAAATTTTTGGTTAGAAGCCCAGCTATCCATAAACGCATCAAATATATTGACATAAGATTCCATTATGTCAGTGGTAGATTCAACGATGGGTCAATTGATATCGACTATGTACCATCTGAGCAAAATGCTGCAGGTATTTTTACCAAAGTATTGACCAAACAAAAACATGCCAGGGCATGTGAACTTTTAAAAATGTAAACAATAATTTTTTATTGTAAATGCATTTGGGTTGAGACCGAGTATGTTGGTTATTTTTGTATTATATGCACGATGGCAACACTGCAACCCAACTGCATCTCTATTTTCTCTTTTTAACTTTTTCTCTACTTTTTGTGAATCGAATTCATTCCAATATAATATATCAAAGTAGTAGGCGGTTTTTTCTTTTAGCAAAACTAACAGTTACAACATTAATTTTGTTTAATTAATTTACATGCTTCTTAGTAAAACTTAAATGCTTTTTTCGAATTAGACAAAGTCATGATGAATATACAGTATTAACTACAATTTCGTTCAATAATACATACATCTAACAGCCTCTGAATATTAAAGTAATACCGCCTTATTATTATCAGATCTTCATGACAAACTTTGTTGAATGCATCAAAACCACCGAATTAATTGTCATGGAATTGGACACGCCGGTTTTTTGTTTCAAAATTTAAAAGTTTTTTATGCAGGGTAGTAATCTACAACCAAAATGATACTCTGGGCCGTCATTTTTTGTTGATTTAATCCATTTTCTAATCCAAATGATGAACTTTTATGTCAGTATAGTGTTAAGATTGTAGACCAAAATTGCAGAGGATAAAAAATACAAACTAAACTAATATGAATCGATGTCATTAAATCTTTTTGGTTTTGTCTTGTTTCGAACATAAACCAATATGCGAAACGCCTGTTAAGCCTTTGTTTTCACTGTCATTCCTTGCATTGTTTTGTTTTTTGATTACGTCTCCATTTTGTTGGTTTTGTTTAGAACTTGGTACTACCAAGTTGGTTGCATATAAATTTTAGATTTAAGTTAAATTTTGATATTTTAATGGCAAATAAATTTTGGTGCAATTATTATTTAGCTTGTATGAATGAACATTTGTATTTTAGTAAATAAAATAAATTTATTTATACTTATACTTATTTATTTATACTTCATATTATTATACTTATATATTTGCTAACATACTCGTACAACTTTTTTTAATCATTTTTTTTATTCTGGTTGTCGTCGTCGTCGTTGTCGTCATTTTTGAGTCGATATCGTTTTCTATCGTCGACACTGTTTTGGTATTCTGTAACACCACTGTGTCGACGTCGACTGTTTATCGAAAATTGTAATAACATAAAACACACATCTCTAATATTTAAGTCAGCCGATACATTTTATGGTTTATTTAAAAAAAAAAGTTTTTTATCATCAGGCCTGTGAAATCAGCGATGTATTGATCCATGTCCAGGAATATGTGGCCGTTTTACGCTTTGCAATGTTGTAAACCACAGTCCGTTCTGTACTTGTATTCAAGACTATACAGGATATCCATTTGTTCAGTGCCAAATAATCAGTAAGTTTGATAGGATTACAATTGCTGCGAAAACTTAGCTATTAATACGATTTTTAATGTCTGTAGTTGAACCTCAAAAGGATGTTGTTGCATCGAATCCTTAACCTTTTCCGTGTGGTCCGAATAGCATTTGTAAGGATATAGGGACAACACCTTCATGTACTTGCTTACCAGAGTATACGGGACAACCACCTAATTACCGCCCTGAATGCGTTACAAACTCTGAATGTCCCTCGCGACAAAAATGCATTAATCAGAAATGTAAGGATCCCTGCTCAGGACTTTGTGGCCAAAGTGCAGTTTGTCGTGTTAATAGCCACACTCCAATGTGTTATTGTGAGTCTGGCTATACTGGTAATCCATTTGTGCTATGCTCTCCCATACAACAAAATCCACCTGAAGTTGTCGACCCTTGCTATCCATCGCCTTGTGGACCCTACGCTCAAGGCCGCCAACAAAATGGCGTTGCATCTTGTCAATGTTTACCTGATTAATTTGGCAATCTTTATGAAGGATGTCGACCGGAATGTTTGATTCCGCCTGCCCGTCGAACAGGGCATGTGTTAATGAGAAATGTAAAGACCCATGTCCTGGTACCTGTGGGCAGAATGTCGAATATTTTGTTATGGATATCAAGGCGATCCATATCGCTATTGTGCTAAGGAAGAAAAACGTAATACAAGAAAAATTCACCACAAGAGTTAATTTTTTAATGCTTGTCGTTACCAAAAATGACGTCGACAAAATCAGAGTCGACACAACACAATATCGACTTAGTATTGACTTACAGAATACCAAATGTGTGTCGACAGTCATCGATAACTGTCAATAACGACAAACAGAATACCAATTTTAAATTGTCGACGCAAGTCGACGTCGTCTTGCGTCGACGACGACAACCAGAATAAGGGTGAATAAAAAACAAGAACAAACCAAACACGGAACCAACAATGCAAATCTGACAGTTGGCGGCTGGTCGGATTATATCTCCCAAAAAAATCTATAAGAACAGATTCCATGCCACCAATTCCTGATAGAAGTTCTAATTCGAACAGGAAACAATCATATTTATTCTGTGACCAAAATCATATTTTTAACGATTACAATTCAGATTCTGACACCCCTGAATATTATATGCAAAAGGTAAATTAGTGTGTAAAATCTGTGGAGATGTTTGTCTGTGCCCGTCCGTAGTTCTCACTACAATTCAATGGTACCGACAAAAATTTCAAGTAGAAAATAAACAAACAAGAATTGAAAATAGAAAAAAAAATTATAAAATTTTAAAAAGGCTCTGCATGGATTTACATCATTAAACAAACAATATAAAAAATTGTAGACAAGCAGAAAAAATTGAAACTTTGAAGATCGACCAGTGCTGGAATACCGAAACTTCTGAATGACATTGAAATGCAATGATCCAACATGAGTGCAGTGAAAATATCAGAAGAAATGTCAGTATGATCTGGACTGAAGGTTAATGATAGAACTACCCGCTTTCCTCTACCCGCAAGTGGTGTACATGGAAGAGTTCGAAAAAAGAACCATGCATTTCAAAACAGAACAAAAAACGATGCAGGAATCATTCTGGAGAAACATACTTTTTACAGACGTAAGGAAGACAAAAATGATGAAGTTTGAAGAAGCAGAAATGTACAATTTAATAAAAAAAAAATACTATATTTACTGTAAAGCATGGCATGGGCGTTCAGTATTATCTTATCTTAATTAACATCTTTAACCCTGGACGATTACTCTTTATTTTTGTACATTAAGGTTACTCTTCGTTGAATCGACGAACAATTTAATCCTGTTCGTCGAATCGCCGAAGCTCATTTATTCTTTATCATATAATTCTTTTATGTTTAGCCAAATTTCGCTTTTTTTTTTTTTAACAAATTTACCAATTTTTTAACACTGGCTGGTCATTTTTGTACAGTAAGGTTACTCTTCGTTGAATCGACGAACAATTTAAATAAAAATAATTTTACGTCTACTCACTACAAGCTTTCGTTATCAACTAACGTTGTTGGAAAAGAGAGCGAAATTTGGTCAAAAATAAAAGAGTTATATGATAAAGAGTAAATGATCTTCGTCGATTAGACGAACAGTAACTGTACAGGGTTAAGAACAAAATCGATTATTTAAATATTTGAAAGGAAAATTTGGCGCACAGCGCAAAGAAACTAGCCGATATTCTAACAGGTCAATAATTCAAAACACAACACCAAAATTGTTAAGGAGCGGTTGTTGCATCACACACCAAAGCCGTTTCAACGTCACTGAACATCTTTGGGAGCATTTGGCCAGACAAATCGGAAAGACTGCTAAGAGGATCTCGCCGAGAGAAAAATGTTTTTCATATTTCGTATTTATCGATGGGATGGGATGCATGAAAACAAGAACAGCCAGAACAATCCTTGTCTTGCTGTATTCAAGTTCACAGACAGCCTCCTCGTGGCTGCTCCTGGATGACATAGATGCTAGATGGTAACTAATGTGTGCAGCACAGTACAACCTCCTGGACTTTAAATGTAAGTTGTGCGCAGGGCTTGGAACCCACCACGTATAGACAGTCTTCAATGAAAGCGACAATACAAGCCTTTAATAGGATCCTCTCAAAAGTTGACGATCATGGCAAACGTATAAAGGACTATAATTTAAGAATTGGCACATAAAACATCCGAACCCTCCATAGAGTAAGCGCTTCCGCCCAGAACTGACATCACTGCCATCCAGGAAATACGCCGATTAGGACTGGGACATCGTGCGATATTTATTACAGCTGCCATGCGGAAAAGGACGAATTTGGATGCGGATTTATGGTTAATAGGAAACCTGTTAATGAAAGGATAGTCACAATCCGTATCAAAGCTAAATTCTATAACAAAAGCTTAATTTGTGCTCTCGCCCCGACGGAAGAAAAGGACGATGCGCTAATCTCGTGGACATATAAAATAAGTGACCCGCCCATGACACCAAATTCGGGCGGGAAGGTATCTTTTGTCCCACATATAACCACCACCTCCAACGGTATGAGGCTGCTCGATTTCGCCGCGACGAGGAACATGGTAGTACATAGCACCAGAATTCAACAGCTTAATATCCACAAAGAAACATGGTTATCCCCTGATAGATCAATGACCAACCATGATCATGATGATCACATTGTACAGTGTAAGATTTTACTAATCTAGCTGGACAAAAGTCGTTTTTTGATTTCGATTTGAGTAAATATTTGTATCCAATATGAAAGAGCACTTGTTATAAAATAAGAAAGTGCAAAAACTTTGCCTAATTTGTCAACAATAAATTATAACTTGTATATTTTTGAGTGAATTAAAAACAACAAAAATGAAATGAAATAATGAAATTGCTCATTCTAAAAGCTGGTAACTTTTTATTGGAATTGAATTTTTTAAATATTTTTTGTTTGTTTTGAAGCTCAACTTATTCGCTGTTAATATCAAGAGAATTTACTTTTAGAACCTGGAAAATTTGTTAAGAAAGAAAATTCTATAATCGATAAATTCTTTTCTTTATAACGGTTCAACACCAAATTAGTTTTATACGAACGTCTGAAGTACCTACTTTAAAGCACGTATAAAATTATCTGCCAAAATTAAAAAAAAAAAAAAAAAAAAAAAAAAAAACAATAATGAGTGATAATACCACATTCCACGAACTTTTTGATATATGGTTTAAAACGAAAGGCTTGACCGTTCCGTAAACTTGTGGAAAAATAAGCAGAAGTTCTAATTCTCATATTTATATATTTATACATATTATATGTATGTACATATGAAATATATTCTTATTTAAAAATTAAAAAAATAAAAATAAAAAAAAAAAAATAAAAATTAAAAAAATTTTTACCCCTACATCTTTATTATTTATTTTAAACATTATCCATACTCACTGCTTATTTACTTTTTGATTATGCAACGCGAATATCAGAAATAAATTTTTGTAGTTGTATGGGAGGTGGGCGAGGCAGTGGTCCAATGTTGCCCATTTTTTTGACAGTGGTATATATTGGCCTAGTAACACCTTGTATCAAAATTCATAAGTCTAGCATAATTTTTTTCCAAGATATTTAATTCTGTCTCCCTAGAATGGCTAAATCTTACACTGTGCATTGTAATTAACGGACAACACGTCTCCAATGCACTGGACGTGCGCACGATGTCGAAATATCGACATGGAACAACACCAAAACAACAAAAAGAGGGAGTGGAAAAGGCTTGAGGATATCGAGTTGTGCAGATGTATAAATGATGCTCGACAATTCTGTCAAAGGGTTAAGCGTGTAACCGAGGGTTTTAAGCCAGGAGCATCTTGAAGTCGCGATTTTTGCGGTTTAAGAACAATAAAGCTGCAGGTCCTGATGGTCTGCGAAGAGCAAATAGTGCCGTGTAATAAGTTCGTTCGTTCTAAGTTATTTCCCTATAGTACTCTTGATTTATTTAAGAGCCTTAGAGTAGCAGTCGGCTCTATCTGATGGCAAAGTCAATTGCCGAAGTTTTTTTGAGAATTAAAACAGTTTCGAGTTCTGAATTGATTCTGATTTTTATTTCAAATATCTGTGGCTTATATACTATAATATTCTTATGCTATGTTTCTTATAATAATCTTAAACTATTTCCCCTACTTACTCTATGTTTCTTCATTTTCCTTTCTCCTAATCTATTATTTGTTAATAGCTTAGCGACTCACAATTATATCGATGGTAATATCAATTTAATTTGTAATACATTTCTAGTGACCCATATTAATCAACACAAGCCACTTGAAATTGCATACTGTGCATATTACGGTCATACTTTTGTGAACATTGTATTTGTTTATTTTTATTTTTGTTTATCTTTTTATTTTTAATTATATATATGGGTGCTAGCGGGGGCTATGGCATGATTGATCTCCTTTCCCCCTCACTCGTGGGACTTATATGGACAAAGAACACAACAACAAAGGTTTGAACATGACGACCGATGATGACGAAATGGCTACTGATACTAGACGCGTCCCAGCTCATCGCGCGAATACCGGCGATCATTGTTGACAACAACAATGAGATCGTCAGGAATTTCCCCCAATGTGGTTTGAGCATTACGACTGTGGTGAGGCGACTGCTTCGGCGATCCCCACTTCAACGGAAGATATGTGCGTGGAGTCAGATTCTGTCTCCCCACTATCAGATGAATATAGTGACAATACGGTCATCGAAAGGCTCCCCTTCACTCGTATCCAAATTGCTACTGGGAGCATTGAGATGGTGACTTCCACTTCAAGGAACCCACTTGTCAGACAGGATGCTTCGGACCCACTAGTACAATCATCTACTGATTCGGACTGCATGGGAAAAAGTAGCTCGCCTGAGAAGGGGGGTAAAACTGGACGAAAACGTTCCGCTATGTATAAGGAGAGGAACTCATATCGCAGGGCTTGCACTGTCAAGGAGCAGAAGATGCTGGCTCGACACAAAGGCACTGTTTCTCGGTATGAGATCAAATACCCGGGCAGTGTCCTCTCACAAGGCGCTGATACTGGTAAGAAGGATGGACCCTTGAGTGCGGACGGGAGCGTAGAGCCAATTGATTCTACCTCTCAAGCCGCAAGCAAGGGGCATGAAGATTCTACCCCCTTTCTCCCGACTTGAGCAAAGAAGACCACCCAGGATTTCAAACCTCCGGTGAAGTGAAAGGGTGATGTTGTTCCTTCTACAATGGATGAAGGAAAGGAGGTAGAAACTACCGCTAATCCTTTATACCAGAAGGATGTAAAGTTGGTGGGGAAGGAGGCGAGAGGGGTACTTCGGCGTTTAAGACTTCTATGCAGGTTTCTTGCAACGGAAATCACATGAAGAGCAACAGATCTGACGAGGTGCCTTCCTCCGGCTCCAAGCGTCCTAAGAAACAAGGGAGCCTAAAAACTAACCCTTCCCTTCAACTGGCTTTCATCGACAGGTCGGATTTAGATGGCAAAATCTCTCCTGAAAGATGGGATCTAGTTGAAGGCTCATCGAGTTTATGACGGAGGAGAGTTGTGATGGCAGGAATGCTCGCATATCTTCCAGCGGTTGGTCCAAGAGCATCAAGGTAGTGGACTGTTAAAACGACGGAACTGTTAAGTTCCTTGTGGAAGCAGTGAAGCCCCTTGCTGAACTCTGGCCCGACCTCCCTCTACGTCCTATAGTGACGACATGGGTCCCGCCTAATTTTAGGCAGGTGAGTATCATACCCAAACTTATTGGAAAGCAGAATGATGAATTGAACTAGTGGGTAAAATCTTCGGATCGCTATTGATCAGACTTCGCTTCAGTGGCTAGGGGCAAGGGGTGGCGTAGTGTTGTGTGGGTTAGCACACCTAAAATTCCGTCATCCGGACATAGGTGTTGTCAAGAACCCAGAGGAGGCTAAAAGTGGTGCAGATTAATCTGCATCACTGCGAAACCGCCTCACAAAACCTGCTAACCACACTGCGCCGCCTTGAAGTTGACATCGCTCTTATCCAGAAACCTTGGATGCTTAGGGATAGGATTCTGGGTTTGAGCGGTTCTGATTGTAGGTTACTTGTTCCTAGAACAAGTGAGAAGGTAAGAACCTGTATTTTAGCTAGGGGTAATTTGGACTTGTTAATCACTCATTCCTTTTGTACAGGTGACGTAACAACTGTGGCGCACAGAGATGACCTTGGAATCGATTTGATGCTGTCATATGTGTACATGCCGTATGAGGCTGCATCCATTCCTGATGTCTTAATAGGACTACTGGTGGAGCATGCGAAGAGGAAAATATGTCACCTTGTTCTGGGTTGTGATGCCAATGCTCATCACACCCAATGGGACAGTGCTGACATAAATACTAGGGGTGAGTCGATTTTGAATTTTATTATTCTTAATAGGCTTAACATTTGTAACGTTGGTAACACGCCAACGTTTAGGAACCGTGTTAGGGAGGCGGTAATTAACACTACGCTCTCTAACATGGATAGGTCTATGATTAGGGACTGGAGGGTTTCAGATGAGTGTTCTCTGATCACCAGCTGATATCCTTCAGTATTAATCTATCTGGCGGCTATGAAGAGCCTTTTAGGAATCCAAGAACCGACTGGATCAGATTTGAGAAGGCTGTGGAGGAAGAACTTAGGGCCCTTAGGAGTCGTTCCACACCTGGCATCAATGAACGAGTTGGATCTTTGACGGATATTTTGTTGTCTTGTTATAGAGATGCTTGTCCTCTCACTTACCCGGGTAAGAGGAGCTTACCAGCCTAGTGGAATGCGGAACTCCAGAGACTCCGCTGCTGTACCAGGAGACTTTAATAAGGCTAGAGGTCAGGAAAGGATGTTGACTGGTCTGCATATAGATCCAGTTTTAATGCTTATAAGAGGGAAATAAAGCGCTCAAAGAGAACCACCTGGATGAGTTTCTGCACAAGTATCGAGAATGTTGCCGATGTGGCTCGTTTCCGTAGGATGCTGTGTAGGGACCCCAAAATCTTAGGCTTCGCCCAAAAGAACGACGGCACGTGGACAGCCTCGACAAAAGAAACCCTAGAGGTTCTATTGGGCACTCATTTTCCCAATTGTGTGAATCCAGAAAGCTATCCGTTGGGTGTAGCTGATCCCTTCTGTGATGCTGGCATGATGCCCGATTTGGAGGATATCATTACCAGAGATAAGGACAAATGGGCTATAAGTAGCTTTGAGCCCTTTAAGTCGCCTGGTCCGGATGGTATCTTTCCGGTTCTGCTTCAGCATGCTGGTGATATATTACACGAATATCTGGTGGATGTGTATAAGGACTGTCTCCGGTGGTGTGATATACCTAATGGTTGGAAAGATGTGCTTGTGGTGTTTATACCGAAAGCTGCTAAACCCAGTCACATCGGCCCTAAGGATTATAGACCGATATCGCTCTCATCCTTTCTTTTGAAAGCTTTGGAGAGACTTATCGATCTATATTTGAGGTCAAACATGGACTGATCTCTATTGAGTAGGTCGCAACATGCTTACATTAAGGGTAAGTCGTTTGAGAGCACTCTTCATGATGACAGGTTTTGTTGAGGCGAATTTGGCTAGGGATGAGTACACACTGTCGGCTTTCCTTGATATAGAGGGGGCTTTCAATAATATTACCACTTCTATCGAGAATTCGCTAAGGGATATACATACATGCCCCAGATATTCTGGTGCGGTTTATCACCCACATGTTGGGTAATAGATTAATCCGATCGAATCTGGGTGGATGTTCTATCGTCAAGCGTGTGATCAGGGGTACACCGCAGGGGGTGTCCTACCCCCTCTCTTGTGGCTCCTGGTTGCTAATGTTGGTCTGAGGCTTCTGGAAAGTAGGGGCTTTAGGGTTGTGGCATATGCCGACGATGTGGCTATTCTGGTGGGTGGAAAATTTTTGCCGATGTTGGGGGAACTGATGGAGTCTGCTCTTGGAATCTTGTCCTCTTGGGCTACGCACTATGCTCTGGGTATAAATCCGAATAAGACAGACCTCGTTTTGTTCTCGCGTAGGTACAAAATTGAAACCTTCAGATTGCCGATGTTAGCTGGTAGGGAACTTCCGTTGTCTTCTGAGGTCAAGCACTTGGGCGTTGCCCTGGAAAGCAAGCTGAACTGGAAACGAAACACCGAGGAAAGAATGAAGGGACTGAATGCTTTCTACCAGTGTAGGAACTCCATAGGAACTGGAGTCTTTCGCCTAGGGCCATTCGCCGGATATACCTGGCGATTGTTAGACCGGTTATTACTTATGGCTACGTTGTTTGTTCAACGGAAAATCTTAGAAAATCCTCAGGCTGCACTTGACACTATGCTCTGCCTGAATTCGCTTGATTTGTATGTCAAGCGGTGTGCAGCGCGTAGTGCCACATGTCTGAGGGAATCGGGCTGCTGGAAACAGCGCTCGGTAGGTCACTCCAGAGTTCTGAATTTAGTCTTTCCTGACGGGAAGTATGGACTTTTGGAAAAAGCCACCGATTATATTGTGCCTGAGGCCATGTTTCTGCCTGGTTTAAGGATACTTAAAATAGGATAAGAGAAAAATACCTCTTGGAGTCTACTACATATGTAATTTAAAAACTGCCTGTCAATGATAGGCATTGATAGTCTCAGCGGAATCATCAGAAACTCAGAAAGGTTCAGAGATTACAGGAAAGTGTAAAAATGTGGTAAATGGGTCTTATTTGGCCTAAACGTGTGTATCCAAATTCTTTGGGTAGACAGCTACCTGTACCTACCTACCTAAGCTGTTAAATCTATCCTCCTTTTCTTAGTATTCAGTTTACACTGTTAGATCGGATATTTTCTCTTCGCTGTTACATAATTTTCATCTAGAAGTTGATTTAATTTTTAATTAATTTTAATACAATTAGTACATTTGATTACAATTTCTTTGAGCATCTCTTCAATCTATGTTCTCTAGCATTTATAGCACATATTTGGATTTTTCATTTTGATGATTACTCATATTTATAGCATCACGAAATATCAGTAATATCATCAATTTTACATTTTCCCTCCTTTTGGAGACACATATCTTTGATTTTCTTCTAAATTTTTTTCTTTGGTAATGATCAAATGAATGTTCTTATTTATGTTCACTCTTGGTAATCGTTAATGCTTAATATTTTTCTTTGGCTACACCGTCGTAAACGATCACAAAAGAATTGGTTGTGACGAATACATATTTTGCCGCATTTTGACGCAGTGTTGGTAAAATTTATGTCAAAGTTGACGTATGTGTTTAGTGAGAAGCACATATCAAACAGAATGTTTTAACGTAGTATCTTCAATATACATATCCCAATATCTGGCAGTTAAAACACTGAGTAACCTTATTGTTCTGAGTTTTGTGATGCTCCCATTTAACATTCAATATTTCAATTTGACGTCAAGAACACAGGGTGATTTTTTGAAATCGTGTTTTAACTCTCCAATCTACGATTTAATTTAATCTTAAGTTAATTAATTTGCATTTTTTGGGTGGGAGTTTAAACCCTGTAGAACACACTTAAAGCAAATGTCGCAACGTTTTTCACAATTTGCTTTTGTATAGAACAAAAGAATCTGAACGTTATTTATCTTTAAATAAAAAAATAATTTTTGAAAAATAATAATTAAATTAAAAATGTATATTGTCAATTTAAGTTTCATATAATTCATAATCATTTAAATATTTGCCTTATTCGGCTTTCTCTCACTTAAAAAAATTTTTTAAACAAAATTTGTCAACTACTTTTGATAGTTCTTGAGTATTTTTAAACCACGTCTGGCCGTTTAAACTAGCAAATAAAATTAAGATTAAGTAAACTCAATACGAAGATTAAAGTTAATTTAATCGTTGATCTCAAATTCAAAAAATGGCCCTTAATGTGGATAGTAATTATACACCACAATTAATACCTCTTTAATGATTCTCTTCGTATTCAAAAAGCTACAGCTTATCATTTAAATATATAACTAACATACTTTTTCTGTTTTTGTTTGACAAAAATAAATTTATTCCAATTGATACGTTTCTCACCGAAAAATTCTCAATTTTTAAATTCTTGAATATTTAAAATATTCCTAGAGTTGATCTCTTCAAAATTGTATGTGGCGGTATTGATTCCTTTTTCCTAATCTGAGCAGCAAGCGCATGTATAGGATTATAATAATTATTAACGGATATAGGGGATTTAATTTTGATTTTGTTCATAACATTACGCAACTCGAGACTAGACTCAACATTTGCGGGCGAGAGCTTATTGTTTGTTGCTATTTAAAAAACCCATTTCGGTGTTAAATGATAAAATGTTTGTTTTATTTTTATTTTTAAATATTGAGCTTAAAAAACACTTCTGATTACATCCAATATCAAGTAGAGATAGATATTCGCTTTTTATTCCGTAGTTTCCTAATTTGACATTATTGCCACATGATTCTAGAGCAGCTGGCACTAGTTTGCCTGGGGTACGAAGTTTTTTGTGAAGTTATAATTCGTCTTCGTGTTTATTTTTACTAGAGGCCTAACTAGAATATGATAATACTACTATCAAAATTTAACGAAAGGTCTGTTGAATGTGTGGGTAATCTTTCTAAAACTATTGAGTGGCTATTTGTACTTTTTTGAATTGTGCTCTGAAATTTATATAAAAATATGTATAAAAAATTATAAAAATTATTCCTCACTTATTCATATTTCCTTGTGTAGTATACTACCATTTGTTGTGAACACCACTGAATTGTTTACCATTCTATTATGCTCCCATGTATGCAACACTGTTATACGTGTATTTAGTGAGCACATTACAACTCATGCGAACAAATTTTGTCGAATTTGGCAACACAAAAGTCAACAACGTCAAAAAAATGACGAGTCAGGTGGAAGGTACAGTGTGTCGGTCACACTTATCCACTGTTGTGCTACTTAAAAATGCATTTGATACATTCCTCAATAATATAAACAATAATAATCAATTACTTAAAAATTGTACCGGCACGAGGAATCAAATTGCATTATAAAAATTTTCAGTATGTAATAATTGCAAATTAGTAAATTTTTTTTTTATTGAATCTTCATTAATAATGAACTAACAATAATTATTCAAATCTTAAAACTACAAAGAAAATCTTAAAACTAAAAGAAAATCTTAAAACCAAAACAAAAATTATATATTTATTTAGCCATTGCCAAATAAAATAAAATATTCAAAAATAAAATTCAATAATAATAATAATAAATAAAATATTCAAAAATAAAGTATCATGTCCCTCATCTTCGGCCGAGCGCAAGAGTATCCTTTCTCTTCAAACGAATATGGCCAGTGTGACGTAAAATACGTAAAAGACGTAAATTAGTAAAATGCTGGCCACGCACACTCTAAGTTAAGTAAAACTAAATTAGGTCAAAAGTATGAATATGTAAACAAATTAGACTTAAGAAATTAATATAAATAGCTGTAAATTTGATTAATGAAAACAGAATAAAATTGATGAACATAACTACTCTTTAGCTGATAAAGAATATTTTTTATTCTCATTTAAACTGCGTCTTATTAGCCATACCCAAGCATCGTGCTCGCCCTAATAATAAGCAAACCCGGACTGAAACAAGACTGACCGATAATTTAAATATAATTTGTAACAATTATTACAAAGGTAATTTTTTATATACCCACTAACTCTACCGATACTTCATGTATTGCTATTCCTACTAAAGCGTCTTTAAATTCTTACATACATTACTATGTCTACCATACTTAAAAATATATCATTTCGGCATATAGAAAAGCGATGAATACATTTAATTTACTCGTTTGGCATACGCTGTTTGGCCTACGAAATCGCTACAAATATTATTAATTAGAGTTCGTCCAGGTGTTGAACCTTGTTAATTTTTTTTTATCAAAATATGCCATCAGCCGCAATTTCAGTAAATCGGCTTTCAACATCAATTTCACTTTCTGCATTCAATAACGGTATTATCTTCTGTTCTCCTCTTCGTACTTTTAAAACATACTCGTATTCACTTTCTTTACTTTAGTACTCATATTTGTTCGCAGCGTCATATGAATCACTGTGTTTTATGACCACTTCATTTTCAGTTCACAGTTTCTCTTCGCTATCTTAGGTTAGGTTAGGTTAGAGAACGTGTACTTGTCAATTAAGACAAGTACAGTACCCGGAGGTCGAATTGACTCATTGTACAACGTCCTAGTTTCTCACACCACTTATGTTGTGTGTGTTAATTTTTTATACATGAGTGGTGGGACCTACAGTTTAAAGCTCACTCCGAACTACAGATTTTTGAGAAACTTTTCATGGCAATTTTATTTACTCTCAGAGTTTTTGCCAGAAATCTGCTGAGAGGAAGTCGCCAAAGAAATTATTATTATTATAATATTATTTTTGTTTTGATGTCTGGCCTGGGGCTCGAACCCTGGTTTGACATCTAATAAGCCAACACACTGCCTACTAGACTACGGCGGGTTTTAGTGAACTTTTTTGAGTACACTAAAATTTTTAGTGTACGCGAGATTTTATGTTCTCATTCAGTAAGAGAGAGAGAGAGAGAAATGGCCAGTTTTTATTTGTATTCTTAAGCGAAATATGTCTATTATTCCTAAAGAATAATAAATGGCATCAAAAACCACAACGCGATCTCTAAAAATACTGAATGAGGGAACATAAACTTTCACGTACACTAAAAATTTTAGCGTACTCAAAAAAAGTTCACTAAAACCCAATTTTTTCGTTGTGTACTGATCTTTTTAGCGTGCTTTGTACACAAACATAAAAAATAGTGTTTGTGAACTCTGTTCAGTACGTTCCCTGTCGTACACTCAGTTGACTTTAAATTAACTTAAAACCAACTATTTCTCAAGCAGTGGTGGTTGACGCTTGGATTACTTTTATATGGAAATGACTAACTATTAAACATTGCGATGTCCTAGGAAGTAGTCAATTGTCGGACTCTCCATTACTTTTAATTAACTTAAAGTTAGTTACTTAGCAGTTAACTTAAAGTAATCTATTTGTAGCTAGCTATAAACTTACTACTTTTAATTAGCTTTAAGCTAGTTTTTTTTTAAACTGACTATAAGTTAGCTAAATTTCAGTGAATGAAAAGTCAGTTCTTTACACGTTGGCTTTAAACTCACAATAATAAGCTATCATATTAATTATTCGAAGTGAAACAGTTTTTTTTAATTTATATTTTAATAGAAAACAAAAGTTTATTCATGTAAAAACAAAATAAATTAATAAAATAAATAAATAAAAAAATAAATTAATAAATAAAATAAATTCAGTTTAATACATCATAAGCAATATTTTATACATTTGTTGATTGGTTAAATAAAGATTTTTTCTAAACTAATTTATACATATGAAAAAAAATTAATAAATTCACGATTTACAAAAATTTACATTTGTTGATAAAAAAAAAAAGATAAAAAGAGTTTCTAAATATAACATTTGCAAATATTTTAATTTTTTGGTTTTGTGTTTTTATCTTTAATGCACTTAGCATGAATACGTTTTTTTTTATTATTTTTAATGCGTAACGCCAGTTTCTACATCCTGAGAGCCGAGTGATCGACAGGCATCTGTTTAAAAAATATGTATATAAATTTTTACATGTTTTAAGACTTGGTTAAAACTTATATTTTCAAATTAGCACTTACCTGTTAAGGCGTCATAAAAAGCAGCGAAGTCTTTTAAACGCTTTTTACCATGAACACCTACCAAGTTTATGTCCATACACAAATTTGGTGACATAATTTCCGTAAGCTTTTTTGGCAAGCGGCTCTTTAATATTGTTTCACTTCACTTCAAATAAAAACACTTCAAACCTTTCGAATTTATGTATTTTTTAATTTAGTGTATTTTTTTAAATTATTTTACGCAAACAATAAATTTTTAACCAAAAATATAAAGCGAAAAGATGACACGCGGTTTTGTTTATTAATCAAACGTCTAAGACGTTAGTTATCTACATCCAACGGCGTCAAAAATGGGAGTGTTTGTATACACTTTGGTTAATGTAAATTTTGCATTGCGTAGTAGTTGGCTTTAAGTTAGTCTATACAAGCAAACTTAAAGTTAGTTTTTTTTGTAGTTAACTACTCAGTTGACGGCAGGGTTATGTTATAGTTTGCGTACATGTTCACAAACATTAAAATAGAAACGAAGAGTTTTGCTCTCGTTGTAGTGAATGTGTTTGTGTTCTTTACCCACGACATTCAGTACAGTATATAAACGTTGCGTACTTTAGAGTATTTTTTCGAACACTGGACAGAACTCAATGCCATTGTTCCCTACGTTTTAAGATTTCAGATTGTAAGAGTCTGCTGATGTGATAATAGAAGAAATAAGATACTTCAAAATTTCAGTATTACATTCAAGAATTAAAGTGCTGTGCATTTGGCAGATAAATTGGCATTAAAAATATAATATATACTATAAAAAGAAGACTGATAAAAAAACACTAAAAGAATAAACAAAGAATCACTTCCAAGAAAGATTTCAGATTGAAAGTGGGTTAGTGGTACAAATGCCAAAAAACTGTCAAAGACACAGTAAAATTATACGTAAGCCTTTATGGATGACACCGACCATGCATGCATTGACACTTGATGCCGTTATAATAGAAAACTGCCAGGAAGCTCCCAGAGAACAGTGTAATCCTACATGTATTTCTCAGTAAAAAAATTACAAGGGAGGAGTAAATATCAAAAATATATTCGATGTATTTTTCAGCAGACGTCGTAAAGTCGTAAATTGAAATGGCGAAGTTACAATGTTATATTCAAAAAATTCTGACAAAAAAATTTTAGAATGAGGCATTTGACCCGTCAAGTTAGGGTTAGTGTTAAATTTATAATTTGTTGTAAAAAATAATTAATTTATATTTTAAGTATGTAAATAGGTAGAAAAAATAATGAAAAGCAGAATGGAATTGATGCCACTCAATCAGTCCTATTTGATGTGTGGCCAAACATACTGTTATTTTTTAGTTTCATTAAGTTCTTTTTTTGTGAGAAGCTAGGCCTTAATCCTGACTGAAGGGTTGTAATGGCCAAGTATGTATGTAAAGTCTTTTTAAAAACATTAATTTCTTTAAACTTTTATACTCTTCGACACAATTCTTTACGACCAAAATAAAAACAATATTGGTGTTTTCCAGCTGCCAAATGACTATTGAATAAGCTGATTTGCTTTTACTTAAACAATTAAAATAATGTTATCAATTAAACGAATGTTGCCTTAATAAAAGTGTATGCCTGAACATAGAATAACGTGCTGTTTATTATTATCACACCAACACATGTATTTGATATTTGGCCAATTTTGTTTTCATTGAGGCCTGTTTCATACAAACAGACGAACGTCCGTAACCACTTGTCTAACAGAAACAGGCCTAAATGAAAACAAAATTGGCCAAATATCAAATACATGTGTTGGTGTGATAATATTTATGCTCATTTTCTACTGTGGCATATATGCGGAAAAGTCACATCTGAATGATAGCGCACGAAATGTGTTGGAAGATAACAGACCGTTCAGTTTCATGATATTATTGCAAAAGTGTAGGAATTTTTAATTGTTACGATAGTACACATATACCTATTTCAATAACACATATAGAGAATAACAAATACATAAATTTTTCAAAGTGTAATACGAATTATTTACGCTCTTTTATTCCATGTTCCCTATTGCCCCACCGCTGTTTAGTGCTTCATTAATTTTTCTAAGTGTTTCTTCTTTTCAAATTCGCGTTTATATTTAACAAGTTCTGTTTGTTTTTCTTAATATTATTTTATATTTCTTATTTATACTATGTATATATTGGAGGCAGTCATCATTCCAATGGAACATTTGTCCATTCCCGCGCATTTTTCACACATTTTTCCCGTCTCTCCACTTAGTTCAACATTGGCAGCATTCAATCATCTTTGCTATCCTTACTTTGGAAGATTTTAAATTTGCGTCCAATTTAAACACACAAATATATAAACGTCTAAAAATTTTCGGGTTTCCCTCTTGTTGCCATCCGTTGGATACAATAGTTTTAGAATTACTCTGCACTTAGCCGTAAAAGTATTTCTCTCAATTTCATACACATACTGCTTGTTAAAGTTCAACATAGGCTAAACACGTTTTGAAATTAAAAATTTTTATTTTCAAGATGTATTCGTCAAAACTACAATAGAAAATTATATATTATTCACAGACATCAGTATTTTCTTAAACGAAAATTAACACACTCGGTTGAAACCAAAACTGATAATCAAGTTTTATTAAATTTTTGAAACTGTGATTGTCTCAATAAAAAATTGTGCGCTTTAAAAATTGAAAATTTGATGCGTACCCGTGATCAGAGTTCAGATGAACGTGATCATTTGGAGAAAAACTAAAATACTTCTTAAATTTAGTACGTACTTGAATTTGTTAAACTATATTTGCTATTGTATTAAATATTGTAATCTGAGAAGCTGCATCTGTTTTATTCCACTTAACTGACATTCTTAGTTTAATTTGTATACATTATGTTTGTCAAAGTAATGGTGCATCACTCAAAATATACAGAAATTAGATAATGATTATTAAGAAAAAATTGTCAAACGATTTACTATCAAATTATTTTAGCCATCTAAATAAAATTTATATACTTATTTAAATAGTGTTAAAAAATCTGTTTGCAAAAAATAATTAACAATGACATATTTCTCCTTTAAAACGGCCGAACATTATCCGTTGAATAATATATAGGCTAATACTAATTGGCAGTAAATTTACTTACTTACCCTTTTATAATCGAGGTGATTTGACTGCTCATATGCCTTTTCTAATAATGGAACAACAGGAGCCTTCTTAGATCGTGTGCTTTTAATACCAAGTAAAATACCAATTGGAGAAATCCAAAATCTGAAAAAAAAATTAAATTATTTTATCAAATCTATGTACATATATCGTATAGTTAATTCTAACAATAAACTTCAGCAAATACATACAATACATACAATTTTATTAATTTTAACCAAAAATTTGTAAATTTTTTACATGTATATTTATTTACTTCTATTTTATATTAAAACAAAAAAATATTAATGTATTCCACAAATGAAAGAAAACCGAAGAAAACTGGTAACTCAATATTTTTGCAATGCAACAGTGAAAAAGCAAAAAAACGAAAGGCAAATTTAAAATTCAAAATGTTATAGCTAATAGTGTTTTCACACCGAGTGGTTTTAACGCAAAAGTTGGTTTTAACGTTAAATCCAAAAATAAAACCTGTTTTTAACATACAAAATTATTGTGTTAAAACCAAAATAAAACCTTTTTTGAATTGGGTTTAAGTGGGTTTTATGAAATACAACTTTGTTTTGATGTACTAAATGTACTAAATCAGAGCTACCAGCTCTGAAATCTTGAAAACAGCTGATAAAAACAAAATAAAAACAAAAACATTAAATAAACATTTATTTTGTGTTAAAAAAGGGAAAATTTGGTTTTTTTAATTTCTTCAATGAAAATTTTAAAAATTTGTAAATATTTAATTATTAATCGAAAAGTGTGTGGTATGTGGTCACAATGAATATAGTTTCTTGTGCAAAAGCTATGTAAGAAGCTAAATATATCAAGATGAAATGAATAAGATTGCTCATAAAATAAAATAATAAAAACCCACCCCGAAAACTAACAAAACATAAATAAACAAAAAGTACAAAATCAAAACAAAAACAGCTGTTGCGTAGTCATAAATTTCATGAATTTAAAATCAGATTTAAGAAAACTTGCACTGTGAACGCAAAATCAGCTGATTATGGTTATAATCCTAAAATCAGGTTTTAAATTTTGGTGTGAAAAAACTCTAATACTTTGTAGGATATCCATCAATGTTAAGTACTTCATTTAACCGATTTCATAATGAATATATAATTTTATTTTTATTTGAATTTTTATAAATTATTAAAATAAATATATGAAGTCTTGAACAGGCACTTGCAGTGTAAAGTCGTGTTTATTATTCTACGCTTTTCGTATAACGGTTATCTCTCTTTATATTTTCTCACTAAAAATAAAAAACGGGCTCCTTTCTTTTTTCCTTTTTTAATTACGCTTTTAATAAATTGTTTTCTGGTGCGAGGACATAGAAAAAATATTTGTTATATGGGTTTAATCACCCTAAAATTAATGGTCCTCATCCCCAGAACCGTAATCGGTTCAGAGAACTTGGTTCCAATGAAGACTTATCCAACAATAAAAAACGCTTCGGAGAGGATGGATTCATACATCTTCCCGAAATAAGACATTGCGACGATCATATGCCACGTTATCTTGTCATTACAACGAATATCAATAATGAATTGACAACAATTTGACAGATAGCAAAAGTATTAAATTTTATCTCTAAGGAATACAGTGACGTTGTTGAACTTAAATCAGATGATCTCTCATTAAAACCAACAATCTTGAGGCTGCCGAAAAATTCAGGAGTTCAATTTACATAGATTCAATACGAGTCTCAATATCATATCACAAGACCCTTAATTATGCACAGGGTAAAATTTATTCTAAAAAACAGAAGACGAATTGCTTGAAGGTTTAAAAGCAGAGAAAATAGTCGAAATTAAGAAAATAATGAAAAAGGAAGATGATAAACTAGTACCAACAGGTGCATCAATCATTACACTTGACTTAATACGAAGTCCAGGCTACCATGAGCTCGGATGGGAAAGGGTCAAAATTAATGAATACATTCCGAATCCAATGAGGTGTAAAAATTGTCAAAAGTTGGGACACACCAAAAATCATTGTAAAAACCCAGAATGTGGTGCATCATGAACAATGCAATAAGAGGTTTTGTGTAAATTGCTCGGTTGACACACACGTATCGTATGAATCAACATGCCCGTCATTCATTAAACACAAATCTGTTTTAAAGATCAAAATAGACAGAAAACATATATATAGAAAACATACAACTCAAATCCGGAACTATATGAAATACCCTCGAGAAATAACCCTAAACCCACATTTGCAAACATTATCAAAAGTACAACAAAAGAAAACGAAAACCAAAAATCTAAAAATAAAGAAATCAAGAAACTGTAAAGCAAAAAAGTAAAAAAGAAATAGCAATAATAATAAGTATAACAGACAAACAAAAAACAAACCTACTAAAAATATTCAATTGATATTGAAACAGTAAATTTGTCAACACCATAAAGATCTCATAAACCTGACTTACATTTTCCAGTTTACTTAACTCCATACTATAAAACAATTTATAATGACATAAAAAGTAAATTGCCAAAAAAATACCAAAAAAATCCAAGATGGAGGAAAAATAAAAAAATTAATTGTTTGTTATTGTATAATTCACTTCTAATTATGAATATAGGACTAGATCTATCTATTATTCAGTGGAATATACAAGACTTTTGAAGTCGCCGTAGTCTAGTAGGTAGTGTGTTGGCTTATTAGACGTAAGGCCAGGGTTCAAGCCCCAGGCCAGACATCAAAACAAAATACAAAAAAAGTACGTTCCCACGACAATCGGATTTTCGCTCCGGAACGACCCGACTCAACATCGGCCAAGGGTTGTCAACTCAGCAGCAGCTGTATCAACCGGAAGTTTTTTCCCAAGGTGAGCAAAATATGCCAGCGCTTTTGCTCTGTACCCTTTTAATAAGAGCTGGCATTGAACAGAACCCAGGTCCTGTATGGATCTGTTCAGTGTGCCATACGACCATCAGGACAAATACTGCATCAGTGAGACGTAATTGCTGTGGCAATTGGTGCCACCTTAGGAGAGAAAAAAAATTTTTTTTTTCATAATAAAGAAAGAGTATTTACACAATAGCAGACATCGGCACCAATACCCCCGGGGGCCGAACATCTTCGGCTTTTTATACACATAGGACACGAACATCAACGAATATTAACATAGCAATTTGAAGAGAGATTGTTGTTGGAAGAGTTCATGGCAGAAACACTTATGTACGCATATTTTTCAACGTTGACACTACTGAAATTCATTTGACAATACTGAAAATTTAGTTTCAGTAGTGAAATATGCTCTTACAACACAAAGCATATTTCCATTACTTCACAGATAAATAAGTGCTGTTGTATACTTTGAATAAAAGAGAAATACACATTTCAGTGTACTCGTATAATCAAGACCAACAAAAAGAGAACAATTCAGCATTGCATTTAGTGAAGGGTAAGCTAGCAAAATGTCTTGTGCACACGTCTAGTATATACGTATGTTTATTTCTGGCTTTTTGCTCGGTACTAGTGATTATTTTTCTTTTTTTCTTGCAAAAAATTGTTTGTTTACTTAATTTTATGTGAAAAGCATACACAGAAGGATACTTCCAAATAAATTAGAGTAGGGTAAACAAGAATGTTTTGTTGTGCAAACGAAAATATGTTGATCCGCACCGAAATAGGGATGTATGTATGTATATACAGAAAACAGAAAAAATGTTGGACAATTTTTTTGCAATTTTTTAAAGTTTTCTATTTAAAGGCACTTTTTTTAAAAAGTGTTTCTATAAATTTTCTCTGTATAGAGAAAACAATATAATTAAAAAATTTTTATAAATAATTTATAGTTCTCAAAAAAGCCTATTATTTTTTATAAAAGCATATTGCAATTTTTTTTACAGACAAATATGTATATATAAATTCTGTTTTTATTAAAAAAAATTTAATAAACTAACTTTTTAGAGTAATCTTTTACAAAATTTGTTTGTATGACGCCTTTTGCACGTTCAAATTAGTTTTCAAACTAGTTTGAATACTCTTGATATATACATATATTATATATTATATATACATAAATGTTGTTTTTATTAAAAAAAATTTTAATAAACTAACTTTTTAGAGTAATCTTTCACAAAATTTGTTTGTATGACGCCTTTTGCACGTTCAAATTAGTTTTCAAACTAGTTTGATCTACGAGATAACTCGTAGATTGATAGATAACTCGTACTCACTAAACCACTTTTCTCCTAAAACACATCATTTTTGCTATTTGATGATACATGATACCTACGATCTAAAAATAGAGTTTTTAGTAATATAATGTGAAAAAATCAAATTGTAATTTTTGGCCAGTTTTCTGAAAATTGTCGCAGCAGTCAACGTGTTAACTTCACTATGCGAAACAAAAAACAAGAAAATGTCAAATGAATATGAAAAATGTGAACGAATAAAGAACAATGTAAGTTTGCGAGTACATCAAACTGTGAACTCACCCCCGCTCGTTTTTCCCCTCTCTCCAGCAAACTCAAGAGTTTTCAAACTAGTTTGAAAACTAATTTGAACGTGCAAAAGGCGTCATACAAACAAATTTTGTGAAAGATTACTCTAAAAAGTTAGTTTATTAAAATTTTTTTAATAAAAACAACATTTATGTATATATAATATATAATATATGTATATATCAAGAGTATTCATAATTAAGGGTCTTGTGATATGATATTGAGACTCGTATTGAATCTATGTAAATTGAACTCCTGAATTTTTCGGCAGCCTCAAGATTGTTGGTTTTAATGAGAGATCATCTGATTTAAGTTCAACAACGTCACTGTATTCCTTAGAGATAAAATTTAATACTTTTGCTATCTGTCAAATTGTTGTCAATTCATTATTGATATTCGTTGTAATGACAAGATAACGTGGCATATGATCGTCGCAATGTCTTATTTCGGGAAGATGTATGAATCCATCATCTCCGAAGCGTTTTTTATTGTTGGATAAGTCTTCATTGGAACCAAGTTCTCTGAACCGATTACGGTTCTGGGGATGAGGACCATTAATTTTAGGGTGATTAAACCCATATAACAAATATTTTTTCTATGTCCTCGCACCAGAAAACAATTTATTAAAAGCGTAATTAAAAAAGGAAAAAAGAAAGGAGCCCGTTTTTTATTTTTAGTGAGAAAATATAAAGAGAGATAACCGTTATACGTTATATATTACTAAAAACTCTATTTTTAGATCGTAGGTATCATGTATCATCAAATAGCAAAAATGATGTGTTTTAGGAGAAAAGTGGTTTAGTGAGTACGAGTTATCTATCAATCTACGAGTTATCTCGTAGTTGGCAGTCAACGTGTTAATATAAAGTTCCCTTATTTAAAATAACATTATTTTGTTTATTTTGTTTTGAAATCAAAACATTTGCAAAAGAAAAATTTTAGTGCCACAATTAATTAAAAAAAGGTAAAAATAAAAATCAACAAGAATATAATTTAATTTTTTTAATTTGTAAAAATCAAAAAGAATATAATTTAAATAAGGTTAATAATATATTAAAAAATAATAATACACTTACTCAATAAAGTCTGCGTTCACAACACACAAATTTCTCATTGACACAAAATAATGCAATAAATATGAGATTATAACTAATATTTTTTAACGTACTTATTGCTAACACCTTTATGTTAAAAAGTGGTAATTAAGTCCCAGATTGTTCCCTTTTCTTTATTGATAACGAGACTTGAGCCTGGCAACACTCGAGTATAGCAACCAAAAAGTCTGCGTTCACTTGTTTTGTTTTAACATTACCATTATTTTTTTTTTCTTGTTTTAGCTCATTTTCTCTTCTTTTGTGTTCCAATTGATCTTTTAATGAGCTGATTTGCACATTATTGTTTAAGGCCGGGTTCACCCATAAGTTTCTGAAACATTTTTGGTTCGCAGAAATTTCTTGTTTACTGAGAGTTCTCTGCAGCATGATTCTCCCATTTCAGAAACTTTGTTCGTAAAAACAGTGCTGCCATATTTAATTGAAAATGAAGTAAATACATATGTGCATAAACTTAAGAAAGTTAATTATATTTGTGTCAAAATAAAGAAATAAAAAATTAATATTTATAACAAAAAATAAACAGTATTTGTGGTGAATTATTTGATAAGAATAAAAACATCTTGTTCTGCGATGGATATAAATCATTTGCTACTCTTGTTCGCCATTGAAGTGACCAAAGTAAAATTACTTGCAAAATATATTTATGAAAAACGAAAATCAAAGATAAACAAGAGGACGGCTGTAAGATCACTTTTGAAACAAAGAGAAGCCAAAGGGTATTTTCACTCACTAGTTTCCGAAATGCGTTTAAATGACGTAGATACATTTATAAATTTTCATCGCATGGACCCTGGGAATTTCGATGAACTTCTGCAAATATTGGTGTATTGTATAAATTTCATATGGTGTGGCAACCTTTTCTAAAATGGTTCGGACCAAATTTAAAATTAATTTAATTCACACAGAGTCGTTCGCACAAAATAATTTCTCTCGCTCTCTAAGAGAAACGTCAAACTCCATATAAAAAAAATTTTGTGCGAACCAAAAATGTTTCAGAAACCTGTGGGTGAACCAGGCCTAAAAGTGAAAGCAATTTTAAATTTAACAAAGGCAAAGAAATTAGTGCATCAGAGAGAAAAATAATTATTAAATTGTGGAAAGGAAAAAGCTTCCGAAAAATTGGCCAAACTGTTGGGAGAACATATTCGTCTGTCCAGCGAGTAATAAACAATTTCAAAGAAAAAGGAGTTTAAACCTCAAAACCGCGGTCGGGTTGTCCAAAAATTTTAACAGCACGGGAAGAGCGCAAAATTATTAATATGGTGAAGGTAAATACTCGAATTACATCTTCGAAAATTTTGGAAAATGTAAGCCAGTCATTCAGTATTTGCGCTGAAACTGCGAGAAAAATTCTACGAAAAGCTGGGTATCATGGCAGAGTTGCAAGGCGAAAGCCATTCATATCTGCTGTTAACAGACGGAAGCGCATTGAATTTGCCCACAATTACATAGATAAGCAACCAGAGTTTTGGAGACAGGTTTTATTTTCAGACGAAGGTAAGTTCTGCATATTTGGAATAAAAGGTCGTCAAACGGTGTGGCGAAAACCAGGAACTGCGTTCGGTAAACAAAATTTGGTTGGCACAGTAAAACACGGTGGTGGTGGAGTTATGGTATGGGGATGCATGGCGGCTTCGGGGGTAGGTCAAATTGAATTTATTGAGTCCACCATGAATAAATATGGATACCTAAACATATTAAAAAATAATCTAAAACAAAGTGCGGCAAAACTCAATCTACCATCTACATTTTGGTTCCAGCAAGATAACGACCCAAAGCACACTGCGAAGGTCGTTCCTGGATAATGCCCCAAGACAGCTCAAGACACCCCCCAAACTCCAGATCTCAATCCTATTGAGCATCTGTGGGATTTATTAGAAAAAAAAAATCGCCAGCATGTAATTAAGAATAAAGATACCTTGCGAAATGTTATACGGGAATATTGGGAGAAAATAAGTGCTGAGGAAACTCAAAAGTTGGTGAATTCCATGCCAAATAGCTTAAATGAAGTAATAAAACAACGTGGATATCCAACGAAATATTAAATTTAAGATTTAAGTATATTAATTTCATTTTTTATGTATTTTAACAGTGAACGCAGACTTTTTGGTGCCTATATTTTATTATTGTTATACTTATGATACTTTAGTTTAAAAATGAATTAATTTTTTTGTTTAAGTTTTTAAATAATTTGTAGAAAATGATGTAAATAAAAGAATCTATACAGAAATTTTTATTTAAATTTAATACTTAAAGTGGATTTTTATATATTTTCTAAAAATACATTAGGTGAACGCAGACTTTATTGAGTAAGTGTAAATATATATTTTATAATATAATAACAAATATAATCTTCATGTCTTGTGTTTGAACCTAAATCACAATGCCAAATAAATTTACAACTGTCAAAACAGCAGAACGACGCGATAAAAGAAAACAAAATTTGTCAAAGTAATTTTTTACGCGCAAAAGCGGAACAAAGTTTAAAAGAAAATGCAAGAGTTTGTCAAACTAATTTTCAAAAAACTTTGAACGCACAAAATGCGTCTATGTACGCTAGATTATTCTCTTCATTATCTCTCAGACCCCTCAATGGATTTTTGATAAATCCAGTGAAGGTTTTAGTACCGGCAAATCATAGTACAACATCTTTGTATTATTGAGTCTTTGATATGTGTTTTGTTCAGGATAGTTGTGGAATGAGAAATTAAGAACAGTGCAAATTTGATATTTTAATTAACTAAATGTTATCTAGCAATGCCTAAAAAAATTAACTTACAAAAATTTGCATCGTACGATGAAATTTCGAAAAAAAGCACTTGCTTAATAGAAACGTGCAAAAAGGAGCTATGTGGAAAATTAAAAGGAAATATAAAAATACATTATAAACTAGTTCACAAACAAGATATTGATATTGATAATGAAAGTGATAGTGGAGATGAATGTACTACTATGGATAAGGAAAATTTTTTTAAATGTTGTGTGGGATTGGTAATAAAGAAATATATACCATTTAGGATATTTGATGACCAGGAGTGCTTTAAGCAACTAATTGCAGCATACGAATAGAAGTTTAATACCAATTTCAACTCTAGCAATATTGGTGTAATTTTAGAAAAAGCGAGTGGCTACATAAAAGCTGAGATAAGTGCTATAGTAAAAAATAAAATAATCTGCTTAAAGATAGACACTGCCAGTCGAATGGAAAGTAATATCCTTGGTATCGACATTCAATATACAAAAAATTATAAAATATGTATTAACACAATTAGTAAGTTTACAAAATCTTATTAAAATATTAAAAAACTTGCAAACATTCAAAAGATATCAAAGTGTAACATTCAAACAGAATAGGTAAAACTAAAAAACGATATGCTGGGTGTTATCAAGTTTTTGCGACTTCAAATCGGTTGTATCTCTATTTGCATAATTTCTATGTATTAATTCGTTTCGTGAAATATTTGACTCCATAGGTATGGTACAAATAACAAAACGTCACACCGCTGCCAATTTGAAAGAAGAAATTCTTAAATGTCTTAAAGAATTCAATATTGAAATGCACCAGTTATACTCAAATACAACCGACAACGGTATTTTTTTTGTACAATGGGTCAATTCGATCTCCGGGTACTGTACATGTCTTAATTGACAAGTACACGTCCTCTAACCTAACGGAGCCAATGTATTGAAGGTGCCGCGATTACTCCAAGAAATGCAGCAAGAAAACGTAGAGGAAGAGGATATTGACGCTGCAGGGTCTAGCCAAATTGAGTCAAATCTCGAATCTATTTTGTGCATTGTACGATGTGCTGCTCATACAATACAGCTAGCAGCAAATGATGTTATAAAAACACTAACAAGTGAAATCGAAGAATGTAGAAAAATAGCTAATAATCTTCGTACATCAATTAGATCGGGAAATGAGCTTACCATGTTTGGATGTAGTAACACGATGGAATTCTACTTATGATATGCTTAATAAAAGTCTAACATTTTTGACATAAACTGGTCATTTATCCAAAACTTTGTCAGGATATTTGCGCTTTTGGCAAAATGCACAATGAAGCTGCAAGCAGAACAATATATATTGGGAGATTTTTTTCGAAATTGGTTAACATGTGAGTAGGAATTGGAGGAGTTAGTTGATATAAACACATATGCTGCTTATCTTCTAAGCGCGATGAGGACTAGGAAAGAAAAACTTTTAAAGCATGATGCATTTGCAGGTGCCATATATCTACATAGATCCGAGTTTTAATTTTAGAGGCTTTTCCTAGCTAATGATCTTAACCAAAGTACACTGGTATGTCAATCCTGATGTTGTATAGTTTCAAGTGGACTGAAATGCAAACTGTCCTACAACCAAAGAACCATTTCAATATATATATATATATATATATAGATATATATATAGATATATATATATATATATATAGATATATATATATATATATATATATATATATATATATATATATATATATCTATATATATATCTATATATATATATATATATATATTGAAATGGTTCTTTGGTTGTAGGACAGTTTGCATTTCAGTCCACTTGAAACTATACAACATCAGGATTGACATACCAGTGTACTTTGGTTAAGATCATTAGCTAGGAAAAGCCTCTAAAATTAAAACTCGGATCTATGTAGATATATGGCACCTGCAAATGCATCATGCTTTAAAAGTTTTTCTTTCCTAGTCCTCATCGCGCTTAGAAGATAAGCAGCATATGTGTTTATATCAACTAACTCCTCCAATTCCTACTCACATGTTAACCAATTTCGAAAAAAATCTCCCAATATATATTGTTCTGCTTGCAGCTTCATTGTGCATTTTGCCAAAAGCGCAAATATCCTGACAAAGTTTTGGATAAATGACCAGTTTATGTCAAAAATGTTAGACTTTTATTAAGCATATCATAAGTAGAATTCCATCGTGTTACTACATCCAAACATGGTAAGCTCATTTCCCGATCTAATTGATGTACGAAGATTATTAGCTATTTTTCTACATTCTTCGATTTCATATATATATATATATATATATATATATATATATATATATATATATAGATATATATATATAGATATATATATATACAGATAGATATATATATATACATATATATATATATATATATATATATATATATATATATATATATATATATATATATATATATAATAGAGCGGTTTGCAATTTTGTGACGATATATGTGTGTCTCATAACATATGTACATACATTTGTTTTATATGATTCTAAGTTGTTTTTTAATTTTAGGACCACTTGCTTACAGCACATGAAATGGTTAAGAAATTGGCAAATAATGCAAATGATTGTTATAATTTGTCAAGCTTCTCTTTACAAGATAACACTCCCGCTTCAACATCAGGTGCATATAACATGTTTGATCATCACGTTCAGCATTTAATGGACGCTCAAAACTTATCTTCACAAAGCTATAGAGAAAATATTGAACAAAAATTATTGAAGCTTTATGAACGAGAAAGGGCTTCATTCGATACAAATGTGCTTGAATATTGGAATAAATCATGCGACAAAGATAAGGACATGACACAAATTGTAGAGACGGTACTGGCTGTACCAGCCACTCAGGTTTCTGTGGAGCGTTCATTTAGTGCATTGTCTACAATATTAACAAAACTAAGATCAAAACTTTCCATAAAGTCTATTTCGAATATACTTATAACAAAACTTAATTATGAGCTCCTAAATTTTTCAAATTATGATATTACAGATAACATAATAGCAAATGATTTTGCTTCTATAAATGAATAAGTATGTATCTATATAAAATTAGTTTTGTTTTAATAAAAAAAACCCAATCATTTCATTTTGTAGTTTTATTTACATACATGTTAGGGTGATCGATTAATCGTTATAAAAACAAATAAAGCAGTACAATTAACTTAAATATAACAACAAATGAAAGACAACACAAAATAAAACATCGTTAAAGTAAACCGTTATGACAAAAACACAGGCACAAATTGAGCCTAACAACTCAAAAATCAAAATATTTTTCTAAATACATACCTATCGAATGCAAAAGAATAAGAAAACATATTTTGTTTGTGAAAAAAATAAAATGGAAAAAAACAAAAAATGAGAACATTTTTTGTTTTTTTTTTAAATTTTTGTAAAGTAGCAAATAAAACAAACAACGCGCATATGAAAATAAGTAACAAACTACAAAAAGTCCGAACACATATAAAAAAACAACAACATTAATGAGTACTTTAATGAGAGCGATGAGAAGGCGGCTGACTTCATAAACGCAGTTTGCAATGTAACTTTACAATGCGAACTCCATGCATAAAAGCAATAAAATTTGTTTTGGCAATGCCTCATGCTGCAAGCTTTTGCATGAGAATGCTTTTCAGTGCACATTATTTGTCAATTTCATGCATGGTTTTTATTTGTGATTCTTTGTAAACATTTATTGACGGCAAAAATTTTGTAGTAGAAATGGCAGATATGTGGTAATTTAAATTTTTTTATATTTAATTTTGCATTTAATTTTTTGTATATAGTGAAATAAATGGAATCATGAAAGAAAAAGCTACTAATAGAACTGCGTTTGAGGCATGAGCCAGATTTCATAGCAAAAAAAAGAAAAGAAACTCAATTTGGGAACAAAAAATGCGGGATATTAAGGAAATTAATAGCATTTTTCCATTTACCAAACATATTTTTATTTAAATATTTATTATGTAGTGGTCTTTGATATGGCAACACCCATCCCAGAGGTTCCAGCTATAGTAGAATACAACTATGTAAGAATACATATGTGTAGTTATCATAAGTAACTCTGTACTTTTCATTTCCGCGTTATGTGCGGCACTTTTTGTAAAACCATTGAAAAGAGAAGACCTATAGTAAAGAATAAAATCACTACACATCAGGTGTGGGTTAAGCATAAAAAATATCTTACACGTGGTTTAAAGAATTTGTGCGGAGTTTTCTTTTTTACACGTATTAAAGTAAAAAAAAAAAATAAAAATAAAAGAAATACAAATGGATTTGAGACCGGTAAGACAGACCCTGATAAAGGCATTGACGGATGCCGGGGTTGAGTTCCCAGAGTCTGCAACATTAAAGCAGCTTAAGACATTGTACGCATCGTTGAATGCCGGCAAGGAGTGGGAAGATGACACGATGGTATCGGCCTCCCATAGGTCAGAGGCCGCCAGATATGTTACCGTTGATCAGGAAGCAAGTGCCGCCATTCCCACCATGATGCAAACGGCCAATGTGACTACGGTTACTGCGCCTGTCGTTACCATGCCTGCTGTTAATGTACGCGCTGTTAATGTGCCTGCTGTTAGTATGCCTGCCGATAACATCCTGCCTGACGTTGTGTCTGCTGTTACTGTGCCTTCTGTCGCTGTGCCTGCCGTTACCGTGCCATTGGCCACCATGCCTGCATTGGCCACCATGCCTGCCGATACTACCCCCGTGACCTCCATCGCTGTGCCTGCCGTCACTACACCGGCTATTAATGTGCCTGCTGTTATTGTGCCACCTGCCGATGAACCCGCTGCCACTGTACCTCATACCATGGTGCCCCCTTTGCCAAGAAATTCAACCATAGAAGCTAACACTGTTGAAGAGCAGATTAGAAAGCTTCAGATGCAGCTCGAAATATTGAAATTGCAGCAACAAATTCGTGCGTTAGAAAGCGAAGGTAAAGCGGGGCAGGTTCAGAAGATCGACATGATGGAGCTGGATGCGGCAGTGCCTTCATTCAGTGGAGACGACCAATATGATGTAACTAAATGGCTGATGATATTTGAAGAATATACTGATATGTATGGTTACACCGGTAAGGAAAAGTGTATGGCGATTCGTAGACGATTGACGGGTACCGCTAAGCAGCACGTCATCAACCTGGGGATGGTGGAGTACGAGGTGTTGAAGGGTACTTGACGTTCAAAAGAACAATAACTCGCCAGGAAATATACCGCCAGCTACGTGCAAGAAGCTTAAGACCGAACGAGTCCTGCATGAGCCATGCAGGCAATAGCTTCGCAGACGGACATCGACGAGCAGGAAATTATAGAATTAGTGATAGGTTATATGGGACAAGGTCCATCAATGAATTAATATGCCGGATGGATGGGTATGAGCAGAAGAGGCCGGCGCGTATGAGTTCCACGAAGGTTGCAGGGTACTCCAGGGGAAGACCAACAAGCGAGAAAACCGAGTCGGAAGAAGCTGAAATACGATGCTACAATTGCTCTGGGTTCGGACACTACCAAAGCAAATGCCCGAAGCCGAAGCGACCTCCAAAATCTTGTTTCACATGCGGAGAGGTCGGCCACATCCGCCGAGATTGCCCGAAGAGGAAGGGGTGCTTGCCGCAATGAGTAGAAGTGATGTTGATGAGACAGTGGGAGCTTTTCAGAAGGTAAGAGTTGCTTTTGTTGAAAGATGTAAGCGCACCAAAATAATCGATTATTTTTCTTTGTTTGATAGGGGTAGCCCTATTAGTTGCGTCAGGAGAGCATTGGTACCATTCGCCCTGAGAGAAAAGAGAATTATAACACCATATCGAAGCATCGGAGGAAGTAGAATTAGCTCCTATGGACTGGTAAAATGGAGTGTATTGTATAATAAAAAGATGATAGAGCACGTTTTTTTTTTTGTATTACCAGATGACGAAGCGGTGGTGCCAGTGCTGGTCGGACGCGATGTATTATTGAAGTTTGGAATACGGCTATGCCAAATAAAAATAAGATATACAATAAATGAATTAAAGAAAATGAATTTCAAGAATAAAATAGAATTAAATAAAGAGGTTATTGTTGCGCTTGTGTCATTCAACTTATGTAGGGTTTCTAATAGAATTGCAGATATTCCGAAGACGAACAAAAATGAAATTAATAATAACGGGCCGTTAATGAAGGATTATAAGATGAGTTTATCAAGAGAGAGTACGGGCGTGAATATGCCAGTTGCTTCCGAATCTGAGGGTTTAGTTTACGGTTATGAGGGATCAGGAAATATCAGTTGGAACGAGGGATTTGGGGAATTAGGAGGAGTTATGTGCGTAGTTGAGGAAGATAGCGGGATAAATATAGACTGTGGTCTGGGCCAGTCCGATAGTATGAAGCTGAGGTCAATTGTAGAGGATAATTATTTGAGGGAAAAGGGAAATGTCTAGTGATGAGCCGTTGTTCTGTGGACCTAGGCGCCTGTCGTATCGGGAGCGGTGCGAGGTAAGGAAAAAATTGGACGAACTATTGGAGGCGGGAATAATCCGCCCAAGTGATTCACCTTATGCTTCTTCGATTGTGTTGGTGAGGAAAAGGAATGGGGAGTTGAGGATGTGCTTCGACTATAGATCGATAAACAGGGTGACATTGAAGGACAATTACCCTATGCCCATAATAGAGGATTGTCTGGATTATTTGGGCAATAAAAATTATTTTTCGATTCTGGATATGAGAAACGGATTCCATCAAATACCGATGCATGAGGACTCTATAAAGTACACTGCGTTCGTGACTCCATTGGGACAGTTCGAGTGCTGTTACATGCCTTTTGGTCTTAAGAACGCGGGTGCCGTGTTCCAGCGATATATTAACAAGGTTTTGAGGGAAATTATAGATGCAGGGAAGATTGTGGTATATCTGGATGACATTAGTATTGCCACGGAGACTTTTGAGGAGCATTTGGACATATTGGCGAATGTATTGCGTGTTTTGCAGCAGAGTGGGTTGGAATTGAATCTTAGGAAATGCAAGGGAATATCTTAGGGAAATAGATTACCTAAGATACAGAGTGAACAGCAGCGGAATAAGGCCGAATATCGACCATATTAGAACGATCCAGGATTACCCGAGACCAATGGACTGCGAGGGGCTGGAGAGATGCCTGGGGCTATTTTCATATTTTAGACGAATTGTTCACGATTTTTCGAGGAATGCAAGACCGTTAACAGATTTGAAGACGAAGGAGGGCTTTGTCTGGTCGGACGAGTGCGAGAGACCCTTTCTGACACTGAAGGATAGACTTATTAACAGCCCTGTACTGGTGGTTTATAATCCTAACTACGAGATGGAGTTACACACTGATGCGAGTGCGAAGTAATACGATTCGGTACTATTGCAGAGACAAGAAGATGGTAAATTCCACCCGGTTGCATATTATTCGAAGTGTACGACTGCGTCGGAATCCAGGTATCATAGTTTCGAGCTGGAAACACTGGCGATCATCTATGCACTGAGGCGATTTAGAGTGTACTTGGAGGGCATATCATTTACTATAGTTACTGATTATAACTCCTTGGTCCTAACATTGAGTAGGAAGCTGATAAATCCGAGAATAGCTAGATGGGCATTGGAGTTGGAGAACTACAGTTATGCAGTTAGACATCGGTGAGTGATCTGATGTCTCACATGGACGCCTTGAGTCGCACACACGTAGCGACAGTTGTAGACGGAAGCGATATGGATCTCATGATGCAGGTGACGCAGACTAGGAATGACAACATTCGGAATATTAGGACTAGGTTGGAAGCGGGAGACTTGGAAGGATATGTAATGGAGAACGGACTTGTTTTTAGATCGGCGAGCAACGGTCGAAGGCAATTGTACGTACCGACCGAGTTGGAGGAGAATGTGATAAGGACGATTCATGAGAAATATGGGCATGTCGGAATAGGGAAGTGTATGGATCGGATTCAGAGATGCTATTGGTTCCCAGATATGAGAAGTAATGTGAATAGGTATATAGGGAATTGTTTTAAGTGCATAATTAATTCGGCGCCATAGAGGAAGAATGAGAGGAACCTGTATAATATAAATAAGAGACCAGTCCCATTTGATACACTTCACATTGACCATTTTGGCCCCTTACCGTAAATAAATTCTAGGAGAAAATACATATTGGTTGTTATAGACGCGTTTACGAAATTCACCAAATTGTACGATGTGAATACACCGGGAACAAAGGAAGTGTGTTGTGCATTGAGAAAGTACTTTGAAAACTATAGTAGACCACGACGGATAATAAGTGACAGGGGATCGTGTTTCACGTCTAATGCATTTAGCTCGTTCGTGTCCGAGAGGAATATTGTACATGTGAAAACGTCCGTGGCATCACCTCAGTCGAACGGACAAGTGGAAAGGCTGAACAGGGATTTAAGGGGTATGTAAACATCTTTAAAATAAAATTATTTTACTAATTAATATTCATTTCATTATTTCTTATAAATTGAACAATATTTCTTTTATATAAATTATAATTTGTTTCCGTTTTTATAAATTCGGATAGCATGTTATAAAGTTTAAGTCCTTTGAAAAAAGTGACCTTTGCATGGATGTCGTCGTCGCCATTGGTAAACGGAAATCCCCAGTGTTTCGCAGATGGTATGGTTGAACATCTCTTACATATCCGAGTTGGTCGGTTAGATAACTAGGCGCCTTTCCCATTTTCATTTTTTGAATGAATTGTAAAGTGTTAATAACCAGTCTCTGTTGGACATTCAGCCATTTTAGTGTGTCCAGCATAAGTTGAATTGGAGTATATCTATTATATTTAAGTATCGATCTCATGGCCTTATTTTGTAATTTTTGCAGTCTTTCTATTTGAGTTGTCGAGCAACATGTATATAAAATTGTAGATCCGAATTCAAAATGAGGTTTTATCATTGTATTATATATATTGATTGCGGTTATTATTGATATCTTATTTCTAATCCGTTTTAGGAATCCAATTTTCTTTAAGATATTTTTTGCATATGTAGTCAATGCGTTCGTTTAATTTTAAGTCCTTATCTATTATAAACCCGAAGTATTTTATTCTATTAACTCTTTCAATTGTTACATCATTAATCTTAATTATTGCATCATCATTCATGTTGATTTGAAGTAACTTAGTTTTGCTTTCATTTCGCTTTAGTTTATTCATCTTTAGCCAATAATTTATGTTATTTATGTCGTGTAGTAGGTATTGTTTACATTGCTCATCCGTTTCTCCTTCCGCATATATAAGGGTGTCGTCTGCATATAGTATAATTTTACATCTTTTGAGTATTCGTGGCATATCATTTATGTAGATTATAAATAGCAATGCTCCCAGTATAGAACCCTGTGGCACTCCAAATTCATTATTCAATTCACCAGATTTTGCAACATTAACCTTTGTCATTTGCTTCCTATCTGTAAGGTATGACCTAAACCACTCAAGTTCATTTTCCCTAATGCCATAAATATTTAATTTTTGAATAAGCATTTCTCTGTCAATTGTTTCAAATGCTCTTTTGAAATCTAAAAATATTGCCATTATTTTCTTCCTTCTTCCTATAAATTTCCACCTGTTTATCAAATAATTCACCGTTTTTTCGCATGAGAAATTTCTTCTAAACCCTGACTGCTATTTTGTGAATAAATTATGTCGCTCCATATATGCTTCCAGTTGTTCCTTAATTACTTTTTCCATTATTTTTTCACAGGTTTTTAGTGTATTTATTGGGCGGAATTCATCACATTTGTTGGTTTTTAAAATTTTTTCTACTGGGAATTTCATAGAGATTTTCCAGTTATTTGGGAATACTCCTGTACTCATTGACATATTTATAATATCACGTATTTTTGGCCCCAATATATTCCAGTTATCCATAATAATTTTAATTGTAACATTGTTATAGTCTGGCTAATTTTAATATTCTTGCTGATATCTTTAATTTCCTGAGTTGTTTTTGCACGGAATTTAAATCTATTTGTTATCACAGGTAAATTGTTTACATATTGCACATCTTCTATTGTATTATTAATTGACTTAATACTATCTACAAAGTAATTATTAAATTGAGTTGCTATTTGGTGGTCGTCATTCTTATATTCTATTCCATAAAATATCACATTTTTTATCACAGTTTTATTTTTCTTAAGGACTAGGTCTTTTATCTCCTTCCACATTTGTTTCTGGTCTTTGGCATTACTTATTTTCTTATTAACAAAATTGTTCTTTTCGAGCTCAATTTTAGTTTTATATATATTTCTAATTATTTTGTAATTAGCCCATGCTATTTCTGTATTTTCCATTTTCGCAATCTTAATCACCTTTTCTGTTTTTAATCGTCTCACTTCTCCATTAAACCATTTGTTCACATTATCTTTTTCATTTACTGTTCTCGTAATCGTAAATTTTCTTATAGTTTCTTCGATGGCTGAGTCAAAATGAGCAACTTTGTTATTTAAATCATTGTCACTATTTTCTCCTAGTATTGCACAGATTTCATTATTAAACAAAGTTCTATTGTATTTAAATATTTTAATCTCCTTTTTTCCATTATATTTATTTCCTGTTATATTGATTTTTATTTCTATCGCTTCATGATCTATCTTATTTGAAATATTGTTGATTGCTGTAATGTTTGTGTTATTCGTTATGACATAGTCTATTATTATTTTTGTGTTTGCTGTTACACTGGTATAATCATTGACTATTTGTTTGAGTCCGTTGTCACTGAAGGCATATTTCAGTCTGTTTTTATAAGTTCCTTCTTTGCTCCAGTCTATATTGAAATCGCCAGCAATTATTATAATGTAGGGAAATTCACATATTTCATCCATTACTTCTTCAAATACTTGACAGAACTCTACTTCACTGCTGCTCGGTGATCTATATACCGCTACTATTATTTGTTGATTGCTCTTGACTGTAACCTTGTATGCACTTATCCAATAGTTGTAGTTAGAAAACTTTTCTCTAATTTTTATAACATTATATTTTTGTCTGACATAAACAACAACTCCACCCGTCCTATTTGAATTTGAGTGCGTAATATAACTATTATATCTATTAAGGGCCATTTTTTGAATGCGAGTTTAAACTCGAGATTAAGTTAATCTCCAGTTAAAGTTAATCTTCAGTTAACTCAGTTTTCATTTTTTGAATGGGAATTTAACTGGAGATTAACCTTGTAGAGCTGCCGTACTTATAAGCAAAAATGGCAACATTTTTTTCGTTTATTTTGTTGTGTTTACTACTTTTGCAAAGTGTTTCACAACAATTTGCTTTTGTATATAACAAAAACAAACAAACAAAAGCTGAATACTGTTGATCTTTATGTAAAAAAATTATTTTCTTAAAATAATAAATAAATTAAGACTGTCTGTTGTCAATTTGTGTTTTATATAATTCATAGTTACTTAAAAATTTGACTTATTCGGCTTCCCCTCACTTAAAAGCTTTTTTTTTAAATAAAATTTGTCAACTACTTTTCATAGTTAATCTCGAGTTTAAACCACCAACGTTGAGATTAACTGCATAACCGTAGGGTTAAACTCAAGATTAAGTAAATTAAAAAACTGAAAACGGAGTTTAACTGGAGATTAACTTAATCTCGAGTTTAAACTTGCATTCAAAAAATGGCCCTAAGTTATATTTCCTGTTCCTCCTGTAAAATCAGGGTTTTGTTCATTGACTATAACTTCTAGTTGGTTGTAATTATTAATTAAGCCACATATGTTTGTATAAATACTATATATTTGCTGTGATTGTTAAACCACTAGTCCCATTCTCTTCTTTTTCATATTCAGCTTATTTTTATATACTGGACATTCTCTGTTGGCCGTGACATGATTTTCATTAAGGCCCATATTTAGGTTTTTGTTTGCTCTAATACAATTAACACATTTGCTAATTATTTCCTTATCGCACTCTTTTGACTTGTGGTTTCCGTGACATCTACATCTCTTCTCTAGTGCATTCATTCGCTTTATGGTTATATCCTAAGCATTTAAAGCACATAATTATATCCGTTCCGTCAAAAACTCTCCACTTTTCCAATCCAATGTTTAATTTTTGTTCTGCTCTAATCACTGTGTATGTTTCTTTGTTAACTATTATTTTAGCATTATAAATTATCTTATTATATTTTTTATATTCGTAGGATTTTACCACTTTAATTTCGTGTTCTTGCAATTGTTGATTTTGTCTCTTGATTTTCGAAATAAGTTCTTCATCATTATATTTGAAAGACATATCCGTTATTATTATTGACATAACTCCTTCATTTGGCGCTTTAACATCATATGTATCACCCATTTTGCTTTCAATAGCATTTTTTATTTTATTTCTGTCTTCATCGGTTTCACTTTGTATAATTATCGTTCCATTTTTCCTGTGCTCAATGTTTGTTATATTTAGGTTTACTGGATCGACATTGCTATTTAAATCCTGTTTAGTTTTTTCAATTTTTTGTCTTTTATTTGATTTGATTTGATTTACTCTCAAAATCATTCAAAACATCGCATAATTTTCTCACTTCAATTACATTATTCTCACATATTTTCTGTGCATTATCTATTTTTCTCATCCTTTCCTCATATCCCTTTTCAATTGCCTGTAATAATTTTTTAATTTCATATTCATTTTGTTTTAATGACAACTCAAATTCTTTTTTTGTATTCAGCCAAGCTTATTTTGTTTTTGTTGACACCATCTTGAATTTCTCCTAATACCATATCTACGTTGTGAATATATTGCATGCAATCATCGCACATATATCTCATAAACGGATTAGATTCTAAAACTTTTGATGAATATTGATTAAGACCCGAGCATTTGTCAGTACAATGATATACCCTGCCGCACACTCCTGAACACAATATTCCTGTTTCGGCACGGATTGCTCTTTTGCACTTATGGCATTCAGCCATTGCCGAGCCGATTTTAACTTTTGTTTTTTTCTTTTTTAATTAAATGTTTTTATTATTATTTTTATTTCCCCGTATTTAGAAATTATTTATCTATTGATGCAAATAGCCCTTTTTCTATTTCTTAGCCAATAAATATTTTATTTTGTCGTAAATTCACGGAGCTTATTTATTTAAACGTTTTAATCACTTAATTCACAATTGTACTTTTGATTTCCGCGTTATGTGCGGCACTTTTTGTAAAACCATTGAAAAGAGAAGACCCATAATAAAGAATAAAATCACTACAATTATTATATTTATTAAATATTGTAAATATTTTTGACCAGTGCTGTTTGGATTTTTATTAGCAGCCAAATCGAAAGCGCTTTTCAAAAGAAGACTGCATTTTTTCTGAATATTCATTTAAAGAAATTAAATTATACAAAGGATCAAGTTTTCGCGTTCATAAAGAGTATTAAAATATCATCTCATTATTTGACAAAGCAGTGTTGCAATAAAACATTGCTTTGCCTTGTAAATGAATTTCTTTGCAGTGTTGCATTGCAAACTGCGTTTATGAAGTCAGCCGGCCTCTCAAATTTATACATTTTACATTTATTACTTCTCAAAATTCATATACGCGAATATGTACCTGGAAACAATTCTTAGCTACTCATTTGCGAAAGTGAACATAAAACAAAAAGTTTGAAAAGTACACTCGTGTCTATGTATTATAAATGTTTAAATTTATGTGTTCATACATGAATTTTTCTGAACCCTGCCATTAACTGATTCAAGAGTATTGTGGAACAAAGTCAGGAAGATAACGTCGTCAAGGTCAATAGGGTTTCACACAATTTATCAAAATAATCAAATCAAAATCAAAAATCAATTAAGTACTAGGAGAAGCATTTGCTGACGTATGGAGTTCAATAAGCTCCAACTCATTTAGTCCCCAAATTATTCAAGAAAAAACCAACTAAATCTTGATTTCATAAGACAAACAAACGAAATTCCAAGCTTGATTGAACCAGTTTAAATAACCGACCTGCAGAGTGCTTTAAAAAATGTAAAGGATCAACACCAGGTATGGATAAGATCACATACTCGTTGATAAAGAACTCCTCAACCACCTTTAAAATTAAGACATTGTAAATTATATACCAACATATTAGATAAAGGCGTTTACCCGCACGCGTGGAAACAAGCCATACTATATCCAGTACCAAAACCAGGAAAAAACTGAAGTAACACCGAAGGATTCACACCTATTTCATTGCTCTCTGTCATATCAAAAATATTAGATAAAATTATTTCTCAAAGATTATGACAGCACTGCAAAGCCAATATAGTAGATGAACAGCATTACCAAACTGAGGGGTGTTCACTCTGTGCCACCAAATCGATCAAAGAAAATGCTAGGAAAAACAAACACTCAGTCATTCTGTCAGAAGATTTTGAGAAGGCTTTCGACAAGGTTGTTGATTTTGTTGTAATAAAAGAATTACACAAATGGGGTGTTCCAATAAGTATTAAAGTAGTAGTCTAATAGGTAGTATGATTACTTACTAGACGTGAGTCCACGGTTCAAACCCCAGGTCAGACATCTCGAACAAAACGAAATATGAGAGAATATTTCTTCGGCGACTTCCTCTCAGCAGATTTCTGGCAAAAGCTCTGAGAGTAAATAAAATAGCTATGAAGTTTCTCAAAAATCTGTCGTTCGGAGTCAAATTTAAACTGTAGGTCCTGCCACTCACGTATAAAATTAACACGCACAGCGTAAGTGGTGTGAAAAGCTAGGTCACAATCCTGACTAAAGGGTTGTAATGACCAATTATCAGGCATGTTCTGAAAATCACAAGATTTCAAATCAGTTGTGCTTTTGAAATCACAATTGTGATTTACGGGTGTTCTGAAAACCACAAAACTTTTAATTTTTCGGTGTGATTTTGCCTTTTCGAAAACACAAGGAAACAGCTGATTTTTTGTTTAGACAACTAAAAAGTAAATACAAAATCACAAAACCAAATAACAAAATTTCTTGAACTTTGAAGTGTCTTTAATTTTTTCATAATTTTATACTTTTTTGATCCAAACTTGTTCATTTTACTATAAAAATCAATAAAAAAAAACATTTTAAGCTATTCATTTAATTCATTTATTGTGAAGTTCAAAATAAAATGGTTGAAAAAATAAGCAAGTGATTCTAAATCGGCAGCCACTTAGCTCACTGGCTTAAAATCACAAAAATTACAAAAGTTTTGTGTCCAAAACACCTTTCTTGTGATTTCAAATCACTTTCACAAAAAGTGATTTTCAGAACATGCCTGTATGTTATGTATTAGTTTTATACACTGAATATCTGCATACAAGATAAAATGTTTAAGTGATTATTATATTCATGGGCGAAATAATTTTATTTTTTATAGTGGAGGATTTTTAAAAGCCAAATTTAAAAAGTACAAATTGAAACAAAATATCGATGATATCGAATAAAAAAAAACTGAGATATTTGTAAACCGGGAATGTATAAAATCAAAACCACAACACTACAAAAATAAAGGAAACTATTATTAGTTATTGATATATCTAACGATATTAAAAAATATTATTATAAATTGACAACTATTTCAGAAATAAATGCTTTAACCATGAATTCTTAAAACAGAAAATATTGGCTGACTTCATAAACGCAGTTTGCAATGCAACACTACAAAGAAATTCATTTACAAGGCAAAGCAATGTTTTATTGCAACACTGCTTTGTCAAAAAATGAGATGATATTTTAATACGTTTATGAACGTGAAAACTTTTGATCCTTTGTATAATTTAATTTCTTAAAATGAATATTCAGAAAAAATGCAGTATTCTTTTGAAAAGCGCTTTCGATTTGGCTGATAATAAAAATTTGTCAAAAAATGAGATGATATTTTAAACGTTTATGAACGTGAAAACTTTTGATCCTTTGTATAGTTTAATTTCTTAAAATGAATATTCAGAAAAAATGCAGTCTTCTTTTGAAAAGCGCTTTCGATTTGGCTGATAATAAAAATTCAAGCAGCACTTTGATCAAAAATATTTAAAATATTTAATAAATATAATAATAAATATTTAAATAAAAATATCTTTGGTAAATGGAAAAATGCTACCAATTTCCTTAATATCTCGCATTTTTTGTTCCCAAATTGAGTTTATTTTCTTCTTTTTCGCTATCAAGTCTGGCTCATGCCTCAAACGCAGTTCTATGAGTAGCTTTTTCCTTTCATGATACCATTTTCTTTCGCTATGTACAAAAAATTAAATGTTGAATCACATTTATACTTTATAAAAAAAATTAAATTACCAAAAATCTGCCACAAAATAATCGCCGTCAATAAATGTTTACAAAGAATCACAAATAAAAACCATGCACGAAATTGACAAATAATGCGCACTGAAAAGCATTCCCATGCAATAATGAACATGAGGCATTGCCAAAACAAGTTTTACTGCTTTTATTAACACCATGCTTACATTGCAAGCTGCGTTTATGAAGTCAGCCATTATTATAAGCTATACCGATATAACTGTAAAATAGTAGTCCATGTAAACTTCAAGGAGTATTTACTTAACAATGTAAATAACATCCTTTTCATAAAGTCAAAAATTAAAGTCCATTAATCCAATATGGTAGACGAGATATTCCCTATTTTTGCAATGTTAGTACTCATTAAGAAATTAACGAAATTTAAGTTCAATTTTCTATGTAAATAAAGATTTTTTAAATAAAATAAACATGATAAATCGTAATCATGAAATTTTTTCATTTTTCTTATTTTTTCTGACGGTGTCTTGTCTTGTCTGCTCCCATTGGACGCGTCATCAGGTGGCGAATAAAGGGAGTTGGAAGTTAGGCACTTGTGATAATCGCAATCGTGTATTAACACATGATTTCACTATTATCAATGCATTACTCTCAACTCTAGAGCCCTTAGAGGGTGTCGTGGAACAAATTAATATGGGCACACACATCAGCTATCTCGGTTAGTAAAGGAGAAGGAGTTAGATAAAAGTACGGAACCGGGAAAGGATAAGTCATTGATTAACCTTTATCCAAAAATATTAAGCTTGAGTTGTGAAGTTCTGTCTTGGCAAGGTTAGGTTCCATGGTTAGTGCAGATGATCTTGCATAATTTTGAATTGGATTCAGCCAAACTAATAACTCACCTAATCAGGTCTCAGGAGCATGTGGCACTAATCCAAGAATCTTGGATCAATAGAAACGGGATTTTGGATTTAGCGGTCAAAGGATACGCGCTATCCACACCGTCGGGTCAGGACGAAGGAGAACATGTGTTCTAACAAAGAAGGAACTTAGTTTAATACATGTTTCTTTTTTTAGTGATGGAAGTACAACGGCGGTAGTAGGCGAATCCAAAGATTGAGGATGCCCTCAAGAGCAATTTCATGAAAGCTGGTCTGGTACGCAAATCGGAAGAATATGAACATGCTGTGACAGCAACGCACAACATAAACAATGGTGCGGAAAAGTCGATTGGTAGGACGTTGTACGATAGAGTCAAGCAATGGTGCAGGGAATCGGATTAGTATAGCTATAGGTAGAGTTTCAATAAGTATCAAAGGAATATAAAGAGGTCTAAAAAAGAATGTCGTGGGCACTATATTGCGAATTCATAGAATCCGTAAATGAGCTATCAAGGTTTAGATGTATACTATAAAAGGTCACTTAGGTATCAGGATATCCACAGAGGGCTGTGAGTTCGTGGATGGAGTAGAGCACCGAAATTCGCTTTCCTGGCTGTATAGGTGTGGATAGTTGAGAGATTTTCTACTTACAGTTGGAAATGGATATGAATTAGAGCTGATAGACGATATTGTCAGGGTGGCCTTCATACTGAAAACGAGAAAATGCTTCCACTCGAAACCAAGGATTTCCGATCATTTAGCCTATCGTCTTTTCTATTGAAAACATTAGATATTACATCCCCACTCTTGTGAGACAATTTAAAAGCAAAAGAAGTAATACGGTAGCCTATGCTGACGATGTAGTAGTCCTACTCAAGGGGAAATTTTTGCCCATGATTGGTGAGGTCATCCAGTCGGTATTGAGGGCTCTGTCCTCAAGGGCTTGTGGTAAGGTTCTGCAGATGATGCCGGACAAGACGAATATGGGGATATAAATTGGTCTGATTAAGACTAATAGGGGGTTATATTTGCCTCAAAGTTTTTATGAAGACTGAATATTCAGGATACGATTGAGAAAGGTTTCAATGTATGCTACATGTGCAGAAACTTCATGGGTAGTAACTGGAGCCTTAGCTCGAGAATAGTAAACTGGATTTACACCTCGATTATTAGGCCTGTTCTTACCATGGCATCACAAGTGCCAGTAGAAGCACATCTCATTGAAAAATATGCAAGGAAAGCGGCAGCCAGAAGCCTCTTTAGACTGAATGATTAAGTTCTAGCCTAGTGCGTCACTCAGGACTTCTGAAGGGACTAAAGTGACGGGGTTAAGTCAGAATGACAGGTTACATGGATACAAAAGTTCACTTCTGCGATGTACATGTGACAAAACCTGATGTGAAGATCTGGATAGATTCGAATAAAACCGTCGGAGACAGGCGCAGGTTTTAATTTTTGTGACAAAAAAATGTTACGGGGTGTAGCAATTTTCAGACGACGGTTCCAGGGGTTTTTAAGGCCGCAACTAGAACGAGTTACAATTTATGTAGATAATCAAGGCTTTGAGGGTACATGTTTTTAAGACACATCGCCTAGGTGTGTAAAAGGTTACAAAGCGGCCTTACGTGAGATTATCAGATTGAATTGTGCTGGGTGCCTGGTCATTGCGGTATTTTTGGCAGTTGAACTGGCAAGATCAGGCTCAGCTTTGAAAGCTATAACAGAGGAACAATAGGTAAAAATACCAATGGCCTCCGTTTTTGGGATTTTTGTATTCATAAAAACGAAATTTTACCTAACCATGAGAAGGTGGCAGGTGAGAACTATTATAGGAGTAGTAAGGAGACATAGCCCATTTAGATACAACAACATCAACCGATGGAATTGGTATATCTTAGATTTCTGTAAGGTATGTGAAAAGCAGAAGAAACAATGGATTGTTTTCTATGCCCTTGAGATGACTAGGTAGTCGATTTGTTAACCCCTTCCGGTACGATTTAATAATGAAAAACTGTGCATGAAATAACCGTTTAATTTTTATTAAAAAAAAATTGTTTCATTTTATAATCCTTACATATTCTTAATTAATATCCATTTTTACACATTTACAAAACACACGTTTTGTACCAAGAAATTCTAACAGTAAACAACGGTGATAGTGATATGTGATATTTCCACAAGTAACAAAAGTGTTGCCAAATTCAGTACACTAGAAATTTTAAACTAAATTAATTATCATTTTCAATAGTAACTTTAGTCGCATGACGAGTGTGGCTCGTCATTGTGCGGTATGCCATGAAAAAGCGATGACGATCTAGACTCGTCATAATACCGGAAAAAAATGTATCTATGATTACCATTAACGACCAATTATTCTTTTTCGCCATTCTTTTTTTTTTTTTTTGAATTCTCTCTTCCATATTCTTTACCCTCATTCCTTTTTTCTTATATGAAGGATCACAACAGACCAGTAGTCCTCTGGGTGAAGACTTGGAACTGTAAATAAAGTGATACGCTACCAACCTAATCTAACATAATCTATGCAAGTAATTCCAAAACACGCTTTTTGAGTAATGTATATCGCAATTTAAAAAAATTGACGTGAACTACTTTTATTGGAAATGTTTCCAACATCTCACGGAAAGAATGAAATAGACCGAAAAGAAGTTGTTGCGAAGAGACAAATTGTGTCGAAGATTAAAGTCAGAAATCATGTACCTTAATGCCCACCACTTTTGCAAATTATCGTAGCTTAGATTAGTATCACTAGCAGGGGCACGCATCCACTCAAAGACCGATTGTGTGAAAGGAAGAGGAAGGAAGGAGTAAGAGCAGAAGAAATAGTGGAAAAAAGAAAGGAGAGAAAAGAAATAAAAGAAAAATCGTGATTCTTGTTAAAAAATATTTTATTTTATTCTGACCGAGGTTTCACACTTTAAAGAGACCACTAAACATAGTATACAAACACAGTGTAAACCATTTTTTATGGTATTAGCTTTAGAAAGCAACGGCTTATGCTAAAATTCTTCGAAATGACATGTCGAAGAAAATTTGCCACTGGGTTTGTGTTTCAGCGGGAGTAATGACCCCAATTATATTGCAAAGTTAAGTAGGAAATGGTTTAAAGACAACAATATCAATGTATGTATTAGCGCATGTACAAGCCTATACTGTTTCCAAATCCAAATACCATCGAATTTATAGTAAAAATAACAATCAGTAGTGTTCCACAAATTGCGATTAGCCTTGGGAATTAATTCAGGATGCGTATTTCAATGTACGTAATTCATATGCCACGACGATATCTACCGGTTTCAAAAGACTACTCGTCAAAATAATAACTGCTCAAAAAACTAATACAAAAATAACACAGAGTGCCCTTATTTGCTAAGATTAAAATAAAACAATAAATTATGAAACTAAAAAGAAATTTGTTTTTGTGATATATAAGTTGAGAATTAGTGCAGTTGCTTCCCAGAAAATTTCTGATTTTAGCGTCTGATTGATGTCATTATGCTATGCGATTATTTGATTCTATAAATTTAAATTTACTTTAAAAACTGAATAAAAAATAATGAACATTAAAAATCTTTCGGATTCAAGTTTCAGCCCTCAACTTTTCTTTATTTTTTTTTGTTTTTGTGGTCCAATACTGTCTGTTATGATTCGGGTTAAATCCGGAGATTGTGCTGGTCATTTCAATACTTTAACGTCATCATCAAAAAACCACTTTTTGGCAAGACCTGAAGTGTGTTTCCGATAATTGTCTTCGTTACCTTTCATTTCGGCTAAAGGTTGCAAGATTTCCTTCCATATGTTACAGTACATAATTTTACCCATGTCTTTAATGCCGTAGATTGATTCCACATCATCTCATGAGAAGCATCTCCAAACCATAATATTACCTCTAACATGCCTTAAAGTATTTTTTGTATCCCGAGAACATAATTTTTAATTTCTAGGTCATCTAATCCACAATATGTAACGTCGGTAATAGAAATCGTCTTAGGGAAGCTGTAAATAATATTACGCTCTCTAACATGGATAGTTCTATGATTAAGGACTGCAGGGTATCAGATGAGTGTTCCTTCTCGGATTACGAACTGATAACCTTAGGTGCCTTAGATTAGGTGCACTTTCTCAGGGCTATGTGATAGTTGGTCCTGATCCCCCAATCTGCCACTTCCATGGCCTTATCACGGGATAGGTCAGGGGGGAAGAGTAGAGAGGGTGTGGATAGTGTTAGGTATCAATGGCCTGCTATAGATGGCGATAGAACAGGTTTGGGCTTAAATAAGGCCAGATTGAGGTTAGTTATTGGTTTCAGGGCACTGCGGGATTAGACCGCTGACAAGGATCTGGAAAGGATCCCAGCCGGACAATTGCAAGGTAAGTTGTGATAAGGAGCTGGAAACTGTGGAACAATTTCTCTGCAACTGTCCAGCCTTTAGTAGGTTGAGATTGATGACCCTAAACAGGGGATTTTTCGAAGTTTTGGACTCTTCGAGTGGAGAGCCGCAATTAGGGCTCTCAATAGATTCATAAATAGGTTGAGAAGTGCTAGGACGGAAAGGTCGCGCTCTCTTGTATTTGTGGTCCATCTTTTTTCTCCGTTTCTTATATCCTCCCTTTCCTACCTTTTCTCCTTTTCCAATTTCCCTATCTCCTACACCATCCTCTCTGTTTTAGGAAGAATTTACGAGAAGATTTTCCAAATATGCCTTAATCTAGTAACCTCCTTCTCAAAGTTTTAATATAATCCTTAACTCCTAGCTCAGTTTTAACGGTTGTAGAATATTTTACAGGATCCCACGTAGAAAACGGCTTAATATGACTGTTTTTTTCAATAACTTTTCCGTGGTCTAATTATAAGCGATTGATATTCCTTAGTTTTTAAAGCATTGAATACAAAATTCTTTTGACTGTATGGTCTTGATTATATGGCGCTGTGCAATATTCTGCATAACAGATATTTTTAAATTTTAGTAAAATAGTAAAATATTTTAGTTATAAAAAACCGAAACAAAAACATTTTACTCTTACAATTTTAAATTTTTATAACTATGGTAACGGATGATAGTAGGAGGTTAATATTTGTATCATTTAGGGCCGTTTTTTGAATGCAAGTTTAAACTCGAGATTAAGTTAATCTCCAGTTAAACTCCGTTTTCAGTTTTTGAATTCACTTAGGCCGGGTTCACCCACAAGTTTCTGAAACATTTTTGGTTCGGAGAAATTTCTTGTTTACTGAGAGTTTTCTGCAGCATGATTCACCCATTTCAGAAACTTTGTTCGTAAAAACAGTGCTGCCATATTTAATTGAAAAAGAAATAAATGCATATTTGCATAAACTTAAGAAAGTTAATTATATTTGTGTCAAAATAAAGAAATAAAAAATTAATATTTTTAACAAAAAATAAACAGTATTTGTGGTGAATTATTTGGTAAGAATAAAAACATCTTGTTCTGTGATGGGTATAAATCATTTGCTACTTCTGTTCGTCATTGAAGTGACCAAAGTAAAGTTACTTGCAAAATATATTTATGAAAAACGAAAATCAAAGATTTGAAAAAAAGAGAAGCTTTGGCTTATTTGGCTTTGGGTATTTTCACTCACTATTTTCCGAAATGCGTTTAAATGACGTAGATTCATTTATAAATTTTCATCGCATGGACCCTGGGACTTTCTATGAACTTCTGCAAATATTGGTGTATTGTATAAATTTCATATGGTGTGGCAACCTTTTCTAAAATGGTTCGGACCAAATTTAAAATTAATTTAATTCACACTGAGAGTTGTTCGCACAAAATAATTTCTTCGCTTTCTGAGAGAAACGTCAAACTCCATATAAAAAAAATTTTGTGCGAACCAAAAATGTTTCAGAAACCTGTGGGTGAACCAGGCCTTAATCTCGAGTTTAAACTTACGGTTAAGTAGTTAATCTCGAGTTTAAACCAGCAACGTTGGTGGTTTAAACTCGAGATTAACTATGACAAGTAGTTGACAAATTTTTTTTTTAAAAAAAGCTTTTAAGTGAGGGGAAGCCGAATAAGACAAATATTTAAGTAACTATGAATTATATAACACACAAATTGACAACAGACAGTCTTAATTTATTTATTATTTTAAGAAAATGATTTTTTTACATAAAGATCAATAGTATTCAGCTTTTGTTTGTTTGTTTTTGTTATATACAAAAGCTAATTGTTGTGAAATAATTTGCAAAAAGTAGTAAAAACAACAATATAAACGAAGAAAATGTTGCCATTTTTGCTTATAAGTACGGCAGCTCTACAAAGTTAATCTCCAGTTAAATTCGCATTGAAAAAATGAAAACTGAGTTAACTGGAGATTAACTTTAACTGGAGATTAACTTAATCTCGAGTTTAAACTTGCATTCAAAAAACGGCCCTTAAAGATTAGCTCTGATATTAGTTCGTAAGTTCGGACTTTAAACACTAAAAACAAAGACAACCTTTAGTAAAGTCCATTTTTAAGTCTTGGATTTATCTACAATAGTAATAAACAAAAAAGTTTCTGAATCATAATTTCAGTTAAGCTTCTTCTTCTTCAACTTTAAGGTTTTAGTCTCGACATTCGTCCCTTACGTCCAAGGAATTCCTAATATTTTTCTAGAAAAGGATTACTTTTGTGTGTGCAACATACATGAAAACAATTTTCAGATAGAGAAATTCACAGTAATGACACTTCTTTTTTAAGAGCTGCGTTTGACTATGTTGAGCATAATGGTCTCATACACAAATTATTATATATTATTTTTCACCGCGAGTGTCATAAGTAAATGCATTATGTATATATAAGCACAACTCGATCTACCTAGCAATACTTTTACTAAAGCTGTGAAAAACGAATACGACATAATCTGTATTGTTATTAGCAAAAATTGAAGTTATTTTAATACTTAATTTATATAATTTATTTTAATAATTTATTCAAAAATCAGTAACTTAAGCATAAATATATAAACTTATTCTATTATTAACACTTATAGGTATATTGTTGAGTACATACATGTAACTATTAAATAAATGCAATATAAACTTATTCTACAATTAAATTAAATAGTATTATTATTTTGATAAAACGTTTCTATACACAATATTAGCTGTTTTACCAGTTGGGTTAAAAACATATACATTTTTCCCACTTAGTACCCGTGAGTAGGCTACATAAAGGGTCCGCCAAATAACTTTTTTTTTTGAAAATGCTTTAAAAAAACTACTGAATATTTTCTCAAATTTCTTTTTTTTATTTGAAAGTACAATCCCTCCGTTTAGTAATGGAAAATAATTTCATTAAAATGGCTGCCTCGGCTGGCCATGCAGTAGCCTACACGATCGGTTCAATTTTTAAGCACATTATCGATTGTGTGCAGCTGTACACCCAAACCTTTTTTACACGGTAGATACGTTCCAGTGGATACCGTGTAAAAAATAACGCGTAAAAAAAGACAAATATTATGTATGTATGTAAGTGTATAAACAAACTGGAGAGAAAATAATAAAAAAATTGAATAACTTTATAAAAACGCACAGATTTAGTTCAATAGTATACACAGAGTTTTTATTTTATTAAACGATTTTGTCCGTATAAAAAGGAGCGACCAAAAAAATGGTAAATTTGTTAAAAAAAAAAACCGTATTTCAAATTCGCGTAAAAAAAACCGTATTTCAAATTCGCGTAAAAAACCGTGTAAAAACAGGTTTGGGTGTATTTCACCAATGGCTTCACGAATATTGTCCTTTAAAGCGTCAATTCTCTCTGGCTTGTCGGCGTAACACTTATCTTCGATCTTCAAAACCAGGGCGCAAAACATAGAGTGCAGCTTCGGTTGTGTGGCACGTAGCGCCGTCCTGTTGAAACCAAATGTTGCTAATATCCTCCTCTTTAATTTTTGTGAACAAAAATTCGTTCAACATGGCCCGATAACGATCGCCATTGACTGTAACGGCCACTCCTTGCTCATTTTCGAAGAAAAATGTCCCAATTATGCCTCTGGACCAAAATCCGCACCAAACAGTGACTCGTTCTGGGTGCGTCGGCTTTTCAATGTATGCGTGTGCCCCAAATGCGACAATTTTGCTTGCCGCCAAGATCAAAATGAGCTTCATCTGAAAAGATGATTTTTTTTTTGCCAAAATCGGCATCTTCTGTAAGTCGATCGCAGGCCCACTTAGCGAAGCGAAAACGCATTGGATGGTCAATTGGCTTCAACTCCTGAACCAATTGGACTTTGTATGGCGTCATACCAAGGTCTTTATGCAAAATTCGTCTCAATGATGTCTCCGAAATGTTCAATTGTTGAGAACGACGGTGAATTGATGTTGATGGCGCTTACGCACACTTTCTGCCACAGCAGCAATATTCTCGGGTGTACGCACTGTTTTTGTCTTTTCGCGCTTTGGTTTATCGATGAGGATGTTTTTCACTTTTTTCACAAGATAACGAACACACGGAACTGACGGTGCTTCTCTTCTTCCAAAATCCGTACGCAATTTTCGCACACATTCTGCAACATTACCATGATTTTCAAAGTAATGTTGCAATATTTCCCAGCGTTGTTCAAGCGTATACACAACCATATTCGTTCAGCGGAAGGATAAAACTAATTGTCTGTCAAATCAGACATGAGCTAAGTGTTACCATTCACGAAATAAGCACTAGTTGGAAAAAAAACGTTAGATGGCGGACCCATTACAATTGACCATGAGAAAAACATGGTGTCTCCAAATTTAAACCAGCCACCTTAATGGTCATAACAAATGCTAGTAATACTATGTTCACGTATGCACCTTTATTGCGTAAATCGCAATTAACGCCAATATATATATCAATTTCATATAAAATCTTAATTAATTATTGCTCAATTAAATGTTAATTGTTATAATATTAATTACAACTTTAAATACAGCACTGTCATAAGTACGTTCAGTGAGCATGTTACAATTTTCCGAACACTTTCTATTGGTATTTCACAACTCAAATATCAACAAAGACAAACAAAAAAAAAACAAAAACAATGTTGTTGAAACAACCAGCTGTTTTGTTTACCAGCTGTCAAATGAATATTCAGTAAGCTGAATATTGCTTATATTTATCATACCTGAACGGTTAAAATATTGTTCTTAATTAACCGAATATTAACTCAATTAAATTGCATACGTGAACATAGTAAAAGTTTATATTGCATTTATTTAATAGTTATATGTATGTACTCCATATTCCTATAAGTATTAATAATAGAATAAGTTTATTTTTTGTATTCTTAATATATATTTTTTTTAATTTAAAAACATTTTTCATTTTTTAAACTAATCCAAACAACATAACCCGCGCAACGCCGGATACAATCTGCTAGTTTTTTATAAAAATCAATTTAGAATTGTAAAAAATATTTTTAAATGTCGTTTTCAATTGTTTTGTATTGAAATTCAAAACTTTAAAACGTTCTTGTGAATATTAAAAAAAAACAATACCGTAATACTATTACAAAAAAATATTTTTTTCTCGTAATCGGTGCATTCACAGGCATCGTTTGGGAGGTATTTCTACAAAAAAGGTGGGCATGGGGCACCCTATTGTATAAATTTTACTTTAAATTTATAAAAATTATTATTGGGTCATTTTTGCATTAAAAATAACAATAAATAGAAAACCGGTTTATCGGTTTCGAAACCGGTTTTGAAACCGGTTTCTTAAAAAAAATTCAATTTTTCAAATTATTCGGAAACCGGTTTAATAAACAACCCAGTTTTTTGAATACTCTAAGTCCTAAATATAAATGCACTCAATTTGCCCGTTTTCGCCCCTTTCCCCTTTTTGGACCCCTTTTGGTCCAACTTTATAAACGGAACACCTCCAATAGCTATTTGGGAAACTTAACCAAGCTAAATCGTAAAAAATTACCTATAAAACAGATAAAATACAGCATTTATGCATAAAAGTACTAATTTTTGCCCATTTTTTCTCCCTTTGTCCCAGAAAATAAATATTGGATGGGAGAAATGCAGTTTTCGATGGTACTGAAATACTATAATGTTTTAAATGTAGAAAATTTCACCATAAGTCTAAGGATTGTAAAAATAGCGAAGTATGCCTAAAATGTCATGAAAATCATGCAACAAGACTGTATTATTAAAGAATATATGAATAAATGCATTAACTGTATAAATTCTAACAAAAGGTTAAATTTGGGTCTTGATGATAATCATGCTACAACGAGTAAATGGTGTCCTGTGTATCAAAATAAGTTACAGTTAAAAAAGAGAACCATGGGAATGATAGATTAACAACGAAAGAACATACAAGGAGTTTGTACAAGGATTGATTAACAATTTTGACCAGGTTGAAGTAATTGCGGATACAGACAAGCCGGATTTCATTATACTATATGAAACACACGTAACCGATAGGGTAGATGAATCGGAGTTACAACTAGAGGGATACAACGCATATGTTGCATTATCCAACTCATCAAGTACAGGTGGAATAATTGTATGTTTTAATAAAAATTGGAAAGTGAATATAATTTGTGAAAAGATACGAAACTATAAATATTGGATTAGTGCATACAATATCAGAATAAGAAATACATCAATGATAATTGCAGCTGTGTATCGATCGCCAAGTAGTCAAGACTCAGAATTTTATGAAGTTTTTGAACAAACAAAAGAAGAGATGTGTGATAAAAACATAGACATAATTGTTGCCGGAGATTTTAATGCTGATTGGTCGAAGGAAGATTTTTATAAACAAAAATTACAACAGATCATAAGCGATAACGGGCTTGTACAAGTTATTACCGATTATACAAGAATTAGGCGAAACTCAAAAACTATAATAGATTATGTTATAACAATCTCAATATAAAGGTAAATAATAGTAGAATTAATAAAATATCTGATCATGAAATAGTGGAAATGTATATAGAAACCAAAGTTAATAGAGAGTAAGTAATACAAATAGAACTCTTTAAATATGAAAAACGGAAATTTAGAAGAGAGAATAGTGAAATATTGAAATTTGATGAAAACGTGGAATTATATTATATAATTATATATATTATAATGTAAATAACTTCGATAAATCGATTGAACACACAATTAAAAAACTTACGGTGCGAAAAACGATACGAGAAAAGAGTAAAGTAAATAAGTGGGTTAACAGACAATTACAAGCATTAAAAAAAGATAAAATAGTAAAGTACCATATAGTAAAATGTGAAAATACTACTGTAGCATGGAATAATTATAAAAATGCCAGAAATATATATAAAATAAAACTGGAAAATGAAAAAAATTCATATATTGACAAAAAAATAGGAAATACCAAGGATCAATAACGGATGTGGAATAACATAAAAGAATTAGTTCTAAAAAAGAATATATCTGTGATAGAAAATGTGATATTTAATTATGTAGAATATAATAACAGCTCCGATATAACTAACCAATTTAATGAATATTTTGTAAACAGTATTAGAGAAATAATAGAATGTATAGATGTGCAATACGATAATCGGATAAACGTGATAAGTAAGATTTGTAAAACCATGAAGAAAAAACCAGACTATAATAAAGTAAATATATGTTTAATCTTAGATAATTGGCACTTATGTGGAAATATAATGTTGAGAATAATAAATTCATCATTGGATACGGGAGTTTTTCCAGATAATTGGAAAACTTCAATGATTGCACCAATTGAGAAAATAGCGAAAACAATAAATGTGAAGAATTTCGTCCAATAAACACTTTAAAACTGTTTGAAAAAATCTTAGACAAAATTGTTAAACAGCTTGAAGACTAATGGAAAAAAAATAATTTATTATCGAAATATCAATCGGGTTTTCGAAAAAACTTTTCGTGTGCAACAGCGGTAAACTATGTTATTAATAGGTGGAAGAAAATTGACGGAAATAGAAAGGTAATGGCAGTCTTGAACAGGCAATTGCTGTGTAAAGTCGAGTTTAATATTCTACGCATTACGTATAACGGTTATCTCTTTTTATATTTTCTCACTAAAACAAAAACAAAAACGCGCTTCTCTTTACATTTTTTAAATTACACTTGTAATAAATTGTTCTTTCTGGTGCAAAAAAAAAAATTTGGCTATAAGGCTTTAATTGCCCGAAAATGAATGGTCCCCATCCCCAGAACCATAATCGGTTCAGGGAACTTGGTTCCAATGACGACCTATCCAACAATAAAAAACGCTTCCGTTATGATGAATTCATACCTTTTCCCGAAATAAGACAATGCGACGATCATATGCCACGTTATCTTGTCATTACAACAAATATTAATAATGAATCGACAACAAAACCTATTTCTGCATATAATGTCTTTCAGATATAAAAATGATTAAATTTTATCTCAAAAGAATATAGTGATGTTGTTGAACTCAAATCAGGTGATCTTCTCATTAAAACCAACAATCTTAAGGCTGCTGAAAAATTCAGGAGATCAATTTACATAGATTCAATACGAGTCTCAATATCATATCACAAAACACTCAATTATGTACAAGGTAAAATCTATTCTAAAAAAATCATACATCTAACAGAAGACGAATTGCTCGACGGTTTAAAAGAACAGAAAGTAGTCGAAATCAAGAAAATAATGAAAAAGGAAAGTGATAAACTAGTGCCGACAGGTGCAGCGATTATTACACTAGACTTAATACCTGGACGTCGTACCTTAAACTCGGATGGGAAAGGGTCAAAATTAATGGCTACATTCCGAATCCAATGAGGTGTAAAAACTATCAAAAGCTGGGACACACCAAAAATCATTGTAGAAACCCAGAACACTGCAAGAAATGTGGCGATCTAATGCCTCATGAATCATGCAAGAAAATATTTTGTGTAAATTGCTAGGTTGACACACACGCCTCGTATGAATCAACATGTCCGTCATTCATTAAACATAAATCTGTTTTAAAGATTAAAATAGACAGGAGATGCACTATAAGGGAAGCCTGGAAAACATACAACTCAAATCCGGAACTATATGAAATACCCTCGAGAAATAACCCTAAACCCACATTCGCAAACATCATCAAACATACAACAAAAGAAAACGAAAATCAAAAATCTAAAAATAAAACAAATCAAGAAACCGCAAAGCAAAAAAATCAAAAAGAAATATCACAAATTACAACAACAATAATAAATAAAATAGAAAAACAAAAAACAAACCCAACACCACCTACCAAAAATATTCAAAACACTCTAGAAAATACAAATGGAATGGAAATTGATATTGAAACAGCAAATTTGTCAACACCAAATAGATCTCATAAACCTGACTTACATTCTCCAGTTTACCTAACTCCATACTCTAAAGCAATTTATAATGACTTAAAAAGCCAAATGGCAAGAAATACCAAAAAAAAAAAAAACACAAGATGGAGGGAAAAAAATAAAAAATTAATTTTTTTTATTGTATAATTCATTTTTAATTATGAATATAGGATTAGATCTATCTATTATTCAGTGGAATATACAAGGCTTTCTAAATAATAAATTTGCCTTAGAACGATTAATATATAAATACAAACCCAACATAATTATTTTACAAGAAACCCACATAACACAAAGGAACAAAAATTTTCTACACTTACCAAAATTACGAAATATTTCATCACAATAAACTATATTTTTATAATAAATCTGGGATTGCAATATTTGTTAAAAACTCTCTTAATGTTACGCAATACACAACATCTACAGGAGATCTTTTGCATCAAACTTTAACCCTTCGCGGATTACAAAACCTACATATTACAAACATATACAGGGAAACCAACGTTACATTAAACCAAGAACTACTCAACTCTATACCCTCATTTGATTCTGGCCATCATTTTATATGTGGCGACCTTAATGCACAAAACACCATATGGGGCTCCCAGAACAATTCAACAGCAGGAAATTTATGGGAAAATTTTGCTAATGGAAAAAATCTTACCTTTTTAAATAATGGATCCACTACACTTTTTAGCACACGTCATACATTCTCTGCAGTAGATGTCTCAATGGCAACAGCAGATTTAGTCTTATCTCTTAACTGGCAATGTTTAAACCACGATATGAGTGACCACTTTCCAATCTATATTCAGAACACAAATGGCTGGTCCTACAACACAAAATTTGTGAAAAAATTCAAGGAGAAATTTGCTGTCTGGGCCTCATTTTAGAAAAAAACTGTTGAACTATCTATCTCCATACCCTTTTCCGAAAACATTAACAAAGAAGCAGCAACAGTTGGAAAGATTGTCAGAAGCTCAGCAAACGAAGCAATGCCGGTAAGTCAAGGTCCAAATCAGAATAACAAAAACAACCCGATCTGGTTTAACAATCATATTGCTCTACTTATTAAAGAAAAGAACACAGCTTGGAAACTTTTTATGAGAAGAAAATATTTACCAACATGCCATAAACTATCGAAAATCGTGTGCATTAGTGCGGAGAGCTTGCCGAGAAGCTAAACGAAGAACGTGGGAAAATTTTCTCAACTCAATGAACCCACTAACTGACTCAAGAATATTGTGGAACAAAGTCAGGAAGATAACGTCTTCAAGGTCAATAGGGTTTCACACAATTTATCAAAATAACCAAATTCTCATTCACCCTAGAGATATAGGAGAAGCATTTGCTGCTGTATGGAGTTCAATAAGCTCCAACAACTCATTTAGTCCCCAAATTATTCGAGAAAAAAAACAAACTAAATCTTGATTTCGTAAAAAACCAAACAAACGAAATTTCAAGTTTGATTGAACCAGTTTCCCTAACCGACTTACAGAGTGCTTTAAAAAATGCAAAGGATCAACACCAGGGATGGATAAAATCACATACTCGATGATAAAGAACTCCTCAACTACCTTTAAATTAAGACTTTGGAAATTATATACCAACATATTGGATAAAGATGTCTACCCGCACGCGGGGAAACAAGCTATACTATCTCCAATACAAAACCTGGAAAAAACTTAAATAGCACCGAAGGATTCAGACCTATTTTATTGCTCTCTGTTATATCAAAAATTTTAGATAAAATTATTGCTCAAAGATTATGAAAGCACTGCCACGCCAATATAGTAGATGAACAGCATGCGTATTTTCCAAACAGAGGAGTGTTCACACTGTGCCAACAAATCGAGAGCACGATCAAAAAAAATGCTAGGGAAAACAAACACTCAGTCATTCTGTCAGAAGATCTTGAGAAGGCCTTCGACAAAGTAGTTGATTTTGTTGTAATAAAAGAATTACACAAATGGGGTGTTCCAATAAGTTTATTAAAACTGATAAAATCATTTCTTTCCAATAGGAAAATATTCGTAAGAGTAGACGGTTTCATCTCAAATCCCCGGGACCTAGATAATGGAGTCCCTCAAGGTTCTCCGCTTTCGGTGGTTCTGAACGCTGCCTATGTGAATTCAATAATTAATGAGCTTAAATTACTAAGAGAGATTGATCCCATATCGATATATGCAGACAATATATTTATTATAGCCTCAGGCACACATGAAGAAATCACTAGATCTCTAAATCTGTGTGACACAATAATTAACAAATGGACGAATAATACAGGAGCAACCATCCCGATAGATAAATGTGAAGCTATACATGTCTGTAAAAAATACAAATGCAATTTTACTCCTATCTCTATCAGAGGAAATGATATATCAATAAAACATGAAATGAGAATTCTTGGCATCACCTTTACAAAAAATATTCTTTGGGACAAACATATACAAAACACCATCAATAAACTCAAAAAGATAAATAACGAATTAAAAATAATCTGCACCAAACAAAAAGGACCTCCCATGGAGACTGGTATTTCAATTTGTCGTGCATTGACAGAGTCTATTGTTCAGCACTGCATAACGGTGTGTGGTTGGACAACAAAAACCAACATTAATAAAGTTAATGCTAGTATCAACAGATGCTTCCGTACAGCCACAGGTATTCTCCAAGCTATTCCTAATGATGCGTTAAGAACAGAAGCGAAAATAAATGACTTCGAAACAATTCTAAAAAAACAATCCATTAAATTATTAGCAAAAGGATTAATTAACGTCAATCATGGAATACATAGGCAATTCTGGGATCTAATGGACCAAGATCAAACACGACACCTTTCTGCTTTACAACATATAATCAACTATGCCAAAAAAATGAATATACTTCTCCCAACTAGATCAAGTATCACAACTTTGAGTAATGCTACTAATACTAAGCTTATAGTTAACACCTCCCTTAACTCTATTAAAAAAGATGGAAATAATCTACAAATGTTTAACAACTATACTTAAATGTAAAGCATGAGTACAATGCTAGTGTTACAATCTTTACCAACGGATCTTTTTTAAACGGAGTTACATCATATGCTGTAATAGAAAAGAATAATGAAAACTTCGACATAGTCAAACAACCGCTACTTCCTAACCATGCAGGCATTTTTTCAGCTGAATTAGCAGCCATAAGACATGCTATATTATGCGCGGCAGAAAAATAAAGTTAAGTCATTGATATGCACAGACAGCTTCAGTGTAGCTATTTCACTAATGCTTGATAGCGAAAACAGAAAATATGTTATTGGTAATTCGATACTTCATAATGATGTCATCATATTATGGATTCCGGGTCATGTTGGGATAAAAGGAAATGAATTTGCGGACGCAGTTGCAAAAAATGCAATTAACCATCCACTCATAAAAAACCGCCACTTGTGCCTGTAATGTGTAATGTCCATAAACACATCCAACTAGCACAAAAACGACAACAATGGAGCACTTCAAATAGCTTTTTAAGGTCTCACAATAACAGTATGGGAAGACCACCTTACAACAAACTTCTATCCAGGAAAGACTATATTATAATAGCCAGAACAAGAGTGGGAACAACAAGGTTTAGTACACAACATTTTTATGAAAGAACTCAACCCAGGGAATGTGAATTGTGCGCAGAAGAGCTAACTATAAGTCATATTTTCAAACATTGTACGATAAGTTCAACAAATGAACCACTAGAAGAAATTCTACCTTGTAGCAACATTAACTCAGCAAGAAAAATTAAAAATATTCTTCAAGCTGCAAACGTTTTACATGAAATATGTATAAATTCAACATATATAGTTTAATGATCATGTAGTCCACACTATTTACAAATTTATTTTTGTAGAATACGCATTTTAAATAAATAAATAAACATGTAAAAATATGTAATATTAGAAAATTTTATGTGATGAAACTGCAGTACAATTGCTTTTTTTAAAAAGTATTTTTTAATACTAATAAAGAAATAATAATAATAATAATAATATTCTATAACAATTTAGGATTTGGTTGACTATATTTTGGTAGTTCGTGAAAAGCTAATAAGTTTTTATTTTTAACTTGCTAATATAGTTAATCTGCTGTCCCCAAGGTCCGGCCGCCCTGCGGCAATTGTTGTCATTTTATGAAGATATTAGGCTATTGAGTTATGTAAAAGGAAAAGGATAATACGACTGAGAGAAAACGAAAAAATAGTGAAGAACCTTTAAGAGAAAGAAAATGATTTCTCTTTTAAAAAGAGAAGATTATTCGAACACATTAAATTTTGATCACAAATTTCTTAATTTTAAAAGCTGAAATTTTTAAAAACCTCAAAATATTTTGAATTCACTCTGTTAAGGGTTCTATCGATTGACTTAAATAAGTGGACGGAATATATATTAAAAATCATGTTGTCAAGATTTGATTTCAGTATCGATTTACACTGAGAAATATTAAAGGCATCAAAGTGATACTTAAAGATTTAAAGAGTAAGTAAATAAAATGAAAAAATGACTGAGAAGACACTGCTGAGAAGTTTTTGCTACTAAAACTCTGCGGACTAACTGAGAGGACGCTGACCGTGGACGAAAAAACCACCTAATCGCTTTGTAAGGTAGTTATAACGATCGCGGCCAAATCTATATTATCTAAATTCACAGTTGTGAAATCAGAAAATATTTTGTGGTTCCCCTGCTCTAAAATAGTTTAAGAAGATGGATTAGTTATCCATTGCTTATGTGTAAGCAAAATCCAAGAAAGGAGCGACCGATAATTGTTCCTTTTTTCTAACACGTGCCCTATCAACCTTTATACATAAATAATTTATAATTGGATTATTTTTTGGCAGTTGAATTAAATAAACGACCCTAATTTGAGTTTGTGCCCATATCCGGCTTAAAAACCTAAGAAACAAAAAAAAACTGGGGGATATTCAATTATGATTTGCTACATTCTAATAGTAATTTGAAAATAAAATAATGAAACCACTTTTTGAAGGAAAAAAAAAATTAATTGCATTTATTTTTAATTTTACTTATTTAATTAAAAATCCTAAAATTGAAAAATGATAATGAAAGCATAAGATGTGTTTAAATTGCGAGCATTTTCATTCTTGGGACGTTCCCTACAAAGTTACATGTATCCATAGAGATACAATAAGGCGAAAGTATTAAATTTATTGTTGAACAGATCGCTTAATAACAACATAACACAGTTAATAATTTTAAAGAGCTCTGTCGACTGCATACACAGTACTCATAGTGAAATTCATTTTATCAATTATCACAACAGGGACCTGGAGAGGCATATAGGATTGTTGGGAGTAATTTTGAAGGCAATCGGATCTCGATAGAGTAGCTTATGTAGAAGAGGTACTTTGTAAACTAGGACGAGGGTTCATACCGGAAAGTACCCTTATGCAATAGGCCCCGAACAACCACATGTGAGTCCCTAGAGTTTCTCTTAAAAACGATACAGTTTTTGTTATGCGGAAATTTTCGAATAGTCTGTCATAAGAAGCAGTGGTTGACCGCGGAGTTTACACAATCTAAATCAAGTCGATTACATTGTATGTTACATGATTGATAGGTTTATAGGGGCTTTACACACTTGCAGTCTTTTTGTACGAGAGGCATAAGAGATGTAGGACAACCAACTCGGAATAAAGCGGGTACTACCACCCCCATGTGAACAGGAGCCTAATGCACTTCGATGCTGAGGCAAGGTTGTTTGCTACATGGGTGATGTGGTGATTATGGTAGTGGACTAATAGCGAGCTCATGCCATATGCTGCTTGGCATTTTCCTTCGTGACAGTATGGCAAGGAGTCTGTCTTGAATTCGGTTGATGGAATAGGACGTTTTCTCTAGGGAGTACAAAGAGGAGATTTTTTACTGAGCTGCTTGAACAGGGTTGAGTTGAAGCTATCAAGGGTACTAGGTACCATCAGAACTTTCGGGATAGCAAACTGACCAAGAGAAATCTTTGAAGGCTGCGATAACCAAGGTAGCGGAGCTGGTCCAGGAATGTTTGCGCTTGGTGATATTGTAAATTTGTACATATGTGAATATGAATAGTTATTTTGAGAGCACTGACAGGGCTCTATGTTAGTAGGCGGTGGGTTTCAATCTGCAAGAAAACCCTGTATTGGGTTCCGGGGCATAATTTTTAGCTAATGAAGCTACAGAGGAACTGGCAATAAAAGATCGTGAACCTGGTGAGCGGTAGGTTAGACCTCCTCAGGGACACATTTCGGGATGATCTATCTCAGGTGAAGAGACTCGGAAATGCACTTCATGAGGGTAGGGGATAATTGCAGAATCTACGGAACAGGTTGAACCGGCTTGGGTTCTGAAGCTGGGGAAGACAGTTTTGACATATTTTCTAACTTTTTAACCTATCAGAAACTAATACTACACGCTTTATTTTTATATTAACTAATTGTAGATTACAATTTATTCTAATCTTAATCCTAAAATACATTTTGCTTAAACCAACGTTTCGATCTCGTACAAGACATGACGAAGGTAATTATTGTCTGCTGAGTTGTATAATTCTATAGAAATATAAGCATTTCAATTCGTTTCATTACATAGCAGCACTATATGGAACAATCTGGACAAAATAGCTGTAAAACTAATTAGTATTATTAGTACCTCTCTTCCCACCCCATTAAATATTATAGTTGATTCGACACCAGGCGCAATATACTACGTTCGGAAATGTATACAATATATTTTCATTCAATTACAGGTAGTACCGGACTTACGACCGTTCGACTTACGACTATTCACACTTACGACCATTTTTTATTCCCAATTTTTTTCATAGAAAATGCTTAAAGAAGTCAAATGTGTAGCTGCGGGGAAACCCTAAAATATATATGAAAAATGGAATTATATGAATTTTGGGTAGTTTCATTTCTCCTGACCCTCAAAGTTAGTAATACAGTAAGTATATTTTTTCTTAAATTTTTTTATATGAAATTCGACTTACGACCGATGACCAGGAACCTATATGAATTTATGGTAGTTTGAATTTTGGGTAGTTTCATTTCTCCTGACCCTCAAAGTTAGTAATACAGTACGTAATTTTTTTTCTTAAAATTTTTTATATGAAATTCGACTTACGACCGATGACCAGGAACCTATCGCGGTCGTAAGTCGGGGAATAAATTTAAATTTAAATCAAATATCTACTTAAATTTACTCACATATGGGCATACACAAATATCTTAAAATTAAGTAATGGGTGTGTCCACAGATAAAACGGTTGAATGTACTTTTATTAAAATAGTTTATAAAATAGATTTCATTGAAATGTCTTTTAAAATGAAGTTATATTAGTATACCTTTCAAATGAATATCTTGTTAACATGACAAGAAGTGCCAAAGGTAAGGGCCATATAAGATCTTTATAATCAGCGTGATTTACATCCTGCCTAGAGCCAGGAGCAATATCACTCCATGTGGTGTTTGGAGGGAGCCATATTTGGGTTGACCAAAATGTGTTTCTCAGCTCATTTACAAATTCCATTCTTAAGAACAAATTACTTTAAATCTTTTTGTTATTTATGTCAACTGTTCACTTATTCCAATGTGTAATAAACTGCAATTTGTGATAAGACTAGCAATAGGAATAAAATTAAGAATCAAGTAAATAGAACACAGGGTGACACAGAAATAAAAACTATCATCTTTAAGAACATCGGACGAATAAAGGCTCACTTATGCGACTGGAACGTAATATAACAGTAATGTCTACTGAAGTAAAAATTTTAGTGCAATTATAGAATGTAAAAACGTATGTTTTTAGGTAAAGAAAACAATAAAAGAAATAAGCAAAAACAAATATATATATTTGATTTTGATTTCAATAAAAATTGCAAAAACTAAAAGGCAAAAATTTAGATATGGATATAAAAGACATGTTTTTCTTTTATTATATTTTATTTTTATTAATTCCAAATTTTAAAAACTTCGTTTTCACTCCTTTTATCATTTTTAATATGGCGCCTTTTTTGCGCGTTTTTAAATTCATTTCAACGATTTTATAATTATTTAAAGGTACTTATTAAAAATAATAATAATAACTGTTGAAGCGATTGGATGCAAAATTGAAGAGGCTCGTGATTTATTTGAAATAAAAGTTTTGTAAAATATAATTCTTTTTAAAAAAAAACATAATATTAAAGAACTGAAGCAAATTTTGCATGTGAAAACGATAGAAATATTATAAATATTGTGAGAAGGAAAGGAATAAAAAGATGGCTGAATGCCACCAATGTAAAACAGCGATCCATGGGGAATCGGGAATAATGTGTGAAGGTATGTTCAAAAAGGAATTCCACAGTTCCAAAAAATGGTCGGGGATTGACCAATACCGTATTGCCATATTGGATGCTGGCAATTACTCACGTGTTTTATGTGTGACGATTGCCTCCAATATATCCATAATGTAGATATGACAATTGAAGAGATTCAAAGTAGTGTGAACCAGGGATGGGAAATTGATATTAACAAATTGTACTAACTTTCACAAAAAATTGTACTTTTTTGAGTCCGATTGTACTAAAATCATTTTTTTCTTTTTTAAACTTTTTTATTAAAAATTAACTAAAAATATAAATGACAATTCATTTTACATATATTTATGTACATCCAGTGAGGTGCACAAATGAATACATGTTTGTATTTTGGACGCTTTTTATTGAATAAAACTAAAAGTAATGAAAAAACTTCAAAAGTTAGAAATCATCAAGCGCTAAGGACAAAACGAACATAGCAAAATCAACTCGCATGTATTCAATTTTGCAAGTGTCCATTTTATGATATGTTTGCAAAAACGAAATCAAAAACTATCGTTATTTTTACATGTTTTTGCACTACTTTGACTTTTTAAGAAAATATTAGTTTAATATTAATTACTTAATCTCGTTGAGCGAATATTTTTTGCAACTTATCGAACAAAAATCGATTTCTATTAAGAAATGAAGAAACTACTGAAGATAGTACTATAGCTTTGACTGGAAGTGACCGTTCTACCAGGGAAATTTGCAAACAACTTGGTGTTAGTCAGTCAGTAGTCATCAGAGTCCTAAAACGGTCTGTTGTCCCCTAGCTTCAAGACAGACGTCGTAAAAAAAAAGTATTGAGAAAACTTAAGCCGAATTAAATAGGAAGGTAGACCCAATTAATTTTAAAATAACTATTGTTGAGAATACGAGGAAGGTAGTTATACAGAGCGAAAATGTCGCTGAGAGGGAGAAGATTAAAGAAGCAATAGAGAATGAGATAAGTAAAGATTATGAGATAAAAGTCCCCAAACAGGTAGAGATGCAGATTATTATAACAGATATGAATTTTAAATTGCCTGAGAAGGATTTGATAGATAAGCTGAAGAAGCAGAATGGAGTTCTGGAAAATAGTGCAATAGAAATAATAAAAATATTTGAAACAAAGCGGAAAAGTGGAACAATTTTTAATGGGAGAATAAAAATAGATCAAGAGTCATATAATAGCGTTATTTCATGTCAGAAAGTTAATATTGGATGGGGAAGATGCAGGGTTTATGATGGCACGGCGGTGACGCAATGCCATAAGTGTCTAGGTTATAACCACAAGGTAACGGAATGTAGAAATGAAAAAGTTTGCTTTAAATGTCACGGAAACCATAAGAGTAGGGATTGTAACAAGGAAATAATAGATAAATGCTTTAATTGCATAAGGGAAAATAAGAGAAAACCATAGTACGATTCATAGAGATTGTCCAGTATATCAAAATAAACTTAATTTGAAGAGAATATGATTAGCTGTTTAGCAACCAAGATGCATAAGGGGTATATACACTAACATTCAAGGATTATTGAACAATTTTAATCAGTTGGAGATAATGATGCATACAGTAAGACCAGAGTTTATAGTTCTATCGGAAACTCACCAAACGGAGGTTATAGATGATAGAGAAATAGAAATAGTGAATTATGACCATTACTATTTACTATCGGCTTCATCTAGAACCGGGGAGCTCACATTATATTTTAAAAAGCATTGGCAGTTAAGTAAAATTCGAGAGTCTATAAGGGAACATAAGTTTTGGATAGGTGCATATATAGTTATAGATAGCTATAATAGCAGTTTACATATCACCAAGTGGCCAGAGAACAGAATTTTGTGAAGTTTTTAGATATAGTATGTGAGGAAAATTATGAGATTGTAATAGCTGGAGACTTCAACATAGCTTAGTATAGGGACTATTATAGAACTAGATTAGTCAGCATACTTAATGATAATGGCTTAAAACAGATAGTGAATGAATTTACTAGGATTACTCAGAGCTCTAAAACATTGATATATTATATTATTACCAATACGGAGAATTGAAGGAAGAGGAGACTGTTGTTCACTTTCTTTGCCAGTGCCCGTCTCTTGCTAGGTGTAGATATAGGTTATTTGGCTCCCCATTCCTTGTTAGCCTAACGGAGCTATCAACTATTGACATCAAGGATATAGCTTCGTTCATCAAACTTTCTGGCTGGTTTTCCAGTGCGGGGTAGTCGTGCTTTTGTTGTGCAGCACTTGCGCTGACCAACTTCTTCCTTTTCCCTGATTTTGGTGGAACTTGGTTAGTACAGGGACTGCGTTCACCCGTGGCATCACAACGGGCCGCTATGCGTGCTCAAGTGAGCTTTGTGATAACAGAGCTACCACTACGACCTAACCTAATACGGAGAATATTACAGCAAAGACTAAGGTGGATAATAAAATAGCGGATCATGAGTCGATTGATATATTAATAGAAGTAGGAAATAAATGTTATACGTCTAAAAATAGGGAATGTTGCATTTTTAGATATAATAGGAATAGATTTAGAAGCAAACTGTTGTCGATGCTGGAATTTGAGGAAATGGATGACTTAAATTAGTATGTGGGCAAATTTGACTTGTGTTGGGATAATACGGTAGAACATTTTACTGTTAGATCGAGAGTAAATAGGGAAAAAGGGAATGAATGGTTCAATAGCGAACTCAGGAGCTTAAGAAAGGATAAAATTATAAAATACAGAAAAGTCATTATGGAGAATAGTATTGATGCATGGTACAACTATAAGGCAGCGAGGAACTTATATAAAGTTAAAGTAGTAAATTCAAAAAACCATTATATAAATAGTAAAATAAACACAGCAAAGGATCAGAAGGAGATGTGGAATAGGATTAGGAAAACCAAGGAATGTGATAAAAATTGTGATATTTGAGGGCATAGAATATACGGAAAGTGTGGAAACTGCTGATAAGTTCAATGGATATTTCATTAATAGCATTAGGGTTATACGTAGCTCAATTGAGAATGTACATTAGGAGAATAATGTACAGACTTCAAACTATAGATTTAATTTTCGTGCAATATCATTAATGGAATTAGAGAATATATGTAGGAACATAAAAAAGAAGGACTACAGGAGAATATCAACTGGTATTTTATTGGACAATTGGAACAAAGTTGGCAGTATTTTGCTCAGAATTATAAATATATCGTTGGAAACTAGAAATATTACCAAAGAGCTGGAAGGAATCGATGGTTACGCCTGTTGAGAAGATTAGAAATACTATTAAATGTGAGGAATATCGCCCGATAAATACCCCAAGAACATGTGAGAAGATTATCGAGAAGATAGTTAAGAACCAATTGGAGGAATATTTTGAGAAACATAACCTACTATCGAAATATCAGTCAGGGTTAAGAAGAAGTATTCATGTGAGACGGCAATTAACTATGTAATAAATAGCTAGAAATTTATAGGAATGATCACAAAGTTCTAGCAATTTTTTTTAGATTTCAAAAGAACTTTCGAAACAATAGATAGGGACATTTTGCTTCAAAAACTTTCATGTTATGGCATTAAGGATAGAGAATTAAGGTGGTTTAGTTCATATCTCACGAGACGTAGACAAATAACAAAGGTGAATGGTGTTGAGTCGAGTATGAGTGAGAATGATTTTGGTGTCCCACAGAGTTCGATATTAGGAGCTTTATTGTTTACAATATACATCAACGATATTGAAAATGTAATGGAGAAATGCGAGATAGTTTTATATGCAGATGATGCTCTAATTTTTACTGAGTGTACAATGTTATGAAAATATTGAAAAGGATATGGATAATATAAATAGATGGTTGAAGATAAACATATTGAAATTAAATGAAAGTAAAACAAAGTTAATGGAAATTAATATGCACACTAATAGTTCAATATTAAGTATCTAGGATTCATAATAGACAGGGAATTAAAACTAAAGAATTATTTAGAGTATATATGTAGGAAAATAGGGAACAAATTGGTTTCTTTAAACGGCTGAGAAATAAGGTATCAATATTAACATCGATTAATATATATAATACAATGCTGAAGCTGCATTTCGAATATGGATCAACAATTTTATATACATGCTGTACTGAGCAACAGTGAACAAGACTGCAGAAATTTCAAAATAAGGCGATGCGTTCTATATTACAACTAAATAGATTTACACCAACTACTTTTATGTTAGATGCACTGAGATGGCTTAATGTGCGTAAAAGATTGGAATTTAACACGCTGCACCAGAGTACCTAACTGAACAGTTAAAATATGTTGGAGAAGCGCAACCGTACAGACTGAGAAATACGAACGATTTTAGGCTGCAGCGAGCGGATACAAGTGCAATGCAGGAATCATTATATTATAAGGGACTGAATATGTACAATAAAATGCCAAATTATTTGAAGAATGAAGGAAATATCAATGTTTTTAGAAAAAATTTTGTAAATTTTATGAAAGTATTTGAAATACTACTAAAATAAACTTGAATTGAATTGAAAAAAAAAAAAACTTTACGTACTGTTTCTGTAAGCCAAACAATTTCACTTTCACACAAACAACACACTCAATTTAGTTTGTGTTTGTTTGTTGAGGAAAACACAAAATTGAGTACTTTTGTTTATATATTCTATATAAATAGAATCAAGTGAAATCGTTTATCCTACAGAAACAGGTCTGGTATTTCGGAAACCAAATTTGTACGAATGTTAGAACGTTTTTATCTTCTCTAGTAAAAGTAAAATGCAAACTGAAATGCATTCCGAACGCTTTAATTAGTTAAAAATGGATAACTATATTTTTCTAATTTAAAATAAAAATTAACACTACCCACAAAATGTAATAGTAAAATAGTTTTTATTTTTTATTTTAAATTATAAAATTTTATAATGAAATAAAATATAATTTCGGTTTTTAAAATATGTGAGGTTTTATTTAAAGAGAATTCCACATACAGACAAACATAACATACGTACAATATGTATTTAAATTCTGTTTATAATTTAAATTTTAAATTTTGGTGGTTTTTAATAAAGCCAGTTTTTAGTAAAGCCAGGGTTCAAGTCCCAGGCCAGACATCAAAAAAAATACAAAAGGTATTTTTTCTGGCAAAAACTCTGAGAGTAAATAAAAATTGCCATGAAAAGTTTCTCAAAAATTCGGAGTCGACTTTAAACTGTAGGTCCCGCCATTCATGTATAAAAATTAGCACACACAGCATAAGTGGTGTGAGGAACTATGTCGTAATCTTGACTGAAGGGTTGTAAGGACCAATTATGTATGTATTTTGTTAAACCGGCAAACAGACGTCACGTAAAAATGTAAGAAAATTCTATTTTTTACAGATTCTTACATTCCGGTTACGTCACATTACATTTCTATAACCATTCGTATTGCTTTATACATAACAAAAACGATCAGCTGTTTCTTACTGTTGCGGTTACATTCTGTTACGGTCGCATAACTGAGCCTTAAAATAAAATGTATTATTCTGATCTAAATACAATGCAACACAGAAAACAACGTATTCGTGTTAGGCTTATATGAAGAAACAATAACGGAATATCCTTTTCTTCCAATTTTTATAATCTTCTAAAGTAGCAGTTATGACGTGGTACCTATTTAATTTTGATTAAAGCAAAAGTTTTCAAATTTTGCTGATAAGCTTCAATTTTATTTATATAAACAGCTAGACAAGACAATATTACCAAGAGATTCTTATTTCTAAGATAGCCAGTTTATAGGCGAGAGAGACGAGGGGTAGAGAGACACGTATACTCTATGTTGTATTTTCGATTCACTTCACTTTATCATTTGTAATGTACACATGAATAAATACAATTATAAATAACAAATATAACATTAAAAATATGTATGGCTTGTATCACGTGAAAGCCGAATATAGTGCAAAGAAGAATAAGCCAAAATCTTAAAAGCGAGACTCATTGTGTGAACACAAACAAAAAATTGGGGGAAAAATGACGTATTCATTATCTATGAGGTAACTTAAAAGTTGTGAGCCAGATTGGCATAATAAAACTATAATTTCTTCAATTTATACTTTTTTCAATAAATTTAAAGCGACTAAGTTTCAAAATAAGATTATTTAATTAAAAATTAATTTAGAAATATAAAAAACGAAAAATAAAAGAAAGATTGATTTAAACTGAAGTTCAATAAATTCATTTAATATAAGTGTTCTATATTTCAGGCAGATTTTTACATATTGATAATTGTTATAATCATAACCAATTCCATTCAAGATATTTAAAACTTCATAAAATTTTAAAATAGGTTAATTAAAGTACTTGAGCCGGATCTCCTTGAAGATGGGATAGACATCAATAAAATGTAGCGAGTTATCGGATTCGTCAAGGTTACAGAGAGCACATATATCAACACTTGAATGTTTAATTGATCGATCAATGAGGCCGTCAAAAGTGGGTATAAATCATGAAATAGTGAAATGCTGACACCGATTTTAACCGATTCCGCATAAACTTCCAGCTTTGACTTATTGGCTTTAATAAGTTGTCCGCCACAAACTCAATTTTATCACATACGTTTTGCCACTCAAAAAATTCTACCACTAATAATCTTTTCGGCTAATTGCCTTGATAACCAACAATCATCCAAATGTAAAACTATGTTAATGTACCAGAAGAAGTTTAAGCCTGGAACAAATTGAGATTTTTCAGAAAAAGAACTAAACACGTCAAGTTCTTCCAATTTCCTCACAATACTGGAACATGTCAATCAAATTTCTCAATTAAAGATTGTCCAAGTGTAAAAAGCGAGATTCTTGACAATAGTGTCGTCAGTTTGGTCAATTGCAGAAATGGTAATTTAAGTTCTTTCGCAAAAACCTCTATTGATTTTCTGATGAATTACATAAGTTTTGTTTTATACTTTGGAACTGCATTTGCATTCTGCGATTTATTTTTCTATATTGAACTTAAAATTCGCATCAATGATATCATCTGGCGTAACGTCGTTAAAAAATAAGATTAATTGTAATCACAGTTTCTTTTTCAAATTTACTACAGTGGTGTTGTCGGATAATAAATATAAAACAATTCTGCGAATTGTAAAGAGGTCTCTTCCTCAGGTGTCGAATGTTACTAGTTTCACATACTATTTGTCAAAATACCACGAAATTGACAGCTTTGACGTAACACACAATTTTTCATTCAATCTTTATTAATTTTCGTGTTCGAGATGTATTCGTTAAGACAACAACAAATTAGTGGCAGAATTTTTCAGAAAACCGGTTTACATACATCAGCTGTTTTGTTGCACAAATATTGAAGCGCTCATTGAAAGCAAAACTGATTATCAACTTCGTATCAATATTTGAATTTGTGAGTGTTTTAAACACTGAAATAAGCCTTTTGCACGTTCAAAATACTTTACAAACCACTTTAAAAAATTTTAAGTTTGTAGGAGAAAAGGGAAAAACGAGCGGAGGTAAGTTCACACTATGATGTACTCGCAAAGTTGCTTAGTTCTTCATTCGTCGTTTATCTATGGTTGTGTATACAACAACAATATTAAGAGTTTATACTTTGAACGTGCAAAAGCGAAACAAGATTTAAGAGAAAATGTAAAAGAGTTTGTCAAAATTATATGCAAGGTACTTTGAAAGTGCAAAAGGCTTTAAAGGCAAATATTGTTATGGAAACTCGCGGAAACGTTATTAATTTCTTTGCCCTCATTTCCCAGGACGTAAATAAATAGCTAGCGGCTACTTTTGAGTGTAATTATAAATTAGGTGCGTGTGTTTTATTAGATTAATGTGTAATTACTCTTTTAGTTCTTAGTAAAAAAATTAGTTCACTAATTTACAAACAGTAAGTCAGTATCTAGACTATGTCGTAATCCTAACCGAGGGGTTATAATGGCCAATTTAGTAATGTATGTATGTAATTCAATATCTTTTAATATTACTCTTTTCGAATGCGTCGGCTGAGAGGTTTTTAACAATTAAAAAACTGCAAAACTAATCACAGAAACTAATTGTCTTCTGAAACAATTACAGCATTTTTCTTTTACAAGAGAAAGAAATTTTGAACCTTCTGTGGAAATGTTTCAAAAGAAGTGAAAATTGTAATTAATTATCTATGTAATAGATAGATTTTAAAATCTATCTCCCCAGACACAAACCAAGTCAGTTAACAGAGCTCTGTTATGTTACTAAAAGAACTCTGTTAAACAATTAATTTAAGGCTGGGAAAGAAAAACTGCAAAAATTAATTAAATTCCTGGGTAAAATAAGATAAAAAACAAATGTTGATAAAATAAGTCCTGTAGTTGATCACTTTTAATAAATATTGCGTAATAATAACTATAATAAACAGATAATCACACATTTCCGAAAGTTACTGTAATCCGATAAATAAATCAATATAGGGATAAATCAGAGGGCTAATTCTCGCATTCCTATAGAAGGTTTCATTCAATAAATCTTCAAAAAAGTAAACGGGTTGCGGATCGTATGAGGAAAAAGTTATTTCCCAAATGGAAGAACAGATACTGTCTGCTGCTGGAATTTAAGTTTCTGTCAAGGGTCTAGAAATGTCCAAACTTTTGGGCCTTCAAAAACATCAGAAGGCAGCCCAAAAGAGAATTTCGACAAAGAAAATGTTACCCCAACAACTTCACCAAAAAATAGTATTCCTCACAAATCTCCCTGCTGTTTATCGGATTATGAAGAAGACAAAATGGAACCTACCTTGTCTTATTTTATAGAATTTGAAGATGATACTGCAGAAGAAACTAATAATAAAGAAAAAAGGCTCCACAAATTGCTAAAGTCAGAGGAAGAGAGAGCAAAAATTCTCTGTTGGAAAAAAATATGGTTACTACAGAATTATACCAAAAAGAAATGCTTAAAAGAATGGATTTACTTATTGAAATTAAAAACAAAGAATTTAAATTAAAGGAAAAGGAGTATGAACTTGCTAGTCAATTGTTTTAATTAAAAAAAAGCTCTACATATTAAAGAAATGGAACATGAACTAAACTCTCAAATAAATGCAATGGAGTTCCAGGTTAAGCAAAAAAGAATTAAAACAACTTAATATGAATTTTTATTTAATGAATTTTTATATTAATATTTGATTATTTTATACAGAAATTTTTATTTTTATTTGTTTTTAATGGGTATATACATGTTATTCGATTTTTAAACAGTCATAAGATCTAAACATAAATTCTTTATTTTTATTAAAAAAATTCGTTTCGATTTTATAATGGCTATAAAGTTACCCCCTATTGAACGTAAGCTCTGTTTTATATTATCCCGAATTTTATGGCCAATTTTCGTTATATTAGTTTCTGACATCATCTATTACAGGCATGGGATATGTTTCAGGAGCCTGATGAATATTTTCATAGTTTGGAACTTGAAAATTAATACATATATTAAATAACGCAGTAGATACATTAGCAAATTATGCGATTTTTTCAGCCCTATACAGACTTATTGTGACTTATATTTTATTGTGACACAAAATTTTCCATCGCGCTTTTAAAATCCCAATAGTCCTTACAACGACACATCTTGCCTTTGAATGAATCTCATTGAAGTTAGATTCCAGAGAATTTTCAGGCGGATTTCGGTATGGTGTCAATAACCACGGTTCGCATGGATATCCCGAATCGCCTGTAATCATAGATATAATGTACGTTAAATCTATTACATAGATACATAGATATAATGTACATTCCCTCCAAACAAATGAATCATGGGCGGCCCCACCATACTTGGCCACCATAATGGCTAAGATATAGAGTTTGTGGTTGCATATCTTAAATATTACAGAAAAATATTTTTTAGTGCAAAAAAAAAACCACTTTTAACTTACGATCATTGAATTTAAATTACCAACGTTGGTGATTTAAACTTAAGATTAACCGATTAACCGCAAGGTTAAATATAAGATTAAATTAACTCAAAAACTGAAAACGAAGAGTAACTAGTGATTAACTTAAACTTGAGTTTAAGTGGATTTTAAAATCTGAAATCTCAGAAAATTTCAAAATCTACTATGAATCCTCGCTCTGTTAAGGGTTCTGACGATTAATTTAGTTAAAGGGACGTAAAATGCTTTGAAAACAATTTACTTTGACCGCCCATGTTGTCATGTTTTCCCTCAAAAGGATATAGAGTGGATTTTAAAATATAAAATCTCGGAAAATTTCAAAATCTGCTATGAAAACTCGCTCTGTTAAGGGTTCTGGCGATTGATTTACTTAAAGGGACGTAAAATGCTTTAAAAACAATTTAATTTGTCCGCCCATGTTGTCCTGTTTTCCCGTAAAAGGGCACTTAGTGGATTTTAAAATCTGAAATCTCGGAATATTTCAAAATCTGCTATGAAAACTCGCTCTGTTTAGGGTTCTGGCGATTGATTTAGTTAAAGGGACGTAAAATGCTTTAAAAACAATTTACTTTGTCCGCCCATGTTGTCCTGATTTATCCCTATATTGATTTATTTATCGGATTACATTAGCTTTCGGAAATGTGTGATTATCTGTTTATTATAGTTGTTATTACGCAATATTTATTAACAGTGATTAACTACAGGACTTATTTTACCAACTTTTGCTTTTTCATCTTATTTTACCCAGGAATTTAATTAATTTTTGCTGTTTTTCTTTCCCAGCCTTAAATTAATTGTTTAACAGAGTTCTGTTGGTAACATAACAGAGCTCTGTTAACTGTTCTTGTACAAAAGCTGTACACGTCGGGCGGTGTCATAAAGAGCAACTCGATAGTTTTATTTGTTTACCCGGCCTTTAGTTTGTAAAAGTCAATCTAATAGCGATCATAGCCAACAGTTAAGCGCTGACATAAGTAATAGAGGTGAATCGATTTTGGATTTTATTATTTTTAATGTGAATATGCAACGTCAGTAATACGTCAACTTTTAGGAATATTATTAGGGAAACTATAATTGATATTACGCTCTCTAAAATGGATTAGGAATTGGAGCGTTTCAGAAGAGTGTTCATTTCTGGATCACCATCTGATAACCTTCAGTATTAATCTTTCTGATAGCTCTCAAAGGCCTTATTGGAATCTGAGATGAACCTATTGGATCAAATTAGAGAAAACTGTTGTGGAGGAACTTAGGACGCCAGGGGTCGTTGCACTCCTGGCATCAATAATCAAGTTGGTTCTTTAAAAGATATTTGAAAGATAAGAGAACAAGCCAACCAGTTATGGGTAGCTGGTGGACAGGTATAGCAATTGTCTCCAGTGGTGTAATAACCTGATAGTTGGGAAGATGCGCTTGTAGTGACTGACGACCAAAAGTAAATAATCTCTTTATTTTAATTGCAATCTTCGAATCCACGGGAAATAAACGTTTTATAAACTTTAAAAACGTAACAAATAGTTTCGGAAGTAGGATAGCAATAAACGAAATAAAATGGAATAAATAAATTATAAAATAAGTTTAAATTAATAAATATATACATATATAATTGATAGCGTAATAAATTATTCATTTATTTATGTAGTATAATAAAAATTGTTAGCGTAATAAATTATTTATTTACTTATGTAGAATAATAAATTATGAATAATAAATTATTTATTTATTTGTATAGAATTTATTTAAATAACAACACACAATAATTAATAACACCACGCTATCAATTATATTCACGATCGTTTTCATCAAAGACCAAACTTTTCGATATCCAATGCCATTGTGCTAACACGCATTTTTAAATACACGCATCAACATTGACTGAATATTCACGACGCTGTTATAGTAAAAAAATAAAAATCTTATAAGAATCGTTTATAAAACGTTGTGTTTATTATATTTCATAACTTTTTTTGCCTAAAAACAAAAATCAAAATGATCTCCGTAACTAAACAGACAACTTACAAAAACGCAGCTGCGATGAAACGCAGTATTTTTACAATCGGACGCCGAATATCAAAATTGCCAAACGGAGAAAATTTTCCAAACACAGAATAGATGTGATTATTTATGGAAAGACAACCAAGTTAAACCTCCAAACCATTAAAAAATATAATCACACTGCATTGCGAACCTTAACTCACTCCTTCTATACAATTAATTTCGAAAATTTTACATGAATTTAACTTAACAACGATTGAAAGCAGATTTACCTGTTTAGTTTGCAATTAAATTTTCAAGACATTTCGAATCACAAGAATTTTTGAAGATATGAAAGCATATCTCCAATTGAAAGGAAATAATAAAACTAAGACTACAATGCTTCTAAATCCGATTTTATTCACAGTTTAAAATTTTTTTCGACTTTTATTGGACTAACGCCTCTAGCTTTACAATTGGAATTGAACCACTATTTGAAAAATGCAATAACCCAAATTTATTAAAACAAAATTAACCATCAAACATCTAAGCATTCTAAACAGAAAAATTTGACCTTCACGTATTGTGATGGTTCTAGATCAGATATTAGAAATGGATTTGCAGTTTAACAGATTAGAAATGGATTACTATCCATCCTATTATACTTCCATATTTATATTCGAAATCATTTGCCTTAGAAATCCTTAAACTATTTCTAAGAAGAAAACAAAATTACTTAACACCCTTGCGTGCCCTGGTAATCTAGTAGGTTAGGTTAGGTTAGGTTAGAGTGGTAGCCTTCATGCCAAAAGCTCATTTGAGCACGCATAGCGGCCCATTGTGACGCTACAGGTGAAAGCAGTCTCTGTACTGACCTATTCTCCAAATAAGGGGAGAAGAAATTGGTCAGCGCAAAGGCTGCACATTCTAAAGCATGAAGATTTAACAAAAGAAGCTATATCCTTGACATCAATGGACGATAGCTCCGTCAGGGGTTGGTAAACCAAATAACCTATATATCCACCTCGCAAGAGATGGGTATCGACAAAGAAAGTGGACAACAGTCTCCTGTTCCTCATCATATCTGTACCCACGGCAGAAGTCGGTATATGTTAGTTGTTTTCCCTACGCGTGTCTTCCCATAACACAATGACCTGTAAGCACTGCCACAGTGATTGAGATGATGTCACGACCAAGTCCTAGTAACTGATTGGTGCCCCTTCTATCCATCGAGGGCCAAGTGAGCCTAGCGGTGGAGCAGGACTCCTCATTGACCCAGGATATGTTGGTGTCTCGAAAGAATTTCGGCGCGTTAGCCAGCTTAACCGAGGTAAGTGGCAACCCTAAGTCGGCTGAAGAGGATTCTGGAAGTAGTGTACCAGCCCTGGCGAGCTCGTCGGCTTTGCAGTTTCCCGGAATATTGCTGTACCCAGGGACACAGACCAGTGTGACGCTGAATCGCCCAGAAAAAAGGTCGAGGCAACGGCGACATTCCCTGACAACCCTGGAGTTATTCATAACGTTCGTCAGAGATCCTATGACAGCCTGACTATCAGAAAAGATCGAGATGAGGGTGAAAGGAACACCGTAGGCGAGGGTCTATTGAGCAGCCCGGTAGATGGCCATTATCTCCGCCTGGAACACGCTGCAGTAATCCGGCAGTCGGAGGGAAATGTTCAGTTCCATTTTCGAGTTTAGAGCCATAGGTGTATACATCCAGGATTTCCGGCGGGACGATCATGTCAAGGACCCAGTCGCCCCTGCTCGGGATCAGAAAGTTAAAACCACTGGCAAAACAATATTCCACAGAGAGATAACCGATGTTCAGTGAGGCGAAGAGGAGTGCCCGGGGTGTCGACGCGCCAACGGGACAAGGCTTTGAGTCTAGTCGCATTGAACTTAGCTACCTGCTTAGCGAGCACAGTAGGAAACCAGTTACACATTGCGAAAAAGGCCGCCAGTGATACGAATAGCTGCAGACCTTCTGACCTTGTCAAGAAGTCTGACATTGTGAAGCTTGTTAAGGGCAGTCCACCAAAAAGCAACACTGTATAGGAGATTGGGTTCGATGACTGCAGAATAGATCCAGCGCAGGACCTTTGAGGGAGACCCCATCTGGATCCAACTACCATACTGCGGTAGTAAGCAGCACAGGCCGCTTTGCGCGCCATAACAGCCAGATTCGAGGATCAGGCCGAGATATTTAACCACGGAACTGATTGAGTCTGGTTCCATTTATACCAGAGAGGGTGTAGGAGAGGGTGTACAAGACAGTCCAAAATCACCGCACCAGTCTAAACGATTCGAGTCTTCTTAAGAGTGAGTTGACTGCCAAACTCCAGAGAAGTGGTGATAGAACACCGCCTTGCGGTGTATCCCTACATACAATTCTCTGACAATGTGTAGCCTCCACTGTGAAGGTTATTATTCTCGACTTAAGGAGAAGCTCAATAAACCTTACCAGACTGTTCCAGGTTGAAAGAGTTAAGAGACCCAACTATAGCGTCCGGGTTGACGTTATTGTATGCACCTCAATGTCAAGAAAAATGCCAGAATGTATTCTTTAACGTGAAGGGACTTCTTCATCCGAGAGATAAGAGAGTATAGTGCGGTCTCCACTGATTTATCCTCGTGTACGCATGTTGGGATGAGGATAGTAGCATCGGATCTATGGAGCCCCTAATGTGAGCATCAAGGACTCTTTTCAGTGTCTTCAGAAGAAAGGAACAAATACTGATTGGTCTGTAGTCATTTGCCTTAGTGTAGGACAGTTTACTAGCCTTGGGAATGAAATCACTCTAGATATTCTCCAGCTCCAAGGTATATAAAAGAGCCTAAGACTAGCGTTGTAACCACGGAAGAATAACTTCTTCCCCATGTTGGATGTCACCCGGAATGATACCATCCGGTCCTGGGGACTTGAATGGTTTGAAGGATTTGATAGCCCACTGCACTTGGTTTGGGGTAAGAATTAGGGGAGAGTAATCCCCAGATGGTAGTTCCGTAATATGATAGAGAGCTTGACCTCCAAGGGTGACACTACCCGGAAAGTAAGTGTCGAGGAGAAGTTCAAACGTCTCTGTACTCACTTCAGTCCAGCTGCCGTCCAGTCGTTGGATGCATTCGACAAAACTTTGCGAGGAACTTAGAATTTTGTGAATACGGCTAGTTTCAGCAGAGCATTCCACGCTCGCGCAGTAGTTCCTACACGAAGCTCTCTGCGCCCGCCTTTCAGCGTATTTAAGTTCCCTCGTTTTGGCCTTGTAAAGTGCAATATTGAAGAGTTTACCACTGGATCGACGGATGTCCTCAATCTCTTGATTCCACTAGGGCGGTTTGGACCTGCCCCTGTGGGTAGAGGGATTGATGAAAGATACGGCCGCCGACTTACGTGCCGCGATCAGTGTGTCAGCAGTCCTATCCACATCGAAGCGGGTGGTGATGGCCGGGGAGGCAGTCACGTAATCTCTTCCTAAAAATGGTCAAATTAGAATTTCTCCTATTGACCAAAGGGTCTCCCAATGTGAAGGCTCAACGATGTCAGTGTTAAAGGTAATGTATCTATGATCCGATAAGGAGAATTCTCGAGATACATACCAATCTCTGAGATAGTCAGAGAAGTCGAAACTGATAAGGTTGATGTCCTATACTTCTCTTCTGTTCCAAGTAAGAAAGGCTGGTTCTAAATTATTACTAATAATAAAGTCATAAAGTCGTTCGTTGATACCGCAACTTCCCCATATCATATGGTGAGAGTTGGCGTCCGTTCCGATAATTACCGGAATCCCACGTAGTTGTACATCTGCCCCCAGTCATCTAATGGGTTGTTGAGTTTTTGCGCAAAATATTTTGTCGAGATCCGGATGTCATTCGAGTTTAACTCGATGACCATAGTGTCCCTGTCGCTTTAGCTAGGAAGAAAAAAAGCTTTAATGTTAGTTTTCACCACTACACAAGCCCTAAGCCTACCTAATCAGGACAAACACTGTGCGATAGCCGCTCGTTTTGAGTCCACAAACTCTGCCGTCTACGACCCATTGTTCCTGGACTAGTACGAGCTCCACGTCATTCACTGCTAGGCGGAGGATATCGGCAATTTGTGTCCGATTTGATCAAATAGATGTCAATCTCTTCACAAGGTAATGCACTTTCAGAATGTTATCACTTATTTCATATTTTTTAATTAAATTTTGCAATTAGGAATGGCCAAACTTAAAAAAATAAGAAAAACATATTTTCCCCCATCAAAACTCAAAACATATAAGTCTGAACAAAACGTTTATGTATACCGTTTTAAAGACTAATCTCTCCCCTTTCTAAAAACTTTGTATTTTTAAAATAGGTTCAAACATATTTGGGTAATCAATAATTTTGTGTGAAAAGATCACAAAACCCGTTTTTGTCAAATAAAACAAGTTTGGAGGGTTCGAGAAAAATAATAAAAGTATATTTGAGTTCTACTCAACCTAGTGAGTAACTTATACCATGTAGTTACTCGGGTGTATTTTCACTGTCGCACCATGTAATCTCAGGTTTTTTGTTATTCCTGGAAAACGTTCCTGGGAAACGTTAGAGGCATAGTATTGACCATCGTAGCAATTGGATAATCATCTTGTTCACTTAGTGCAATGTTAATACAGGGTCCTCCAATAGGGACTTTCGAAATTTGACAGTTATTTAAATCCAGTTGTTGAAGGTACATCTGTCGTTCAGTCTGTTTTGCAAAGTCACCATGAGCGACCACAATGACGTGTATTTACTGAAATAGCTCTGGAGCAGTTGGCAATTGCTCCTAATTTTATTCGAAAAATTATATTCCGCTATGAGGGTGTTTCTGGATGAATAGGTATGTGAGCAAATACAATCGAATTTGGAATAATACTTACACACATGAGATCCAAGAGCTTCCATAAAGTTATTCTTTAGTGTAAATTTGCAACAATACCAATTCATATTAGATTGAGGAGCGTGCAATGCATCCTGAAAGTCACTGTTTGTGTGAATTTTGGGTTACCGATGTCGTTGAAACATATTTCTTTAAAAACGACATAGGTCAGGCTATAGATCGATAAATTACCAACTTTTTGGCCTGAATAGGATGATCCGGACTATGATTACAACAGAACTGCGCTACGTTCTATACAACTCCTGCCACATTAGATATTTGGTACGAGTTAGTTGATGGCATGGTCATCTCACGTGGAAGCATTGTGAACTGACCACCCAAATCTTGCGAATTGACCACGTTAGACTTTTTGTTGTGGGTTTTTTCCAAATCGCAAATGACCAAAAAATCACAAATTACAGCGGTCCTTAAAGCTAATATAACTATGGATGCAAACGATACATCGATATTTTCTAAACATTGAATATTGTTAACACCAATATTTTGATGGACGATATATCGGCGTTTGATGGACGAAAAACTTCTAAATCGTCCATCATAAAACGCATGTTTATGTGCTTTAGGGCTTGTATTTATTTGAGTTCCTTACTTTCCATTAGTTACAATCAACTAAACCATTGACACCGTTTAAATCAACGATATTCTGTATACATATAATTTAATAAAAAAAAAAACTTAGTTTTTATTTTAAATAATATTTTCGTAGTACTTATTGTCATATGAATTCATAAAAGCTCTAAGTTACGCTAAAAATATGTTATAGGAGAGGAATGCTTTCGCTTAAAAAATTAATCCACATTTTGATCATAAAGTCGTCACTATCGATCAAAAGATTGTAAAATTTTACAGAAACATATATTCTGATACTGCGCATCGTAATTGATCAAAAACAAAATATTAAATTTCTATTTGGGTCTTCTTTGAAATCATATTGCGAAATCATATGAAGGTGCAATTAAATTGCAGCATATATTTGCCGTGTTGTTTCCTGGTTTTTGGGTGTGTTAAATGCTTTAAGTTTTATATTTAGTTATTTAATGATAGGAAAATAAAACATCGAAAAACATCGATGTATCGGTCCTATCGCCAATGTTTTTAACATCGATGTTGTATTTAAGCATGGATAAACATCGATATAATCGATATTTTTATGAACAATGTCAAATTCAACATAGAAAATACGACATTTCGGATGCTCTCAACCCAGAGAACTCATGGCGGACATTTGATTATGATTGTGTTATATTTCACACATAATGACATCTAAAATACGAACTTAAGATGGTGGTAGTTCAGACCACCGTATAAGCAGTATAGAAACTATTGACGTTTGACAAACGTTCATAGCAGCAACATTACTATCCAATTTAGAGGGAGAAAAAAATGTTATAATGTTTAGCGAATCAAATGTGTTAGAAGCAACAAATATACAGAGTGAAAACTGGCGGATAAAGCAGAAAAATTAAATGTAAATAAACATTTATTTAGTGTTAAAAAAAGGAAAATTTGGAATATTTTTTAATTTCTTCAATGAAAAGTTAAAAGATTCGTAAATATTTAAATATTAATCGAAATGTGGGTGATTTTCGGTCACAATGAATATTGCTTCTTGTGCAAGAGGTAGTTAAGAAGCTAAATATTACAAGATCAAAATAAGACGTACTGCTCATTAAAAATGTTTCTTGCTGAAAGTTGCCAATATTTTTTAATTTCTTGAAAGGAAAAGAAAGAAGGAGTAGAAACTGATGGGTTTCTTCTTCAAATATATCTGTATCGCAGGGGAGAAGTTTCGTACAGATGTCTGGGGATTCAGATGTATTGGGTAATGGCGTGTGAATATAGGGATGTTCCTAGGTCACTAGAGGAATTTAATTGAGCTATCTTTATTAACTCGAGAATTTGTGAAGTGCAAAGGCAGTAGGCATCCTCACACGCTTCATAATTTTTCTTCGCCTCTTCCTTAAATTCCGAGGTTACTGTTCCGTTATGGGACAACATTACGTTCTCATAGGAACTTTCGAGTTTTGCCCATCTCGAGTCCAAGTGTTTCAACTTGACTCCTAGAACCAATTCCGAGTGCTCGTCTTTGGGAGTTTGTTGGAAATATTGGCAAAATTGGTTCAAATGATTACAATAGAATAAGAAACTCTCCTTTGGAGAGCTGTTTGCTTCGCTAGTAGATGTGGTAGGCATTTTCTCAATATGGGATTGAAAATTTAAATGATATAAAGCAGTGTGTTGTGATTTAAGTGTTAGATTCGTATATTGAGATACGACTCGTTTATAATTTGAGATTTGGGCTACTGGGAAGTAGAGCTAGAATTGCTATCTAGCAAAATTCAAGAAGAATATATATATAAGGGGATAATATTGGATATTGTAATCCAGGAGATTAGGGCTACCGAGAGGTAGTACTAGAACTGCTATCTAGCAAATTTCAAAGAAAAAGTATAAGGGGGCAACACTGGATATTGTAATCCAAGAGAAGTTAGCACTTAAGAGATTTGGGCTACTGGGAAGTAGTACTAGATACCTGTTATCTAGCGTAAAAAAATTAAGATAAACTCTAAGTGCTAATTTGAGGTAGTAGAAATTCTTTTCTATATTCTATAAATAGGGGTTAGGGGCTACGAGGAAGTAGCACTAGATACCTGTTATCTAGTTTAAAAATAGAAAAAATAGAATATAGAAAAGAAATTTGGGATTTTAATAAATTGCCATGTAAGTTCTCTTATATAATTGTAATATAAATTCAGAATGAGATATGAGAATGTATTTATTTAATTATAAATTTTGCATATCAACTGAAAAATTATATATGAGACATAAAAATTTTTTTTTTAAGTTTCGTAAGAAAAAATTTTTAAAAATATTAAATTCAAAATTATTCCTAAATTTTTTATTTTTTTTCGAGTTCCAAATATGAAAAAATAATTTGGTATTAAATTTTAATTTAATTTTAATTTCTAAAATGTTAAGAAGTAATTTGTTATTAAATTTTAATTTAATTTTGTAATTTTTCCTTTTTCATTTTTTCAGTGTTGTTCACCTTAATGGGTTAAATTATTTCTGTTTGTTTATCTTCATAGTGGACTGTATGTGTTTTGTTAAAAATAAACACCAGTGGTGTAAATGAATGAAATTAATTATTTATTTTTTCAACATATGTGTCTAAAATTAACATTTAAACAATTAAGGACTGATGGGGTAAAAATTTATTTATTTATTTTATATAAAAAAAACATTAAATGAAATAATTAATCAAGTTGGTGATTAAATTTCGAAAATTTGATATTTGATATTGATTATAAATATCATTCCTTTATATATCTGCTTTGCGTTTTGTCCTTATGCCTTTTTCTTGTTATTCTTCTTTTTGTTATTCCAATATTGTGTAGTCTGCTATTCTCTTGTTGAAATTTTGTAACAAAGAGATTTGCTACAATTCAAGAGAAATTGCAATTTCACTTGATCTGTATATTCTCCAATGGAAATACAGCAAATCAAACACACTTCTCTTATGTGTGATTAAGAGAGTGGTGTATATGTTTGATTTATATAGGGATTAAAGGAGACGGGATCACTAGCACTTTTTTGTAATTATTTTAACAGGGGGATCTTTCAAATGAAGTTTTTTTATTTTATATATTTTTTCACTCACATATACAGAAAAATAATTTCTGCATTGTATACAAGAGAAAACGGGAAATGTTATTCGCGAAATTGATATTTTATATATTTGTGTAATGGGTAATGTATGTAATAATACGTAACTAATTGGGTTTAATTTTGATTATAATAAAAATTTTTTTGATATATATATATTGGAATTTTATAATTGTTTTCTTATATATAAAAGTAAAAACGGGATAAACGGGTAAAACGGTACTTATACACGGTACTTATATGAGAGAAAAAACGGTATTTATGTATGTACTTTTTATATATGTTGTGTTTTTGTGACCAAATATAAATTTGTCGTAAGCATATGGACATCTATATGTACATACGCTTCTTTTAACCTTTTTTCGGTATGTTCAAGGTTAATTTTTCAACGCAAATAACACAACTTTTTTCAGTACTCTTTTTTCTTTTCTTGCTTGGTTTTTTTTCTTTTACATATATTTTTTCTTTTCCTTAATCACGGGTTAAATCACTTTGGGTTTTTTCTCTCTTTTATTTTTTCTTTTCTGCGATTTACACGATATTAATTATGTGAGTATAAATTTATCTAGCACTTACTTTTTTTTTTGTAATTCCAATTTTTTATGTACGAATATTAAAAAAATTTACTTGACTTACTGCTTTGTTGTTGTTTAATGTTGTAGTGATGAGTTTCTTGATCTCTTTACCTCATTTTTTGTTGTGTAGAGTTGTTTTTGTTAATTTTTTCCCACTCGTTGTTTATTTTATTTTGTGTTCAAGAGATTCGCTTTTTACCAAAGAACGGGAGAAGGACCATGAACAAATTGGGGATGAACAATTTGTTTTAAATCTCCTTCAAAGAGAACGAGATGTGGATTATAATTGCTCGCAAACAATTATAATCATTGGGTAATTGGGGAAAAAAAAAGAAATTATATTATTTCACTTCTGAGAATTCTGAGAATTCTGGGAGAATTCTTACCTTTTTTTCTCCTTTGGGTAAAACCCTTTTTTTCAGGATGGATGTATAGGATATTAATCTTTTAATTCAATTTCTTTAACAGAGGTTTGAGGTAAGTATAAAATTCACTTTATTTTCCAATTCAATTTTGTTCACAGTATAATTCAGGTTAAGGTTTAGGTAAGTATATACAGATCTTTTAATTTATATATTTAATATTTTTAATTTATTAATTAAGCACAATTTGATTTTCAATTATATATATATAGTTTAAGGTAAGTACAAATTTATAGATTTTAGGTAAGTACAAATATATAATTTTTTTAACTTTATTTTATTTTAATTTTGGTTGTTCTTTTAATATTCTTTTTTGTTTTGGTTTTAATTTTATAAGAGATTTGCACAATTTTTAAAAAGGATGAGAAATATGTTGTTGATGATCTTCTTGTAAGATTTGAAGTGAGTTATAAAGGTATAAGCTGAAGAGTTGTTGATGATATAAGCGCAAGATGATAAGTGAATTCTGATTATAGGTTTTTTATCTATTAAACTTTTGATTCTCTAAAACAACTGAATTAACAGTATATTTGGAGACATTCCTTTGGAAATTATGGAAATTCTGCGCAAATATTCGGAGGCATTCCCATTAGAAATTATGGAAATTTTATTTAAATGTAATTAACACACTTATGTTATTTAACATAAAAGTTATTTCTGTTAAATAATTTATGTGTTCAAACCGAGTTTGCACAAATTGTTATTGTTATTAGTTGATTTTATTATTTATTAATAGTTTTACACAAAAATTACATTTTTTTATTAACTCTCGCCAATATAAGAAACCCACCCCGAAAATTAAAAAAACATAAATAAACAAAACAGAGTTACAAACAGACAGGGACAGAAATACTTTTTGGTGATATTTGCTGTCCCTTTCATAATTCGCTGGTAAACGTCAAAATTTCGTTTCTATACTGCTTATGCGGTGGTTCAGACGGTTAAAAATCTCGGTGTAGTTTTAACAACAATCTGAGTTGTTGTAACCATTTACAATAGGGTGACCGTTAAAATTAAAAGTCAAATTTTTTCAGTCTCACCCTCATTTTGGTGATCCTGTCAAATTTTAAAATCAATCGGTTGACGTTAAGACGTGAGCAAGACCAATCAAATTTAGAGGAAACCATAACATTTAACTTTCTTAGCTCATAACTTCAAAAGTATTAATTTTAGAAAATAATGTTGTAAGGAGAAGATGTTTGCTTTAAAGTTTTAAACATTTCATTCCTTGACAACTTTTATCTAATTCTCAGCGTTGAGAAACTAAACTTTAAAAATATAAATAAACTAACCATAATCAATGATTACATAAGCGTATAAGAAATTGTACTTAATTTATGTTTCGCTTTACAACTGAATTTTGAATTGAATTTTCATTTAAAATTAAATTATTATCTACACCTATTAAATGAATTATATTGCAAATTATTATTATGGAATGCATTAACCAACACTAAAACATAACTGCTTATGTAAAAGATAAATTTATCTTATCTTGTTTTTATATAATTTATCTTTTGATAAATCCTGAATTTCTTAAAAGCAATTTTTGTCACTTGCTTTACAATCCTCTACCGCATTGGCATACTAGTCATAAATAAAAGTGTAATAATTTCCAATTTTGAAATTCATCTTTCTTTTCGTCACCCATCTCTAAAAGGTAAGTTTACTCTCGAACAACTTTCAAAGAAACTAAGAAATTAATATTAACATTTCTTTCTTTCTCTTTTTTCTCATTTCATTAACCCTAATTAAAATTACATTTGAGTAATTATAATAACAAATTTTCTTTAGAAGATTGGCCCAACTCTTTTTAATCCCTCTATTCCAATCTTCTAAAGAGAATTTGTTTTAAAAATAACACGTTATTTCATGGTCCTTCTCCCCGCAACCTATGGAACAATTTCATGCTCCTTCATTTTATGGTGATTCATGGTCCTCTCATTCTCACTCTAACCCACATCTCTTAAAGCTGTAGTTGAACGTTTACCCCGTAAAATAGTGGAATCCAAGAAGGCAAGTGGATCCTGTTACAAAAAAAGACAAAACCATAACAGTATGAGGTATGTTAACAATATAGCAATATCACTCTAATTGGTATCCAATTTTAAATCAATCAATTCGGTACAACGAGAAAAAAGAAAAAATTAGTAATAACAATAACAATACAGAAAAGGCAAAGCTAAAAAATCATAAAACATAGAAAAAAATACAGTGAAGACAAAAAAGTGAGTAGAGTTTAATTTCAAAATTTATACATCAATGGAAACCTTATAAAACTTGTGTTATTTTGATACATATATGAATTGAGTTAACAGAGGTTGTCAGATAGAGAAGAAATTAGGTTTAAAAAAATTTTAATAAAAATTGAACTAGATTGAATTTTGAAAAAACGGAAAAAACCATTTTGGTTAAATTTTTTTATTTTTATATTTAGTTAAGTATGTTCTATGAAAAAATTAAAAAAAAAACAAAAATTTTGTCCGAAATTTTCAAAATTTTTGAATTTTCAAATTTTTTTTTAAAATATCTGATAACCTATTGAAAGCGCCTCTTAAAGACTTTTTATGTGATATCAAATTTATATATAGTTCCTTTGGAAGAAATATGAAAAAATCCAAAAAAACCTCAAAAAAGGACCTTTTTATCCTTTGATCCAGCTCACCAAATATTGACCCCAGGACAAAAATTTTGAGAAACGCAGTCTTAGAATGAATTAAAATTTCATTTTAGTTGGGAACATCTATACCTTATTTGTTCTCCATACAAACGGGGCCACCCTAATGTACATACATGCATAACGGAAAATAAGTGTTTGATGAAAAGGAAAAAAATAAAACAAGAAACAACAAAAAAGAAAAAAGGTAAGTCTAAAAATTAATAAATGCAATATACATTTATTTAAAATTGAAAGTTCAAAATTTGGAAAAATTACTGTTAATATATATATATATATAAATACAGTTTAAATACAGTGGAAAACGAAAACACAGGTATATACAGAAAAAACACAGTTTAAATACAGATAAATACAGTGAAAAAAAGTATACTAAAACGGTAGAATCTGTAAACCAAAAGACTGCATATATACTAAAATATTAAAAAACAAAAAAGAAACAAAAAAGTTATATATGAAAATAATTTCCCATATTTGTAAAATTTAAAAAAAATATACAAAAAAAACATACAATATATGTAATATTGAAGTTTCAACGGTGAAAAAATAAATTTTATATATAGAAAAAATAAAGTTAAAATACAACATATAAAACAAAAATTAAACTACATAAAAACAGTTTTGCCCTCCACTGTATTGTGTCGTCACATCGTCCGTTATTTGTACCAACGAAAACTACATACATACATATATACATACATATGAAAAGGTATTTATGTATCATATCATATATAACATAATATTTAAATATATTATTAATGAACACAAAATAATTTTATTATCATTACAAAAAAAATCAATCTAAAAAAATTTTTGAAATTAATTTAATATTCAATTGCTGTATTCATTTTATCTCTCTCATTTTTTCTCTCATGAAATCAACCTCTAAAATTGCAACGATTTTAAATAGCATTACTTACCCTCAGCAAAAGCAATTGATCCTTACACTAAAAAAATTAAATTAATTTTTAAGTTGAAATTTAAATTTTGGATATTAATAGAAATTATTTAAGATTAATAAAAAAAGCGAAAATATATTGTTGCTCGGAGCAACTTAAAAGTCGAATGGAAAAATACTTTTTAATAGCACTCGAAGAATTCGCGAAATAAAACACTCTTTTTATTATTTTAAAGTATAATTTTAATTCAATTTAATTGAACAACACTTAAAATAATTATAAATATGGTGAGCGAAGGGACGCGAGCGAAAGAGGCGAGAGGAGAGGAGAGGAGAGCTTTAAAATTTAATATTTTTCCTCCGATGCGTTCCAATTTTCTGACACTACTGATCACTAAATTCACAAATCCATTTAATTTATTATGTATGCTTTATGTATGTAAAAGAATTTAGGTCTACATGACAAACACGAAAGAACCGTTATTTTCAGGAGAGAATAAAAGTAATAAAGAAAATAAAAGATACATAAGGATCACGCCATACGTATGTACATATTTACGAAGTAAAATTATTTACATGAAGCTCAAAAGAAGAAAGAAAAGAAGAAAAGAGAATTCTAGAAGAATTTAAAAGTACACTGTACAGCAAAATTATATATTTGTTGACGGCGGTAACATTCCCCCTCCCGTAAGCGAGTCAGGGATGCGAGCTTGCTCATGATCATTACCGACGTTCAAGACTGCTACCTTCGTCACCGGTCGATGTAAAACGCCAAACTGTGTCTTGATTGTCACTCTTCGCACCTGTCCATCTGTAGCTACCACAGTGTCGATGACTTTACCCTTTGGCCAGCATCTTCTTGGAAGGTTTTCATCGGCGATGATGACAACAGCTCCTATCTCTACTGGTGGTACCTTGGTGAACCATTTGTTTCTGCGGGATATTATTGGAACATATTCCTTCAGCCATCTGCGCCAGAAGTGATCAGCGAATGCTTGCGTTTGTTGCCATCGTTGGTGTATATTTCCGCTATCATTAAGGAACGGTTTATAGCCATCAGAAGAGCCCAAGAGGAGATGGTTAGGTGTTATGGCTTCGTCGTCTTCATGTTCTACTGAAACGAATGTAAGTGGTCGAGAATTAATAATAGACTCGATTTCGCAAAGTGCACTTTTCAAAGTTTCGTCGTTAAAATTTAGTGTGGGATACAGACTGTATAAGACATTTTTAACAGATCTGATTAGTCTTTCCCAAGCACCACCCATGTGGGGCCCTCCTGGTGGGTTAAAATACCATTTAGTTTTATCAAATTCCGATGATATATTGGGAAAATCAATTTGTTTAATCTCTTCTTTGAGGATTTTTTCAACTGCTTTAAAGTTGGTACCGTTGTCTGTATATATTTCACAAGGTGTGCCTCGTCTGGCAATAAAGTTTCGGATGCATATAATACATGAACTGGTATCCAGATTATAAGCGACTTCAATATGGATTGCACGTATTGTGAGGCAGGTAAATACTACTCCCCAACGCTTTTCTTTTCTCCTTCCAACTGTAACCAATAATGGACCAAAAAAATCAATGCCAACGAAAGTAAATGGGCGTTGAAAAGCTCCCAGACGAGCAACCGGTAGTTGCGCCATTTGAGGGGGTTGTGGTGCGGCAGAAGAATTTTTGCATTTTTGACAGAAATTACGCACCTTTTTATATACGACCCGTAGACGATGAACATAATATTGGCCTTTTATTTTATTAATTACTGCTTCGTGGAAGTGATGATGGTAGTCTTCGTGAAAAGAACGAATAATGAGAAAAGTGACATGATGCCCAGCTGGTAATACGATTTCATCTTCGTGGTTGTTGAGACGTTTTGCTCTGCTGTTGCATCTTAAAATCTCACTGTTGTCTAAGTAGACATTGAGTTTATATAATTTGCTAGATTTTGCTACAGTTCCTCCATGTTTGAGATCCATGATTTCTTGAAGAAATTCACTATGCTGTGCTTCTTTTATAATATAACGCTTTGCTTGTTGTACCATCTCATAAGTAACTGTAGAATTGAAATCTGGTCGTTTGTAGGCGAATTTTAATTTATTCATGTATAGCAAGAAAGTTGCTACTGCGCGGTAGAGCCTTCTCCAGTTCGAGAAATATTCAAAATTCAAAAGGTTGTAGTTTTTAGGTTTTTTGTCAATTAATAGCACATGACGCTTCAACTCTAACGTGTCCATTTCTCCCAAGTCTTCACATGTTGGCCATTGGCTTGGGTCGTAACGCAAGAAGGCAGGGCCGTTGAACCATAAGTCCATATTCTTTTGCGCTGATATTTTTGTAGCGAAATCCGCAGGGTTCATTTTAGTGGGTACCCATTTCCAGTCTGTAACGTTGGAGTGTTCTAAGATCTCTCCTACTCGGTGCATTACGAACGGTTGAAAATTTCTTGGATCGATCCGTAGCCATTGTAGCACAGTCTTAGAATCTGACCACCAATATCTTGATGATATTCGCAAGCGAGGAATATTCTGCACTGAATTTGCCAATCTGACTCCGATGAGTGCGGCTTGAAGCTCCATTCGAGGTATCGAGAGTGGCTTAAGAGGTGCTACTTTGCACTTAGCTGCTACTAGAGAAACGGTTTCGTGCTCTCCTAGCCGTACAACCAGATAACTAACGGCAGCGTAGGCGTGTTCTCCTGCATCAACGAATGTATGGAGCTGCACATCTTCGGCGTCGCATAATAACTTGGAGTAGCATCTCGGAATTTCGACATCAGATATGAGTGGTATGGACGCTTTCCATTGAGACCATTTCACGTTTAGATATTCATTTAGTGTATCGTCCCAACCAATTCCGGCGCGCCAGACATCTTGAAGTAGAATTTTGAGGCCTATGGTGTAGCATGATAGGAATCCAAGAGGGTCGAATATAGACATCAAAACCTGGAGGCATTCCCTCTTGGTAGGTATGATATCTTCGTCAATAACATTTCGGCGCAGACGTGCAAATCTGCAATTATATTTAAAAACATCAGTAACTGGGTCCCAATACATACCTAAAACTTTTTCGGTAGCTCCCCATTGCTTGGTATCTTGAGTTATTTTTGAAGACTCGGATAACTGACTTAAAACCTTGGTTGAATTAGACGCCCAGTTCCTTATGTGAAAACCAGCGGCGGCGTGAATTTCTGCCACTTGAAGGGCTAGCTCTGCTGCGGATTCTTCGGTGTCTTCGCTATCGATAAGATCGTCCACATAGTGATGGTTTTGTATTGAGTCCACAGCACGTGGAAATTTTATTTTGAATTCATCAGCGTTTGTGTCGCGTACGTAATGGGCTATACATGGGGCACAACTTACTCCAAATGTTAAAGCTCTCATCACATATGTGCTGGGTTGACGCGAATCGTCATTCTTGTCCCACCATAAGAACCGTTGAGCTTGCGTGTCGCTTTCTCGTACGTTGATTCTGTGGAACATCTCCGCAATATCGCCACAAATCGCAAATTTTCCAACTCTTAACGCTAAAAGTATGTCAACTAGTGGGTTGAGTAGATCTGGGCCGGCAAGTATAAAATCGTTAAGGGATGCTCCATTTGATTTTGCTGCAGCGTCCCAAACCAGTCGCACTTTGTTGGGTTTGTTCGGGTTAAAAGTTAAAAATATTGGTAGATACCACGTCTTTTTGTTGGGGACTTCTAATTCAGCTGGACTCAGTTTCCTGGCATATCCCTTTTCAATTAGGTTATCGATTTGAATCTGCATACTCTGTCGTAACGAATCATCTTTGGCGAGTTTTTTGTTGAGGCACATCAGGCGGCGGTAGGCGTTATCATAACTGTCTGGTAGTTGTGCGTCAGGATTTTTCTACAGCAAGCCAACCTCAAAGCGTCCGTTTATCTTCTTGCACGTTGTTTTTAGCAATTCCATTGCATCACTGTCTGCTGTTGATAATAAAGCGGATGAAGTAGGCGACTCAATATTAAAATAATTCTTTACGCGATCGTGAAGGTCGTCGTAATTCTTTTGACAGGCGCAAGTATGTATATTTAACCTGGGATCTGCTGAGCGACTGTTGTTGCCGCCCTGTAGGGTCCACCCGAGACGTGTTTTTGTAGCTATTGGCTGTTGCCAACCTCCTTCTCGAATTTTCGTGGGAACCGCTAACTTCCAGTTGTTAGCCCCAATTAAAAGCATAGGCTTAGCATCGCTATATGATTGTATTGGCAAGTTCTTCAAATGAGGATATTTTTTAATAATCTCATCCATATTTAAAGTTTGAGACGGTAGGTCCAAATGCTCGACCGTATGAACGCCAGATAGGACGAACTTTGTATCATTGAGGACACTAGAAACCTTAAATGAAGTTCTAATAGACTCGCTCTCATCTCGTGTGGTACCACCTGTCCACTTGAGGCACAAGGGGTCGGATACACCATCCAAATGCAAACTGTCAAATAAACTTCGCTCTACTAGGGTGACGGAAGACCCTTCGTCTAGAAAAGCAAACGTTTTAATAATGCTATCATTTGAATGCAAGCGGATTGGAATAATTCTGAAGAATGGCTTCTCTTCATTTACGTCATTGTGCGTATTTATTTGTGCACTCCGCTGCGTATTTTCAATTTCATTTGTACTTACAGTTTGATTTGTTGCCTGATTTTCAGCTGGGGTGACCTTATGGAGCAGTGGGTGGTGTTTGTACTTACAGCCTGATACACCACATTCCCTGTTGAGATGACATTTTCGTCTGTGTTGGTTGAGACACTGACGACACAAGTTGTTGTTTTTTACGATCTCCCATTTCTCGTTCAGTTGTAATTTCTTAAATTCTCCACATTGTTGTACTTTATGAGAAATGGCACTGCAGGCAGGACAACTCTTCTTTACGTTGTTAGCTGCTTCAGTGTGTGTGTTTACCGATGCACCGCTTTTTCCAAAATTGGGTGTGACCACTTTACTAGCTGCTTCAGCCATACTATATAGCCATACACTAAACGCTTTGATTATTGGAACACTTTCATCCCTTGGCTGCATTGCCCAATTTAATTTGTGTTGATTCGGTAATTTGTCCAATAGCTCCTTCACTAACATGGGGTTATTTAAGTGAGACTCCAGACCACAGGATTCCATTGTTGCACATATATTTTGCACATTAAGTGCGAACTCGATTAGCGCTTCTAATTTGTCTCGTGGAGAGGGCATACTTTTCGCCTTACTTATAGCACGTTCTAAAATATGCTCCGGGCGACCAAAACACATGCGAAGAGTGTTAATAATATCCGGCACAAGAGAAGGCAATAGTAGCTTACTTTTCACTAACTCTCTAGCTTTGCCTTTCAGGCAATTTTGAAGCCTTATCAAATTCTCAGTGTCAGAGAATCCCGCTAGGGTTGTGCTGTTTTGGAAGCTATTGATGAAAATAGGCCATTCATCTGGATCACCACTAAAGGACGGCAGTTCACGTGGTATAGTCTTTCTCGCAGTCAGTTGTGAAGGTGTTGGTTCAGCTTGATTGCCGTTTAAGACGTTGGTTGTGGGGGGCCTTTGAGTGTAGGAAGAACTTGAAAAGTGATTAGAGTTGTTGTTGTTAATATTCGTGGAAGAAGGAGCATCATTTCCATACAAAATTTTATATTTTCGTTCTAGGAACTCTTGTTCGATTTTCCTTTCTTCCTCTAATTGTTGCAACTTTAACTTTCTTTGCCTTTCCAAACAATCGCTATCGCTTTGAATACTCTTTGCTGCGTTTTGTTTGTTTAAACCCGTTTGCAAATTTTGCTGTTGGTAATTGATAGGCATTGTTGTTGGTTGCGTTACGTGAGTATACGAATGAGCAGTGGTGTCAAAAACTTGGGTAGTTGGACGGACAATAGGCATTCCTGTAGGAGCCGCAACCATATATTGATGGGGTGCTGTATAAAGATGTGGATACATAACCATAGGCGTTGGTACTGTGGACCAATTCGGCAATGAAAGACCTGTTGACACTGCAGTACTAATTGGCGCCATTGTAACATGAGCCGGCGGGATTTGATACGTTGTACCCGTATTGGCAACCACGAGTGGTGGTGCGATCGTTGTTTGTGGAACTAGTGGTGACGATGATGAGCTCGGTCGAGCCTCAAGACCATTTGCTTGGCCTGGGTTAGCAGCAGCGGAAGACCTGGTGTCGCAAAATTCGCAGTTCCAGTCGTAATTAGCCACATTGCTATCTACTCCCACGCAACCATAATGATACCACTTATCACATTTGTCGCACATAACCATTCGGTTGTCGTCCAGTTCGTTACACTTTCCACAATTATGTTGAGTCTCCTCCAACATCGTGATAATTTTCACACAACTAAATATTAAATTTTAAAGAATTGTTGCTCGGAGCAACTTAAAAGTCGAATGGAAAAATACTTTTTAATAGCACTCGAAGAATTCGCGAAATAAAACACTCTTTTTATTATTTTAAAGTATAATTTTAATTCAATTTAATTGAACAACACTTAAAATAATTATAAATATGGTGAGCGAAGGGACGCGAGCGAAAGAGGCGAGAGGAGAGGAGAGGAGAGCTTTAAAATTTAATATTTTTCCTCCGATGCTTTCCAATTTTCTGACACTACTGATCACTAAATTCACAAATCCATTTAATTTATTATGTATGCTTTATGTATGTAAAAGAATTTAGGTCTACATGACAAACACGAAAGAACCGTTATTTTCAGGAGAGAATAAAAGTAATAAAGAAAATAAAAGATACATAAGGATCACGCCATACGTATGTACATATTTACGAAGTAAAATTATTTACATGAAGCTCAAAAGAAGAAAGAAAAGAAGAAAAGAGAATTCTAGAAGAATTTAAAAGTACACTGTACAGCAAAATTATATATTTGTTGACGGCGGTAACATATATAAAATAAAATAATTTTTGAACATAAAAATAAATATACATATATACAATTAAATACATTTATAATAAAACATAAAAGAAATACACAAATTATTGTACATAGCTATTTTTTCCCGCGAGTGTATAAATAAAAGAAATAGCACGAAAGAAAACAATGCAATATAAATTGCTGTACTAGGAAAAATAGCAACAACTATTATATCGATGAAGTTATAAGAGATCATAATAATAATCACCGTATAAACAGTATAGAAACCTTTGAAGTTTGACAAGCACTCATAGCAGCAAATTACTAGCCAATTTAGATGGAGAAAAAAATTCTATAATGTTTTGCGAATCAAATGTGTTAGAAGCAACAGATATACAGAGTGAAAACTGGCGGATAAAGCAGAAAAATTAAATGTAAATAAACATTTATTTTGTGTTAAAAAAGGGAAAATTTGGAATATTTTTTAATTTCTTCAATGAAAAGTTTAAATATTTAATTATTAATCGAAATGTGGGCGATTTTCGGTCACAATGATTATAGTTTCTTGTGCAAGAGGTAATTAAGAAGCTAAATATTATAATTTATTACAATTAGACCTACTGCTCATAAAATTTTTTTTTTTTGCTGAAAGTTGCCAATATTTTTTAATTTCTTGAAAGGAAAAGTTAAAATTTGTTATTGTTATTAGTTGTTTTTATTATTTATTAATAGTTTCACACAAAAATTACATTTTTATTAACTCTTTCCAATATAAAAAACCCACCCCGAAAACTAAAAAAACATAAATAAACAATACAGACAGACAATCAGAGAGGGACAGAAACACTTTTTGGTAATATTTGCTGTCCCTTTCATAATTCGCTGGTAAACGTCAAAATTGCGTTTCTATACTGTTATACGGTGATAATAATAATCTATTTCAATACATAATAACAGTAATTTAAAACAACAAAAATTCCACACACAGAAAGCACACTTTAAGTGTTGAGAAAACTATATAATAATATTGTGTTGACAAGGCCAAATGGGGTGACAATACACAGTTGTAACGATAAATTACTTGCGACATCTTTCCTTCGCCATAAAAATTGCGTTCCTTTTATTTGCTGTAAAAGAAAAGTGCATTTTATATAGTCGTCTAATGATAAGAAAACTCTCGTATCGTTATCATTGGTGATACACATTTGAAGGTTAAACAACATCATTATAATCTGCAACACCATAGTTATCATCATCATCATTAAGACTTTTTGCCGTAACCTCTTGGCATAGCTCAAAGAAACAGAAGACTAAAATTGGAAAACCGTAATTTAATTAAATGTAAGCCTTATTATTTTAATCTGGAAGCAGTCTTGTCTACACCATTCAATGCACGAAGCACAACCGATTTTATATGAACTCCAAAACTGGTTATTTCTAATATTTATAGTGTTTCAGACGAGGTTAGGTTAGGTTAGAGGACGTGTACCTGTCAGTCAAGACAAGTACAGTACCCGGAGGCCGGATTGACCCATTGTACAACGTCCTAAAGGAGGGAATTATAGTATAGGGGATAGGATGAAAGGAGGGTATATGGGAAATTGGGGAGTGGAAAGCGGAGGAATCACACAGACCAGACACAACAAAAGGGTGGGAGAGCGCGACTACACCGATGAAGTCCTAGCACCTCTCAACCAGCCTAAGAAACTAATGAATCTGTGGAGAGCCTTGATGTCGGCTCTCGATACTGAATTCAAGCTCCCAAAGAACGCCCTGCCAAGGGTCCTCAATCTCAATCTACCTAGGGCTGGGCAGTTACAGAGGAGGTGTTTGATAGTCTCCAACTCCTCCTCATCGCAACACGCCCTGCAATAGTCCGGCTGGGATCTGGAACATATCAGCGACCTAATCTCGTAATGCCCCTTGATAAAACCGACAAACAACCTTAAGCTGGCCTTATCCAAGCCCAGCAACCAACATGTTCTCTTACTGTCTACAGCAGGCCATAGACACCTAGAAACAAAACAACCCGATCCGTTCCCCCAACACCTCCGCTCTTTCTCCATGACCCATCCATTGATGAGGCCATAGAGGTGACAGACTGGGGGGTCAGGACCAACTATCAAATCGCCCCCTGAAAGCGAACCTAGCCTAGCGAGGGCATCCGCCATCTCATTGCCCAGTATTCCGCTATGTCCCGGAACCCAGCATAGTCCTCAACGACTCCTTGTACTCGCGAACAAGCCGTGATTTGCACCAGATCGACGCAATGGCCCTTAGGGCAGCCTGACTGTCAACGAAGATCATGTAAGATTCGGAATCCGAAGCTGGACCACCAGCTATGGCCCCAATAGCCTTCAAGATTGCGTAAATCTCTGCCTGAAAAACACTGCAGTCATCATTCAGCCTGAAGTGGAGTTCCAGACCGAGTTCCCTACAGAAAACCCCAGCACATGTACCACCTGACTTAGATGTGTATACCACTCTGCCCCTGGAGTACTCCACCATTCCATTGTGCCCTATCCGGTATAAGTATCCTTAAATCAGGCAGGAACATAGCAACAGGAACAATATAATCAGTAGCTTTTTCTGAAAGCGCATATCTTCCGTCAGGAAAGACGACATTCAGAACTCTGGAGTGACCTATCGAACACTATTCCCAGCAGCCCGATTCCCTCAGGCGTATGGCACTATTCGCTGCACACCGCTTGAGTCAGGCAGAGCACAGTGTTAAGAGCAGCCTGAGGGCAACTCTTCCTCACTCCAGTGATACCCAAGGAGGCAGTGTTTCAGACGATGACGTCTGAATTTTAAAAGGGG